>VXBX01002391.1:44030-58337 GCA_013400415.1 Scytalopus superciliaris | reverse complement strand
AATGGGCTCTATATGTCTATATGTGCTCAATCTTTATGTGCTCTATGGGTCTGTGTATGCTCTAGGGGTCTAAATGGGCTCTGTGTGTCTGTGTGCTCTAGGGGTCTGTACAGGCTCTATGTCTCTATATGTGCTCAGGGGTCTATACGGGCTCAATCTCTACATGCTCTATGTGTTTGTGTGTGCCCTAGGGATCTGTATGGGCCCTATATGCCTGTATGTTCTCTAGGGGTCTAAACGGGCTCTATATGTCTATATGTGCTCAATCTTTGTGTGCTCTATGCGTCTGTGTATGCTCTAGGGGTCTAAATGGGCTCTGTGTCTATATGTGCTCTAAGGGTCTGTACAGGCTCTATGTGTCTATATGTGCTCTAGGGGTCTAAACGGGCTCTATAGTCTGTATGTGCTCAGTATTTAGGTGCTCTATGGGTCTGTGTATGCTCTAGGGATCTATACAGGCTCTATGTGTCTATACAGGCTCAATCTCTACATGCTCTATGTGTATATGCTCTAGGGGTCTATACGGGCTCTATGGGTCTGTATATGTTCTAGGGGTTTATACAGGCTCTGTGTGCCTGTGCTCTAGGGGTCTGTTCAGGCTCTATATGTCTATGGGTGCCCTAGGGGTCTAAACGGGCTCCATATGTCTTTACGTGCCCAATCTTTACATGCTCTATGTGTCTGTGTATGCTTTAGGGGTATGTACAGGCTGTATATCTATATGTGCTCTAGGGGTCTAAACGGGCTCTGTGTGTCTATATGTGCTCAATCTCTACATGCCCTGTGTGTCTATATATGCTCTAGGGGTCTATACCTGCCCTACGTGTCTCTAGGTGAGCTGTGTGTCTGTTTGGGCTCTGTGGGTCTGTATGTGCCCTATTTGCCTCTGTGTCTATACGTGCCCGGGGGGTCTGTACATGCCATATGTGTCTGTATGTGTCCTTTGGGTCTGTACGGGCTGTGTGTGTGTCTATATGTGCCCTAAGTGCCCATACACAGGCAGACTCGTGGGTTGCACAGGTAAATCTGTGCACAGCAGGGCTGATGTCAGTGTGCCTGGCAGGTCCCCAGAGCCCTTTCCTGTCTCTGGAGAAACAAACCTGCTTCTCTCCCCCCATCCAAGGCAGGCTGTGTTTGCTCTTGGTCGTGTTTATTGCCTCTCACCTGAGCCAGACCCTCGGGTGGAGGTGGCAGGTGGTGATGGTCCGGGCTCTAATGGCATCAGACGTGCTTGGTGTGTGGGGAAGGTGTGTTTGGCTGCCCTGACAGGAGGCACAGCACCTCGGGAAGTTCCATCCCAGGCTGGTGTGGTGTGAGTACCAGGCAGGGTTGGGGGGAACCCGACCCTGGTGTCACGGCGGCTCCGACAGGCTGTCCCCACACAGCTGCCCAAAGCCATCCTCCAGCCCCAGGGCTGGTCAGGGGAGGGGGTCCCCCGGCTGTGCACCCATAACTCAGCCCTTTCTGGGTGTTGGAGGTGTTCAGGTACCTCTGTTGCATGTCTCTTGTCTGTGTGCTCGGGGGATGTCGTGGCTGGAGGGGGTGATGTGAAATATCAGGGGTTTCTCCCCTGGAAGCAGCTGGCTTGGATGGGACACACACAGAGCCTGGCTGCTGCTGAGGGGACCTCAGTCTCTGCATCCAGCTCTGTGTTGCCGGCTCCTCACAGTTAATTACACACGACTAATCCTATCTGGCGCTGGGAACTTCCCAGCAAACACGGAGTGCTTTTCCCTCTGCCGGTCCGCAGCAGGAGCCCAGCACCTTTTGGCTGGACAGACGCCTGTCAGGATGAAGGTGACAAGTCCCGTGCAAGTGTGTGGGTGAGGGACTGCAGAGACAGGGAGACCAGGACTGTAGTGGGGATGTTGCAGGAGGAAGGGCTCGATTTACACTTAGTTATTTCGAGGGTAAATCTCACACCCAGCAGGCGAACATCACCATTCCCCCTCCCTGCAGAGGAGGAGAGGGTAAGGGGGCTTGGTCATCTGTGGATTCTCCTGTGCTTGGGAGAACCATCTCTGTGACCTTCTGCCCTCGGCTTGGAGCCAGGGCAGAGGGTCAGGCTCACTTGGGGACATGGGTTATAGTGGTGGGCTTGGCAGTGCTTGGACTCTGGCCTTGGAGAGCTTTCCCAACCTAAAGGACTCTGTGACCGGGATTCACTGCAGTCATTTCCCCCCTCTCCAGCTGAGCCCAGCCTGTTAGTGAGGACTGATAGAACCTGAAATCCCAATCAAGCAACCCACGGTCGGAAAGAAGGACGGGACGCTGAGCTGCCAGCATCTCGGCCAACCTCAGGCTCTCCAGGTTGGGTCCTCCGTGCAGATTGGTCTCTGTTTATCTTCTCTCTTGCACTTTGAATAGGGGCGTGAAGAGCCGCCTCCAGGAGCTGGATGAAGCATCTCATTCCACCCCTGGGCAGCAGGGCAGAGCCGCCAGAACCGGCATCGTGAGCTGAAAATGACCTCTCAGTTTTGCAGGTGGCATGGGGGGCAACTCACTTCCAGTTGAGGCTGGTTTAGTAGCTGGTTTCTTTGCCTTTGCTTAGGCATCAGAAAGCGTCTGTTCTGAGCTTCCCCTCACCAAATGGGGGGGTACAGGCACCTCCCAAATGGGATTTGTTTCACTCTTTGGAAGGCTTCGTACACATGGCAGGCAAATTGATTTCAGGGTGCTGGTTCTCAGTTGGATGTCTGAGTTTGAGAGGTCTAAATTTAAGAGACGAATCTCACCCAGCGCTTGCAAACCTCGGTTTCTAGTATTTTCGCCTTGATCTTCCCTTTTTTTAGCATGACCCTGCTCTTCCCCGACCACTCAGGACTCTCCTGAAGCATGAAAAATAATCCTTCCGAAACTTTCCGCGTCCCCAGGTGGGAGGTGTTGCGGGAATGCAACTGCAGGGAAGCGCTTGCAGCTCATCCTCCCGCAGACAGAGGAGCCTGGGTTAAAAAACCCAGGCTGTTAATTCTGTGTTAATGGCTCTGAGCAGTAGCGAGTCCACCCTCCCCCCACCCCCTTCCCTCCCGTACCTCGTGCCAGCATTTAATTGCTCTCACTCCGGAGAGATGCTATCTCGTTTCAAGGTTGAGCTTGACTTGCTGAGAGAGAGGATGTTGTCGTGTCCTTGTCGCAAAGGTGACTCCTCACTCCCAGCCCGCAGCGATCCGGTCACCTCCTCACCTGCTCCTCAGGAGCCTGAATGTGCCTGGCACGCTTCTCGTGGCCACCCTTGGGATGTCACTGGAGTGGCCACATCGCCCTGGTGCCCCTCTGGATGCAGCCGTGACCTTGGCAGTGCCTCGTGTAGGTGTGAGCTGGCTTTTTGACTCTTTATGGATGTAATTCCCATTGGAAACTGGGACCTCCAAGGAGCTGCCTCTGCTCTGGCTTTGCTCTGATGTATCGTGCAGAAGAGATGCCCCACGCTCACGCCAAATCCTCTTCTGGCTCTGGCAGAGATCCCTCCCCTGGCCTTGTGTATTACATTTCACCACAAAAACATGGTCTGTTGGATCGTGACCTCCACTGAGATGATTTAGGTCTTCATGCAACAATGTCAACAACAAACCATCCTTTAGTTACTGCAGTTTTTTGTGTTACAGATTTGTGTTTAATATAATCCCCCCGAAGGAATCACAGATGAGACTGAGCAGTGACAAAAATCCCCAAGGATGGTGCTTTGGTGCTGTTTTCCCTCTCTGATCTCACTTATCAGCAGCCACGCTGGGGGCTCTACCAGCACACACCTAACGTACACCTGCTGTGAGATTCATCCTCAAAATATTATGTGCTCTGGAGAATCACAGGATATTCTGAGTTAGAGTGCAGGCAAACGCTGTGCCGAGGCAATAATAATGTATTTTAGACGGATAATAAGTCTTCTAAATAGATCTAATTCCAGGAAACTCAGCTGGCTGATAGGAATTGTATTTTTTGTCTCCAGCTCGTGTATTTACCTGAAATTTCAGTCCTGCTGTTCTAGCTGGAGCTGACCCCGGGCTGCCTGCTGCTCCTGCCTTTCACCTAAACACTGTGGCTACACGAGGTTGTCTGAGTTTCACGGGTTGGTTTTAAAATGCTTCGTTTTGGCAGAGGCTTGGCAGTACTGAAATTTCTGTCATTAAGGGGTTTTAAGGGAGGCTGCACAGGAGGTTGTCGGGAAAGACCCTGCTTTTGCACAACGGGGTGCACATGGTTAATCTGTAGGCTGGGTTTCTCTCATCCTCTTTGGTAACTGTTTTATCCCGTCGCAGCACAACACTCGCTTCCAGTTTTACTGATGGTGCCTAATAGTGAATCTGGCAGCTATCTAATTCTCTATTCCTAGCATGCTTAAAAAGTGCCTTATTTTACAATTAATTCTGTTGGCTGTACAGATTTAATGGATTCTTTCAGAGGTTCTCATCCGTCACCGACCTTGGACATTTCTTTTTCAGTGCCATTTCTTTCTCCTTCTCTGTGCCTGGAAAGATCACGTTTCCATGCATTTCCCACATCTCATTTTTGCCAGAAGGGCTTTTTCAGGATTTAAACCCTGCTGCTTTTCCATGTTTGTGAGTTTTGGGGTCTTTGGTGGGAGCTCTAAGTGAGTCCCTTACTCTTAGTGGTGCTAAGGGGTGCTTTGGGCTTTGTGAATTTTACCTTTTTAGATTTAGGTGCTGCTGCCATTGTTTTGGGCTCGTGGTTTCTGTGAGTAGCAGAGAAACAGAAAGAAATTATAATAGAAGAAGACTTGCATTAGACATGGCAAGTTCATTTTGGCTTCATCTCTGCCCCACAGACCTGCTGCTACTCCGTGGGTAATTAACACTGAAATGTGCCAGTGGTGACTTACCATCCAACTTGCTGGTGTGCTCCTTGGGTTTGGTGTTGATTACTCATTACTTCCTTGCATTGTGGCACGTTTTGTTTGCCCCTCTGGACGTATGGGTGTGATGAATAGTGGCAAGATGTTGTCCTTCTTGGGAAGAGTGAAATTCAGTGCTCAGGGCAGGCAAATGGTCTCTGAGCGTCTGTGGCACCACTGCAGAAGCAATTCACATACTCCACATGGCTGAGTTATTTTGGCATGCTGAACGCCGAGTCCTGTGCCTCAGTGTCCTCGTGCTCCTCTCCCAAATGACCAGTGCACCCTTCAGACCTCACCAGTTGTTGCTCCTGGGCGGGCACTGGTGCAGCCCAGGCTTGGCACTGGGGAGCCCACTGTGTGTTTCCACTGGTGAGTGCTAGGGCAAGATTAAACAGTGATCTGCTTTGAGGGCTTTCCAGGCAGAACTGCCTGCAAGGATTTACAGGAGCTGGTTTTAGCCCTGCTGAGAGGTGCCAGGGTGACCTTGCCCGTCGCTCCCTGTCCCCGGAGCAGGGCGAGCTCCCAAAATCTCCCTCCCGAAAACTTCCCCGGCTTGGAGGCTGCGGGAGGAAATAACGCTGCATGTTCCTGCAGCACTTTCCACCCGAGCCCAGCCTGTCTTTAAAAAGCAGCCGGCGTGGTTGAGCTTGGAACAAGCAGCTCAGTTTCTATATTATACACAACAGTCATCTCCGTAGGAAGCTGCCCAGCCCACGCCGCTGCCGCAGCCTGGAGCTCTCTGCTGATCCTCGGGGCCTTCCTGGGAGGAAGGGAAGGAGCTGGGGAGCCTCGTGGAGAAGCTGTTGGGGGTGCTGGTGTGAGCAGCAGTGCCTGCCCGGCGGGTCAGGGCAGGGATGCTCCGTGCAGGGAGAGCGGTCCCCTCCCCGCATCCTGCCTGGGGAACCTGCATCCTGCCCTCCTGCCCTTGGTCCTGTGTCTCCCCTTGTGCCCAGGTGCCTTCCTCACCTGCTGGTAGATAAAAACAACCTGCCCTGAGCGGTGATTTTACTCTCATGTTGGGTAATGGGAGATGCCACATCCTTATGGTCTCCCAAGGAAGTGGCCTGGCTGTGTCTCAGCTTCATGTTAAGATCCCTCTGGATTCAGGGAAGAGCAAACAGCCCCCTGGGCTGGTACCTGTTGGTGTCCATCTGTCCCAGCTGCTCGGATTGTTTGCACAATTTAATTCTTGGCTACACCTGATTTTACAACAGTGTTAATTCCATGGTAACTGAGACACCTGCAACAATTACCTATGTAAGCTGAGATAAAAGGGCACATCAAATTTCATGTTTCAGGGTACAGGCTGCTTCCAGCTGGAGGCTTCCTAAGACCTTCTCCTGAAATCCCTTCCTAAAGGAAACTCTGCAGGTCATCTCCGGACCCGGTGAGAGGATTTTTCCTCCTGAAAGTGAGTGGGGCTGGAAAATGCAGAATACCAGCTATGGAGGCGTGAGCCTTTTAGGAAGGAGCTGTTCCCCCTTCCCCGTGTCTCACTTGGGTGTCTGTGATCCCTCTGACAGGAGCTGGGGTGTTCCCAGCCCCACAGGGTGTGCTCCAGGCCTGGAGGTTTGTGGAGCAGGGGGAGCAGGACCATGTTTGGGGTCAGGGTGGAGTATCATCCCGTGCCTGCCATCACAGCACCAGTTGTACCCAGCTCCTTGCTGGAGCTCTGTGCTCCATTAACTCCCCTGCCCTGTCCTGTGAAATATGGAAAGTTCTGAACTATTAGAAAGTGCCTTTGGGTAAAGGTAAATTAAATCCTTTCCCCGCTGTGAGGGGGCAGGGCTGGAAATGCCAATGTGGAAATAGGTCCCAGCTTAAAATGATTTCAAGGACAGAGAATAGGTGCTGGGCTTCTCAGGATCTGATTGAGCTGGGATCGGTTCCAATTAAAATGAGATCAAGGAGAATGGGACAAGAAAAGAACAGAAGTTGTGTCTCTGCATTTCTGTCAGTACTGCAGCCTGAAATACTGGGTCTGGGTTGGGTGCTGGGCTCTTCTCCCCACTCCCCACAGATGTCCCGTGAGACTGGTGTGCTCCTGGTTTTGTTTCAGGGCTGCAGTGGCCGAATGGCCACGTTGCACCCAAGGGATGGTGGTGGGATGGCTGGGTGGGATGGCTGGAGTGGGTGGGAGGCAGAGCTGCTGCAATCCTGGGACCTGAGCTGGGGCCTTGGGGCCCGTGGAGCTTCATCGTGTCACATCACGGATGGGCTGGAGCTCCTTCTGCGTGAACAGGAGAGAATCCTCCGTCAGAGGACGGGCTGGAAANAGGTCCCTTCCCACCCAAACCATTCTGTGATGCTGTGATTGCTTTGCATCTCTCTTACAAGCAGTGAATCTGATCCAGAGACCACTCCAGATAATTTGCTTTAAGAATTGCAGTTATTTACTTTCTGGGAATCCTGCTTTCTCTATGGGTTTTGTTTGCCTGTTTGTTTTTATTTCTTTCAATTCGAGGCTGTATCAACTTCAGGAAGCCTTTAGCCCAGAGCCTGGAATAAGCAGGACAGGCTTAGTTTCCTTCCACTTGTCTCCCAGGCTGGGCATGGTCAGAAGTGCAGCAATTGTATAAATCAGAAATAATGATGTGCTCTCGGCAAGGATGGAGCAGGCTGCTGCTGTTTCTGTGCAGGTAAGCAAGGCTTGTCCTCTGGGAGCAGAGGAAGGGCTGGCCAGGGACCTGTCCCTGGGGGAGCCAAAAAAGCAAGCCTTGTGAAGCAGAAGTGCTTGTGGGATGGAGAGAAGCTCCTGGAGTCGGGTAGCTCTGGAGTTACTGTGGGTTGAGAGGGATGCTGCAGGGCTGGGGGCAGATGTGCATCCAGCAGTGATACCAGCAGGAGCTGGAATGTGTTCCTCGCACTTTCACCCCTGTGGGATCCTCTGCTAAACTTCAGTGAGGCACATTCTAATGTTTCTCTTTTTTTCCCCTCCGTCTGATCCACAGCTGAGGTCAGTTTTGGGCTCTGTGGTAACAAAATCAAGGAAACGTGAGATTTAAGAGACTCTTTCAGAAAAAACAAAGCTTGAGCTGCAAGTGGTGGCTGTGAAGGCATCTTGATGAGCACGGTGCCATCTCTGAGTCATCTCCTTTCTGCTTGGATAAGGGGCAGGGAAATCTCGAAGGGCATCTTGACAGGCTTTACGTTTGCCAAAAAATACCAGCGTTTGATATTACTGACTTTTTGACTTGTCTCACATTCCAGCTTCACTCGAGCTGTGTCTGCTCTTGTTATTGGACAGGGGGCTTGTTCTGCTTATTTAAAAAGGAAACAAAAGTGCTGAGGGCGGCGAGGTGGCCTCACCAGCTCCCAAAATGCGTGTCTGGTGTGGGGGGCACGTGAGAGGTGCCCACGCCATCTGTGTGTCCCTCCGGCTCCGGTGGCATCACTGCACCCCCTGCTCACCTCCAGGCAGGTGACACACAGCCGGTTTTTGGTGAAAAACAGCTGAATAACAGAGTGTGGGTGCTGCAGGGACCCCTTTGCTGGACGGGGTGAGGGTGGTGGAGGCACAAACAGGATTGTTAGTGGCACTGATCGGGCTGGGGTTTGATCAGGGTGCTTGAAGGGCCTCCTTACCCTGTGTTGTTTGGAGGGCACAGAGGCAAATCTGCTTTTGGGGAAAGCTTTTATAGTCTTTGTCTCTTTGAGTCATTAGAAATGCCGTGATCTCCCGCGTTAAGAATCACGTATCTCTGAGCTGGAAAAGCTAATTGCTGTCTGCTCCTCAAAGGGGCAGCAAAAGGGGCAGAGGGTGTTGTGGAAAAAGAGGAGTAGCTTGGAGGATATTCCCGTTGCAATACTTGCAGCATCTTTTCAGTACGTGAAAATGCTGTGTGTTTTCAGCAGATTGCAGGAGCAGGATTACTGCTGAACAGCCAGGGGGGAAAAAAGGGTCATGGCAGAGTTTGGAAAGTTTCGTTTTGCCTATGGAGGAGCATGGGTTGGTACTTGTGCTCACCTCACTGGTTTCACCAGTGCCATGAGACTGAGGGGGCCAGACAGCCCTGCAGACCCTGGGAAGGGTGTGGGGATGATGCTAACCCAGGACATTCCTTGCTGGGAATGCAGAGTTGCCTGGCCCCCTCGGAGCCACCAAATCTCCCCGTGATTGGGACTCACAGCCCGGAATCTAAGCTCATTTCCTACGCTGACCTGTTTTATCTGAATAAATCTCATGTGCCTGCTACGACTCAGACACAGAAATAATCTTTATTGCCGTAATATGTGTGTCAGCTTTTCTTTATCCCAGCAAAGTACCGTAGGAGCTGCAAAACGCTTTAGAAACATAAGCATTTTTTGAGCAGTGGAGATTGAAGGGGGAGTCTCCGGGACTTGAGTCTTGCAAACCAAACCTCCCAGCCAGGTTTCCTTGGCATGATTCCTTCTGTAAAATGGTTATCTTGCCGCCCACTGGAGCCAAAAGTGAGGGAAGGGATTAAGGCTGTGAAATTGCTCCATCCTGATCGCTCCTTCACAGCCCTGGGCAGAGCAGAAGGGATGTTTCAGAGCAGTGCTGAGCTAAGTGCTGGGCACTGGGGTAGAGTCCAAGCTGGTGCTGGGGCCCTGATTGCTTTGCTCTCAGCAAGGCATGTGTGCTGCTGCATCAGGTTTGAATACACAGCAAACCAGCCCAGACCTTCCCAGCCTCCCAGCTGTGCTGTGGGGCTGCTCCCTCCCTCCTTGGCACCCAGGGAGAAGGACCATGCCTGGCTCAGACGAGCCGTGTGTGGCAGGCAGTGCCCTCCCCGTTCTCCTGCGAGGTGCTGTTTGGGCTTTTATATCTGTGCTCACCCCCTGTTTGTGCCTTTTTTCCCCACCAAAAGGGTATTCTATTCGTGGAGCATTTCTCCTCCTGAGCTGCAACCAACTTGGACACGAAGTTCCCCCTGAGGGGAAGGGAGCACCCAGGGTTTGGAGATGCTCGTGGTCTAAAGGAGCAACAAAAGGCAGAGGGTCTGCAGAAACTCACAGAGTTTTGTTAGTAAATCACACACCTCTCCTGGAAATCGGGGTGTTAGTCCCTGACCTCCCGCATAAACACATGGCATTGGGTCTGGGTAAAGGAGTGGGGTGAAAGGGAAGGGAGTAAAAAGGGAACCACCAGTCCTGGTTCCAGCATTCATCCAGCTGATGGGGTGTCCAGGGTCCTGTGGATGCTGCCTGGGCTTGGTGGGGGCACTTTTTCTGGGGAAGTTTCCCCCTCCTTGGAGTGAAGGTTCTGTTTTTCCATGCAAATTAGTTCTCATGCACAGTCTGTTCTTCCAGACCTTTCTGGGAATGGGTTGGAGGCTTCGGGGGTCATGGGTGGTCTTGATCCCCCCCACTGTCTGTGCCTGTTCCTCACCCTCACTCCTGCCCCCGTGTTGTGCTGATCTCCAGGAGCCAGAACAAGGACACTTGTCCCATAAAATGCTGTCCTTCCTCTGCATGGCCCACATTTTGGTCTTTCTTATGGGGTGTTATTCCCAACAATCCTTGGTTATTACNCCCCCTGTTTGTGCCTTTTTTCCCCACCAAAAGGGTATTCTATTCGTGGAGCATTTCTCCTCCTGAGCTGCAACCAACTTGGACACGAAGTTCCCCCTGAGGGGAAGGGAGCACCCAGGGTTTGGAGATGCTCGTGGTCTAAAGGAGCAACAAAAGGCAGAGGGTCTGCAGAAACTCACAGAGTTTTGTTAGTAAATCACACACCTCTCCTGGAAATCGGGGTGTTAGTCCCTGACCTCCCGCATAAACACATGGCATTGGGTCTGGGTAAAGGAGTGGGGTGAAAGGGAAGGGAGTAAAAAGGGAACCACCAGTCCTGGTTCCAGCATTCATCCAGCTGATGGGGTGTCCAGGGTCCTGTGGATGCTGCCTGGGCTTGGTGGGGGCACTTTTTCTGGGGAAGTTTCCCCCTCCTTGGAGTGAAGGTTCTGTTTTTCCATGCAAATTAGTTCTCATGCACAGTCTGTTCTTCCAGACCTTTCTGGGAATGGGTTGGAGGCTTCGGGGGTCATGGGTGGTCTTGATCCCCCCCACTGTCTGTGCCTGTTCCTCACCCTCACTCCTGCCCCCGTGTTGTGCTGATCTCCAGGAGCCAGAACAAGGACACTTGTCCCATAAAATGCTGTCCTTCCTCTGCATGGCCCACATTTTGGTCTTTCTTATGGGGTGTTATTCCCAACAATCCTTGGTTAGTTAAACAGCCATCTGGCTGTTGTTATTTTGGACATACACATCAGCCCCTTATGTTCTGGGATTCTGCACTGGGCGATGTCTGAGGAGCACAATCCCCACCTGGGACAGGGCAGAACTTCCCAGGGCTCTGGAGCACTATGGTGCCTGCTTGCACCCTCTAAATGTTCTTATCCTGGTTAAGGCTCCTCTGGGCAATGAGGAATATCAACTTCATGGCTGTCTTAGTTGTGTCTGGGCAGCAGCTTGGGTGGTGTGTCCCAAAACACACTGGGTGCCTGTCACAGGAGCCCGTGGTGGAGCAAACCCAGCAAAGCTGAGCCTGGTCCGTGTTCCAGAGGAGCTGGGGGGCTGGCTGGATCTGTTCCCGTCCCCTCACCATGACCCCATTAAAATTTAAGGGTAAAAGTGGGAGGAATGAAAGAGAATTTGCTATTTAAGGATTTTAATTCGTTTTTACCTCAAGCGTTAGCTGGGGTTTGTGCAAACCACTGACAGGGCAATTAAAGTGACTTTTTAATGGGTTATTTTTGTCACTTCACCATGGTGGGAGCTAAAGATCCCAGGCTGTGAGCTGCCTGGGATAGGGGCCATCCTTCTGCTGTGCTGCTCTGATGTTAAATCCCTAATTGGGTTTTATTCACGAGCCCTGGCTGAGAGAGGAGTCACAGGGGTATGGCTGGATGAAACACGGGGAGCAGAATACCCAAGGTGCAGTCCCCAGGGCTCCAGGCTGAGTCCATCCTGGAAAAGAAGAGTAAAGGACTTTGGACAGTGCAGTGTGTGGTTTATTTTGGGTGGTTGATGGGTATTTTTCAGGAGTGAGCTCCAAGGACAGAAAGCAATGAAAAAAACCCAAATTATCTCAGAGTTCCTCTTAAATCCTGAGGGCTGCTGGGAGAAAATGAGAGAGAGTACCTGAGCTCTGGGTTTTCTGAGCCAGAGCCTGATGGCTGAAGAGCAGACCTGTTCATTCAGCTGGTGGGCAAGCTCAGTGAGCCGCATCCCCTGCTGCATCCCACGTGGTGGTGGATGCCACGACGATAATGAAGTCTAATTCCAGACTCATTTGGGGGGGGTTTTCCTGGGAAATACCCTCCCTGCAGCCAGGGAGGGGACTTGGGGCACCAGGCACAAACCCCATCCTTGGTCAGCCTGGGCTCACGTTTCCCTCCCTTAGCACAGCGTGTCCCGCGTGGCTCGTTCCAGCATTTGAGTCCATTTCACAGCACAGCATGGGAGGAATGCGGGCTCGGGTCTGGCTCAATTCATTCCTTGTGCAGCACGGCCAAGGGAAACCAGGGATGGATCTGCTTTTCCCTTCGTTCATTCATTCAGCTCCTGCCTGCATTAGCACACCTCGGTTGCCTTGAGATCTCTCTCCACCTAGGTTATTTAGAGGAATGCTTTCTAAAAATAGCCTCCTGGTTTGATGTCTTTCCGGTATTATTCTGTGCAGCTCTAAAAACCTGCCTAGAAAGGCTGTCCAGTTCATTGACGTTTTCCTTAAAATACAGCTAATCCATGTAATCTCATTATAGTAGTAGGTGATTAGACTGACAGCAAGCTTTAGCAGTGGCCCAGCAAAGCCTTTTATTCCCCATTTATTATCTGGGTGGCTAAAAGTCACTGGGAGTGTATTTTGGGGTTTTTTTCAGTCTGTTCTACGACGAGGACTTAAAGTATTTTTGCTTTAATTCTCTAGAAAAACGTCCTGCATTATTTTTGGCGATGCTGGCACATTTCTGCCACTGGCTTTCAGCTTTGCTGGCATCCCGTGGCTGTACACCAGGGTGTCCCAAAATTGAGGGGAAGCAGTAGAACAGCAGAGACCTTTTTCCCCAGGGTAGATGAGCCCAGCCACGTGAGGCTCACGGTGTGGGATTCCTGGTCTCCAGCATCTGTTTGGAGGTGTGGGACCTTCTGCCCTGCTCCTTATGGAGTCAGTCCAGTGAGAAGGTGGAAGTTTGGGATGCTGAGTGGTCCTTCCCTGTTTTGGGAAGGGCCTGCCTTGCTGCCCCAGGCAGGTTGGATGTGTGGGGCAGGCTGTGGGGCAGAGCACCATGCACAGAGCCCTGACCCCAAACAAGGGCTGGTGTCTGTGGCTCAAACCTGCCCTCTGAGATGTGCATCTTCCAGGAGATGCTGCTTCCCAAGCCTCGGTGTGCTTGGATCATGGTCTAATATCAGAGCTTATGGTGCTGTGCTGCATCTGGACAGTGTCCTGGGTGTATTATTAATTCTCCTGGAGGTCTGAACAGCCTGGTGTGCCCGGGGTGGGTTACAGGTCTCTGTGTGCTCGGTCTGGCTGTGCTCAGTGGCCTTGCCCCTTGGTCTGGCAGCCCTGGGGCCTTGGGAGAGCATTATTTTGGCAGTGTGTGCCCTCGCCCTCCCCGGGGGTTGTTTCCAGGTGGGTGTCTCTGATTCTGGCTCCTCCTGAGGCGATGGATGCAGGGGCACAGGGTTGGAAGGGCAGCTCCCCCAGACCCCAGGGGTGCTGATGGGAGAAGAGAGGGATGTGGGGGCTGTTTCTGGCAGGGGCACAGGTTAAGTCTCCTCACCACACAGCTTTGCCCCCTCTGTGGGAGCGTCTCTGCTGCCCTGCTGGGGCTGCAGCATCGTGGGGCCATCGCTGTGGGACTGCAGGGCGAGGAGTGAGGGTGGGAACCTTCCACCCAAAGGTTTGTGCAGACAAATGCAGGGTTTTTTTTTTCCTCTCCATATAAAGCCTGTCTTCGTTGTTTGCCCAAGCTGAGCATGCAGATCTGCAAGCAGTCCAGGCCTGTCCCCCAAAATAAACTGGATGAGTTCTGTCACCAGAAGGATTAACAGGGAGGTTACAGACCAGCTCTGAGAGACACAAGTGCAAGCACTTTTGGGACATCCCAGCGCAGTGTTTTGAGAGGACATCAGGCTCTCTGTTGCAGAGATACCTATCTCTTGGGGCCCATGGAGGGTTGGAGCAGTCGCTCTGCCATTTCCCTGCTGGCACATGCTGCACATACCTCCTTTGGGGCAAATTCCTGCTGCAGGCACCTCAGTGACAATAAAAAAACCTCTAGGGCTGTTTCTGTGTATTTTTTTTAATTTTTTTTTTAATATTTTTTTTTTTAATAACCATCCCGCTTTTGCTTATTTTGGTCCAGCCCCTCCAGTGATAACACAGGCGAAGTCCTGACCTGTGGCATCCTGGGGAGGAAAGGCTCAGCTCTCCAACAAAGTGCTGGCAGAGCTTGGATTCCTCGCCCCTTGTCTCTGGAAAAAAAAGA
>VXBX01002391.1:0-35957 GCA_013400415.1 Scytalopus superciliaris | reverse complement strand
GGGTCAGGGATGTGGGGCCAGGCATCCGTCTGCGCCGCCAGCCCCGCGCTTCGGCACTGCCTGCGGGATACCAGGGAAGGGAGGCGAGACAGGGGCTGGAAAATGTAACAGTGCTCGCCTTCTAGGCTCGAGAGGAAGAACCTTCCTGCTTTTCCTGAGGTCTCTGCGCTGTGCTTCTCCACGCTGCTTGGAAAGTCTCTCCTAGCCCTTGACTTCTCACCCGGTTTGGAACATTTTATTTCTCTGTGTGTGTGTGTGTGTGTGTGTGTGTGTGTGTGCGCGTGTGTGTGTTAGGGTTGGAAGAGGCTAATTAACCCTTTGTATAACAGGGTGCCTGGCAATCATCACCCAATGAAGGTGGGGCTGTGAGGNGCGAGGCCACCCCCCGGAGCGCCCGTGAGTGAGGATGAGGGGTGTGATTCCCAGCCACGTTTCTGCCCTGGAAGCTCTGCGTCCCTCCCGGCGCTCCGCGTGACGGAGGAGAAGGCGCGGACATGGCAGAGAAGTGCGACTGCATCGCCAGCATGTACGGGTACGACCTGGGCTGCCGCTTCGTGAACTTCCGCCCGCTGGGATTCGGGGCCAACGGGCTGGTGCTGTCGGCCCTGGACAGCAAGAGCTGCCGCAAAGTGGCGGTGAAGAAGATCACGATCGGCGACGCGCGGAGCATGAAGCACGCCTTCCGGGAGATCAAGATCATCCGCCGCCTGGACCACGAGAACATCGTCAAGGTCTACGAGGTGCTGGGCCCCAAGGGCGCCAACCTGCGCGGGGACTTCTTCAAGTTCAACATGGTGTACATCGTGCAGGAGTACATGGAGACGGACCTGGCGCGGCTGCTGGAGCAGGGGAAGCTCGCCGAGGAGCACGCCAAGCTCTTCATGTACCAGCTGCTGCGGGGGCTGAAGTACATCCACTCGGCCAACGTCCTGCACCGCGACCTCAAGCCCGCCAACATCTTCATCAGCACGGAGGACCTGGTGCTGAAGATCGGCGACTTCGGGCTGGCCAGGATCGTGGACCAGCACTACTCACACAAGGTAGGCTCGCACCGCCTGCCGAGGCCGGTGCTGTCGTGGAGAGGAAGGCGCTGAGGGCTTGTGGGGTGGTCGGACAGTGGGGGAATCTTCTCGAGAGAACTGGTGCTGGGCAGCTCCAAGCCCTGCTAGGGTGGCAGCTGCTGGCAGGCACTCTCCCTTGCCCCAAGACAGGACATGTCTTTGTGGAATCACAGAATATTCTGAGTTGGAAGGGCCCCACAAGGACCATCCAGTCCAGCTCTGAAGTGAATGGCCCGTAGGGGGGGTCAAACCCGCAGTTAGTGTTACTAGCACCATGCTCTAACCAGCTGAGCACAGAATAATTTGGGTAGGTCTGGACCTTTACAGATCGTGCAGTCCAACCCCACTGCAACGAGCGGGGACATCTTGCACTAGATGAGGTTGCTCAAAGCCCCTGAGCCCAGCCTGGCCTGGAACGTTTCTGGGCACAGCCCAAGGACTGAGCTCTGCCAAGAGTGCCCCCGGGCTCTCCAGTGCTGCAAAGCTGCAGAGAGGGCACAGGAAGGGATCGAGTTCCATTCAG
Organism: Scytalopus superciliaris; assembly: GCA_013400415.1. NCBI lineage: Eukaryota > Metazoa > Chordata > Aves > Passeriformes > Rhinocryptidae > Scytalopus > Scytalopus superciliaris. The sequence goes on along the minus strand of VXBX01002391.1, from coordinate 34,373 downwards.
GCATCTTTCATTGCTGTATATTGTATGTATCAAATACATGCTCAGGTATTCTATTCCGTCTCAGCAGTGGACTGTGAGGGGGTGTGTGTTTGCGTGCTTTGCTTAAATGACTAAGCTCTGTGTTTCTTGCTTTGCTGCTGTTATAGAACATGAGCTGCTGGAAGCACGTGGAAAGGGCACCTGGCATGTCCTCACACCTTCTGCTTGGCTTTGTCCTCGCTCCGGAGCCAACCTGCTCCTTAAACACCCAGTTTTGTTTGAATTACATTCATTTAACACAGGGAGAGAGGGGTGGGTCTCTGAGTTTCAGTCAGATCCTTTCATCCGAGCTCAAGATCCAAACAGCATGTAAAATTCCTTGCTGTTTGGTGTTTAGACACTGCATGATGATGCAATAAGTGTGAGTGACCAGGGCAGCCTGGTGTGGGGACCACAGGCAGCCAGGGTGGGAGGGAGGCCAGGGGAGCCAGTGAGAGGGCTCTGTAACACACAGCCCTGATCCTGATGGATTCTGAAGGGAGCTGCAGATGTTTAAGGCAGGCTGCCTCCCAGGCTGGAGCTCTTGAGCAGCGGAGGAAGGTGGTGGAGGGTTCATCAGCTCCTGGACCCACACGTGCCTGGGGGAAGGCAAAGTTAAGGCACGGTCTGTGCAGTCTGCAGATGGCTTCTGGTTAAAGTTGCTGTTTGGTGTTGGAAGGTGAGGTAAAATGTGTTTCCCTGGGCTGGATGTTTCCGTGGGTGGGTGAGTTCAGTATCCCCCATGGACCTGCTGCTGTGCCCGGGCCGAGGTTTAAATGAACTGAGTTCCTGCCCAGTGTGGCTCTGATTTGGGTACTGTTGTTTTGTGCAGGGAGGAGGGGAAGGGGAGAGAGAAAAGGATGGTGAAAAGACAGTCTTATAATCCTGAAGCTGAGCCCTGTTTTCAAGTCCTGACTTTGGGGAGCAACAAAACTCAGGGAAGAGTCAGAAGGTTGTAGGGGATATCAGGGAATGAGTGCAGGGTCCCTGACACTGCTGCCTGCCCTTTGTGTCCTCCCTTCCTCACTGGTTATTTATGACCCAGCTCAGGAAGAGGCTCCTGTCGTTTCCAATGTGTGGTTTGTTTTTGTTAGGACAGGTAGCTCCCAGAGAGAACCCCTGTGAACAAGCCAGGGCTGCATGAACACAGAGAGTTGCTGGTTTAAGGAGCATCGTGTTGTCAGGGACTGTGTGATCAGGGTAGGAGTCATCTGTCCGTGTCTGCTGCACAGTTAGTGTTGTTTCTAAGCAGTTCTCTGTTGCCTTAATAACAGCCAGTGCAGTGGGAAGAGCTGTCAAGGGCTGCAGCCTCGCAGTGGGATGTAACTCTGCCAGATGCCACTGCACGAGCATCCTCCGATTCCTCACGGGGTGGGAGGCTGGAGCATCACTGCAGAGAAACCCACCAGAGCCCCGGTGTGCAGAGGAGACTGGACACTGCTCCGGAGCAGAGCTGGAAACAGCAGCATCACAGAGAGTGTCAGTTATTGGTGGTGGGGAGGACTGTGCTTGGGTGACGGGCACTGCCGGGGGGGTTTGGGTCAGTCCCACCTTTGATGTCCGGTGCTTCTCAGATGACTCACAGAAATCAATCCCTTTCTGTATTTCTCTTTCAACCTCCACTTTCCTCAAGGGCACACACAGATTTATGAGCTCCTTGGCCTGTGCTGGTGCAGAAAGCAGCCCCAGGATGGACAGGACTGGCATGAAGCGGAACAAGGATCCTCACACCCCAAGTTTTTGTGCTGCCAGTGGGTACTAATGCAGAGCTGCCCAAAAGCAGATGTAATCCTGCTCCTCCCTTATTAATTAATTGCCTAGACCCAGTGGGTCCAAACCTCTGAAGGCAGTGCAGAGCTACACCCCTGTGGTAATGGTTTCCTGCAGGCCTTTGAAGGGAGGAAGGGTCATCCTGAGCACCTGGATATATTTCCCTTAGCATGTTTTTTAGGTGAAATATGCACATGCTGGTGGTTGCATTCTCTGCTAACACGAAAAAGTTACAGGTTTTGTGTTGTTACCTGTCTAAAAGGTCACAGCTCTTCTGATCCTGTGTTCCTCAAGCTCCAAGCCATCCTTCTGAGTGTTAAAATGGCAAATAAGAACCACGATAGATTCTGAGCAGAGTTTTAAACACAGCTTAGAAATGCATGTATGGCCTAAATAATAGCCCTTACATGGCAAGATGTTTCCTTTACAGGACTCCAGCAGGCAGATGTTGAACTGGGATAACTTGGGTGGAAAGGGAGAGCTTTCCAGCTATGGGAGATGCCATGGACCACAGTGTTGGCCTTCACCAGCTTCAAAGCAGAGCAGCTTTGGCTGCATTTCTCACACCGTTTGGCTGCTGTTGGCTGCTCATATCCCCTTTTCTGTGTGTTCAGAGCAGCACAAGGGCCTCCCCTGTGTCTGAAACTTCTCCCGGAACAAACGAGATGAATTTCCAGCTGCCAAAGCCACATCCAGATCTGGGTCTGCACCTTCGCAGGCTGCTCAGACCTGACAGCTTAAATGTCAGCCCTGTCTCAGATATGTGCACTTCTAAGCTCAAGTGCTTGCAAATGTCTCCAGGGCACAGAGTATCAGGTGCAGGAGGAGAGGACCCCTGGGAGAATATCCTGTGCATCCCCCTTCTCTCTGCCATTCTGTCTCTTCCCACCATCCAGCCGTGCAGGCTCCTTTCCTTTCCATCTTACTACTCTTTATCCCTGGGAGTTTATCCCTCTGGAATGTCTCTCCACATCAGTCCCTTTTCCTTTGGTCGCTGCTGTGTGTGGTTTGAACACTTTGCCGTGCACCTTGGTGCCCAAATGGTGAGAGGAGCAGGGTTGGATGTGGGCATAAGGGATATTTCCAGCCTCTGTGAGGTTCTTACTGTTATGCAGGACTGGCAAAGCTGAGCAGTTCCTGTTTCATAACTCAACTCCTTAGTGAGTTTAAGCATCTCGCCTTCCCCACGGGGATGCTCTGCCTGCAGCCTCAGGGTCCTGCCTGCCCCCCTGTGGTCCAGCCCCTGCCTGCAGGTCTTCAGAGGCTCCATGGGCATGTTTGGCTGCCCATCCATCCATCCATCCCCGCTCTTTGTGCCCTAACAAATACATTTGGCTCCAAACGAGAGCCCAGGGCCATCTGTGCCGATTTTGGGAGGGAAGGGTAAAGGTGAGGTGCTGTCCTCCCTTGAGCACCCTCAGCTTGTGGTGGGCAGGAGGCGTGGGAGAGCAGGGAGACAGCAAAGTCAGGCATTACAAATTGGCATAAGCACCAGTGGATGTCTAGACTTTAAAATAATAAATGTTTCGGAGGGCAGACTCGTCCCTGGCTGCGCGTCCCATGTGGTATTGTCACTGGTCAGAGCAGGGACAAGGGACTGGGTATTCCTGTTTGGAGAAGACATGGAGATGCAGAGACTTGCTGAATGTCTCCACCTGGGTGGCAAACCCATGAACTAGAGCGTTCCTTATCCTCCCTGTGTTTCACAAGGTACAGTCAGATTGTCCCTTCCCCTGGGGGCACCTGCCACAGGACCCTCTCTGCCCACTGACAGTGTTCACCACACAGTTCGTTGGCAGAAACCCCACACTAAGGGGGTGCAGCAGCCCTTTTAGGGGAGAGTCCCTGTGGTAAGCAGTTTGCAGACCAGCCTCAAACCTTTGAAGCCCTCCCTTAATTTCGTACGTGCCGATCAGCGCAGACATGAATCCCTTCCAGTTCACCCAGTAAAACAGCAGCACTCCCGAGTGGGTCATTGTCAGGAGGGCTTCAGGGGGGGTGGGGATGCGGGGATTTGCTCCAGAGAGGACTACCCTCCGCGCTCAGCCCTGGGCGAGCTGCCTGTGGGCTCATCCAGCCAGCGCTGAGCCTCCCTGCTCTGACCCCGGTGCGGCTGTTCTCCTCCTCTGTCCTCTGTCGAGGCACGTACCAGTCTGTGCTCCTGAAATAAACTCTCCCTGTCCTCCCCGGACTGTGAGAACACGCGTCACGTTGCTGCAGCCACGCACAGCCGCCGTGTCCTGGTCTCATTTACAGGGCAGCCTTCCTGCAAACCCTGCCGTGGCCCCTCCTGGAGCTGCCCTACCTGCCGCTCCCAAAGCAAGGTTAAAAACCCTGCTGTGGGCAGGCAGCAGCTTGCTGCTGCTGCTGCAGGATTATTTCAGAAGCTCGGGGTTGTTGCTATTTTGGGTCCCCCCTGTCTGCACCAGGAGCTGACCCGGCTCCCACGGGTGCAGCAGCCAAGATCCTGATGGTGGTTGTGGATGGAGGCTGTGGTTGGATCCTGGTGGGCTCCCAGTTTGTGAGCACCTGGTCTGCGTCCCCGTGGCGTTTTGACTGCAGAAAGGTGGATTTTGGTGTGAAATGCTCTTGGGGAGAAGCTTTGGGCTGCAGCGTTAGGGCCTGCTTGGTTTGCAGTATGTGGGATCCTGAATTCCCATGTCCCCTCAAGGGAGCCTGCCCTTGGTCCCTCCAGCTCCAAGGGGGAGCTCCAGGCTTGGGTGCTGGTTATTTTGGAGCACCAGTGGGTCTTGTGCTCCCCACGTGCTGTCATGCTGTGCCAGCTTCCCTCAGCATCCGTGGGATGCAGGTTCAGCGTGCTGTGACCAGTGTGACCCCAGCTCCCCCCCAAATTGTCTTCCCTTCTGGTATTACAAGGAACACACAAGATCCGTGTCATGTAAAGATGAGAAAAAAAAGGTTCATTTTTCTTTGCTTTTCAACCCCCTTGCTGTGCTGTTTGATATGACGTGATGCTTATCCTACCTGTAGTGAATTCATCACCTTCATAGGTTGCCTGAGCCAGTCCCACACAGGCCAGAGGAGCAGAGGAGAAGCAGGAAAATGATACTTGAAAATGGTGAACAAGGGGGAAAAAAAGCGTGCGTGGGAGGGCTTGGACTTGAAACTCTTTACATTTTTCAATTAACTCCATTATATTGTCTTTTAAAGAGATTCCACTGGTTCTTCAGTGCAGAAAGGGGGCTGTGCTGAATCCACGGAATATTGTCATGAAGATTTATGTTCCATCTTAATTAGAAGTAATTAATATGCTTCTGCTCTCGGTCTTTCTGTCTCGTTGAGTCTACATAAATGGTGCAGTTCTTGTGCTGAAGCCCTGCCTTGCACAGGGGGTGTCTGGAAGTGCTCAGACTCCCCACCTTGGCACCACAGGTAGGAGCTGAGCCCACACCTCTCCCAGGTGGAGGTGGATCCTCATCCAAGCATCCTGCAGCTGATCCACCGTGGTGTTTCTCTGTGGACCTTCACAGCCCACAGGGCTCTGGCTGCTTCCTTGGAGTGGTAGGACAGGCACTTACATAAGTGTTTTAGAATAAATAAGGGCATGGCTCATGTTTTCAGCCACAGTGGGGGCAGAGCAGAGTCAGGGGCTGTAGGGGCTGCTCAGGGCTGGCGTGCTGTGCTGCCCAGTTGCTCCCACTGGGGGACCTTGTAGCAGGTTGGCTTTCCAACCCCCCCATCTCTCCTTCCCAGCGTTTTACCCCTGAGGAAAAGGGGGGATAACACAGAGCCCAGCCATGGGAAGCAGGGAGGGGTCCAACTGTGTGGTCCACGAGTGGGTGGGATGGAGAGGAGCCGTGGGTTGCTCCTCTCCGTGGGTCCTCCCTGTGCCTGGGGGTGGGTGTCCCAAGGTCTGGGCTGTTCAGCCCGTGCAAGAAGGAGGTGACATTTGGAGGGCAGGGTGGTGGGTGACACAAGAGGGGGCACAGTGAGAAGTGCTGCTAACTGGTTNTTCCCCGGTGCATTAGAAGTGCCTGGAGAGGGAAATGTTTGGCTTGTTGCGACTTACGGGTATTTGCAGTGTATTGCTCATGCATTTTGCGTGGTGCACACACCCCCGGGGAGCTCAAATCCATCTTGCTGTCAGGGAGGAGAAATGTATGAGCAGTGTTAGATCTGCAAGGAGAGTGGCACTCCTTTGCTGGGAAAGGGGAGAAACTGCTCCAGCTATGAATTGCCCCGGATTACTGTCCTTGGAGTTTATTTTCTCAGGATTCTCCAGTAAATACCAACGTCTCCATTGTTGGGGGTAATTGCAGGAGCTGAGAAGTGGTGGTTTGATCGGATAATGTCTGGGGGCTTTTGTGCTGGTTCTGATTGAGCAGCATTAGCAAAAATGTAACGGTATTAAATGAAACTTCTCAGCTAATCAGTCTCCATTACAACTCATTGTAGGAAGGCCAAAATTAAAATGTTCTTTTAAAAGCAAGCCCTTTATGATTAAAAGCCTGACGACTCGCACATTTGGAAACTGGCACGGGGACCTGCACTGGGGGAAGAGGAGTGTGATAAACCTCCTGGCGTTTGTGTTGGTGCACTGCTCGCGTGTTTAGGTGGGGGGGCGTATCCTGTAAGGTCCTGGGGGATGCTGTACAGCACAACTGCAGCTAAATTGCAGCTGAAAACAGCCTGTGAAACCAAATCAGCAGGGAACGGAGTTTTTAACGAAGCTTTTATGTGAACTGTGTTGGTGCTGCCGTTGCATTCTGACATTCTCCAAATGCTCCGTGGCATTTAAGCGCAGCTCAGCTTTATAATTGAATTTTGGTTTGCCCCTTCTGCTGCACTGCAATCCACCTCCTCCTGTTAACGTGTTGTATTTAATGTGGGAGATGCCACTTAAGAACATTCCAGTGTTATCCCAACGAAACACCCCTCCACGTCCAGCCCCGGCGTGGCAGCCCCACATCCAGAGCTTGGGAGTGGAGGGAGCTGGGCCATCCCTTACGATGCCAGTGTTATTTACAGGCTGGAACACATCCCCTTGGTTTCCCTGGGAGCTGCTTGGCACTCCTGGTGCATCTCCCGGGTGAGTTCAGGGGCGGGAGGGCCAAAGGGACGTGCTCGGTGTGTCCCGTGGGTGCTGCTGAGACCTCCCTTAAAACCAGGTCAGGCTTCCTGACTGACCATCCTCCCTGTAGGCAAAGCAGGGAGGATGAGAACCTGCCCCGTCAGCAGGGTGGTGAGGGAGGGAGGGGATTTATTAGGCCAGGCTCAGGCTCGTGCAGAAAGGGCAGGCTTTCCTATCTCTGCATCAGCTACATATTCCCCAGAAGGGCTTTCCCACTTATCCCATGTCATCTTATTTTCAGGCGCCTTGGCTAGGAGCCCTTGGCAGCTCAGTTACCCACTCAGCAATGCTGTAAGGCATCTGCTGGCCCAGGAGGCTTTCCTTCCCTGTGGAACTGGTGTTCCTCCCTAAATCTGGGGGGGAGGGGGGTGGTGGTTTGACAATCCCCTTGTTTTCCTGCATGGGCTTGTCTGCAGTCCCCGGGATGTGCAGGGTTCACTGAGGATTCAGGTGGGGGGAACTCACCTGGCATCTGTGAGAGGCTGGATCCTGCTGGGTGCATCCTCTGGGCACTGCCTGCTCCCTGTGCCACCCCTGCCTGGGTCTTGTGTCCCCCCTGGCACCTGCTGGGCTGACCCACTGGTTGCTGCCCTTGCCTGGGCTCCCCTGGGAGCTCCTGGCCTTTAAAAGGTGGTTTTCAGTGCCAGTGCTGGAAGCTGGATCCATGGGAATTCAGTGGTACACAGCAGCACTTTAGGTGGCTGTGGAAGGACTACAGAATAGAGGACTGTCTGGAGGTGGAATGAGCTAAAGATGGCAGACTGGTAATGTTTGGAAACTAAGCACTGTGCCTGGGGTCCTGAGCTGGGACAGGCTTCCTTGACACACTGCTGGGTTCTAGCTGGCACCCAGGAAAGTACTCAAATAATGTGCTTAACTCCCAAAATGTCTCAGGGTGGGGGTAGTTGAGATGTATAGGATACATCTAAGTACTCTAAAGGTGACCTGGAATAACTTGTGCAGGTGTGATCTGCAAATCCGTGCCATTGCAGCCATCTGTCCTTTGCAGAAGGTGCTTCAATGCCATGGTTACGAACAGCAAGTAAGTGCTTTGCCTCCTGGAGCACCGAAGTGTCTCTGTCTCCAGTGGTGTGTGCCATGTCTCTGCTTCCTGCAGGGCAGACAGCCAGACCCCAGCCTGCCCCAGGTGCAGCACAGGCAGTGGTGGGCAGGTTTTCCTGCAGGATGCGGCGGTGGGGCTGCGGTGGGGGCTGGCCAGGCAGGAGCAGAGGAGCCCTGCTGCCAGCTCCCCGTGCTGACCTGTCTCCTTCTCTCTGCCTGCTCTCCCAGGGTTACCTCTCTGAAGGCTTAGTGACCAAGTGGTACCGCTCCCCCCGCCTGCTGCTCTCCCCAAACAACTACACCAAAGCCATCGACATGTGGGCGGCCGGCTGCATCCTGGCCGAGATGCTCACGGGAAGGATGCTCTTTGCTGGTAGGTTTCTGCCTCCTCTTGGTTCATTTTTTTTCCCTCTCCCTCCTCCCTTGCAACCCACTGCAAAGGCTTTCCAGCCGGGCAGAGGGAGTGCCCCTCTCCTCGCCAGCCAAGGCAACCCCACAGGGATCCTGCTGTGGGTTATTAGACATGAGGGGTGTCTCCAGAATAAACTCCACCTGTGCAGCCGCTGCTATTGGAGGGTCCCCTGGTTGCTGCAAGCTCCCCTTAGGGACAGAGAGTAGTTTTGGTTGTGGTTTTCACTCAGCCTTCTCGTGCATCCCTGGGGAGGGCTGGCTGTGATGGCACCCTGAGGGTGTCCGAGGCTGGCCGGGGCCGACGGTGCCTCCGTGCCAAGCCTTGCCAGGCAGGGACAGCCTGCTGCCAAAAGGAAAACCTTTAAACAAAGAACAATTCTGATGCAACAACAAAACCTTGTTCTGTTTCTGTGTTTCCAACTGAAAAGAGGGGCTTTTTGTCGGGAGGAAGGATGCTAAGAAAAAAAAAAGTAATAAATCACAGGGTCGCGCATAAGGGCAGGAGATAATGGTGCCCTGTCCCAGGAGGTTTGTGCTCTGAGCTGTGGATTTTAATTGTGATTGATTTCTTCAAGGTGTTTCTCTTCTTTGAGCACAGACATTTGGATGCCACTGCCCGTTTCCAGCCATTTTCAGGGTTTTCCTGCGAGCGGGTACTGGAGCTGTAAAGGTGCAGTGCAAGGGAAAGAAGACAACAGGAGCACAGCAAGAAGCCCATGGTTAGCACTGCAGCATTCAGAGCTCGACTCTGATGTCCTTGAGAAGCAAATATTTATTTAACAGAGCCCCAAAAATGCTCCTGTCAGGAGCAAGGCTGTGCTTCCCACGCTGGGACATGGAGCTGCTGGTTCAGGAGCCAAGCTGCTGCTCTCTGCCTGTTGAAGGAGCTGCTCCCCTGCTCGGGGTCTGCAGCAGTGCTCCTCCTCAGCTGCCTCCCCACCTCTCCTTAGTGTTCTGAGTGACAAGGTTTCACACGTTTTGCGAGCAGCTGGTTTTGCAGAGTTGTGTAAATAAATAATCAGACCCATTAATAATGGAGAAGGACGTTCCCCTCACAAATATTTCAGCGCACCGCAGAGCTCCTCAGCCAGGGCCTGATTGCTGCTCCCTCCCCACTCCTGCCTGCAGATTCCATGTTTCTTTTGTGAAAGCTGAAAAATAAGCAGTCAGTGTGGTTTTGAAAAGGTCATTAAAAACTGTCTCCTGTTCCTACCTTCCCTCTTGTTCCTCAGTCTCCCCAGAATTTTGAAATCCGGGGACTTCACCTTGGGAAATTATGCATCCAGCCTGGCTGCTCCTGCTGTTTCCTCGGGGTATATTCCAGGAGCAGGGACATCTCGACGTGTCACTTGTCCCTGCAGATGCAGGGCCCTTCCTGGTCTTGCTGGGAGATGCTGCACGTGAGTGGGTTCCTGAGGCAGCTCTGCCCGTTGCCTCCCCATGCCGAGCTGTGGAAGAGTCTTTGAGAGCTTTTTGGGTGGAAGCAAACTGGATGTTGCCTTTCCAGAATGTAGTTAAGACTCTTCCAGATCAGGACAGTGGACCTGAACCAGCCCCAGAGCAGCAGAAGCAAACCCCAGCACAGCAGGCAGGGTCCTGGCCCTGCAGGAGTTGCACCAGACCAGAGCAATGCATGGCCTTGTATTAAACTGGATGTAGCTGGAGCCCCAGGGAGATCTTTTAAGTCCATCTCTGTCCTCCTGTACTTACTCCTCATCTCAAAACACGTGCTGCTTGTCCAGGTCCTCCTCTGGCCATCCCAGCACAGCACCCAGGAACTCCTGGCTTTTCAGACTGTGCTTGACTGCTGTGTCAGCCCCAGCTTGGGGGTGTTTTTTTGGCTGTGTGTGAACCCCAGGGTAGGAGTTTCACTGTCTGACACCACCTAGATGTCCAAGCTGGTCCCTAAACCTGATTCCATGGCCGTGGCAGAGGCAAAAAGAGCCTGAGGATGGGATTCATCTGGCCTCTGTTTGCTGTCTGCCTTAGAGGAGATTGACTGTGCCTTAGAAATATTTATGTCTCCAGTAATGCTCATTAAGAGCATCTGGAGAACAAGCAGACGTGCCCATGCTGGTGTTACGTATGGCTAGAGGTGAGAGCAGTCCTGCCCTGCTGCCTGGGAGAGATGCCCCAGAGCAGCCAAAAACCTACTTTGCAGGCTGGTTCCTGAGGACCTGCAGCAGCTTAGAGATGAGGAGATGGGATGTGGCAGATCATAGGCTGGGCTCACCCAGAGACATGCTGTGGGCATCTCTGCTTCTCTGCTTTCCAGCCCAGTGCAAACGTTTAATAGGCCCCCAGATGCTGGCAGGATACTTAGTTAATGGGTGGGGATCAAAACCGAAGCTCAAAATACATATTCCTTCTTGGCTGCTTTAAAAATAGCCCGTAGAGTTGTTATGGGAAGGCTCTGGCCTTATGCCCTATTTTCCTGGCCTCCTCCTATGCCAGTAAGTAAGGAAGAGCCAGGGTGGGAGCCTGGCAGGAGGCAGGGAGGTTGCCCGTGGTGTGCCACACCATGTACCATCTTTCACCTGCTGCTGTCCAAAGGGAAGAGAGCCCAGCCCCTCAGAGCAGCTGAAACCCACAAACACTTGCACAACAACGTGGGTTCACCTCTGCTCTTGCTTTTCTCTTCTTTGCCTTGGGAGAAGGGGTTTACCCCCAGCCAGCTGCAGCCCCCATCCCTGCAGGATGGGACTTCAGGAGGGTCCTGGCTCACCAGCAAACTCCCCGTGGGCAGTAACAGTGGTGTAGCTCACGGAAAGCTGCAAACCTGCAGCAATTGCCTTGCACTGGATAAATGGCTTTTTGAGTGTGCGTCAGTGGCACGATTTAAATTGAGCGCTTGGCATAAATCAATGTAATTAACACAGCAGTCTGTCTGGGGTGCTTAAGGAATGCAGGTAAATTAAGGTGATCAGTTATTAGGAATAGATGTCGCTCCCTGCTTCCATTCTCCTCCACGAGTTGATGAACATCCAGCAAAGAGGGACCCGTCGCAGCCCCATCCCTGCAGCCTCTTCCCCGCCGTGGGAGGAGCAGCTTTGGGTTTGGCAGAGCCCTGGGAGGCCACAGCAAAGCTGGACATCCCAAAGCTCGCAGAAGCAAAGCGCATCTCCAGCAGCTGCAGCCTGGTTTGCAGATCCTTGGAGAGCTCCCCACCGCGAGCAGCACTCAGAACAGGGAGGAGCATCTGTAACTGAGCAGCTACAGCTCCCTCCAGTGACTTTTCCACCTTCTGCTGCTGAAGCTCGTCTGGAAGCACCATCCGTGGATGCAGGAGTAAATAGGAGAAAGGGAGCAAAAAGGAGGAGAGATCTGTCCTTGCAGGTCTCCGTGGGGCTCACCGGTGGGGCTGTGCCTGTGACCAGGAGCCAGGAGGTGGCACAGGGGTTTTCCCATGGGATCAGGGCTTACTCACAGGGCTTGGGTGCTTCCCCAGGACTTGGCTGCAAGCCCGGAGAAGGGTTCCCTTTTCCAAGATGTGATGCAGAGCCACTTGTTCTCTCCTTGGGTAACGACAGCACATTGCGTTTGTTCTGTCTGTGGCTCGNGCAGCTTCTTTGTGTGACTAAACTCGGTGCCTTTGGGCTGCTGGGCACCTTCAGGGAGAGGTGGCTGGGGCTGCACTGAGAGAACAGCCAGGAAGCCTTTCTGACTTCTGATGCCCTGTAATTTTGATCACAGTTTGGGAATTAGACTAACAAGGTGTTGGTTTCCTGGTAGTTATCTTTAGCTTCCCCTGGAGCCGTGTTGTGAATCCCTAAGTGACCTGAAGTCATTTTTGCTGTAGGAAATGTGAATTTATTTGGCTGGGATTGATGTCAGGAGGGTGTCACTCTGTCTGCTTTGCCTTTCCTATTGCTTTATCTTCCTCCTGACCTGAGTGGATGTGTGGGTGTGATGGTGGCCAGCTGGGCTAATGGCAGTGTTGCTTTGTGTCCCGCTGTGCCAGGGACCTCCAAAGGGCAGGGTTGCCTCAGGGCAGGTGATCTCCACCATCCCCTGCGAGCTGGCCTCTCCACTCTCCCTGCAGGCTGACTGAAGGTGCTGTGCCAGGAATGGGGTCGACTCCTCCATGGGTCAGCCCGGCACTGCTTGCCAGTGAAGCAGCCTNTGTTTTTCTTTTCAGGAATTAATGTCTTCAGAAAAGGGTCCCCGGGAATTACATAAATAGTGGATAATGGAGGAGAATTGTGTTTCCTGAGAGCCGTAATTCAAGGCTTCCAGCACNGCCAGTGAAGCAGCCTGAAATCCATGACTCGGACAGCAGGGGCTTGGTGGCCCAAAAATCCCCGTTGGTTTGTGTGCCCCAGCCTAAATAGCCAGTCCTGCCTCTAATAACAGAATATTTATGACTGGCCTTCCTGGCAGACAGAAGATCGATGGTGCGACTCCGTGTTTCCACCAGGCTGTTTCTCTGCACATGCAGGAGGCTGGAAATCAGACACAGGGCCCTTGGCCACATCCAGGGGTGTGCTGAAGGGTGGGATTAGCCTTCATTGACCAGGCACTTGGCTCTGCTCCCCCAGCATCGCTGCTTGCCTCCTCCCACTGACTGGTAGCCAGTCCTGAGGGGGGGCTTGGGGTGTGTGGATAGATACATCCTGGAAGAAGAGGATTAAAAACATGTAATTGGACATAGCAGTTGTGGGGATAATCACCATCAGAGCCATGACTTGGTGCCCAGCAGCTGGGCAGAAAGTGCCTTTCCCACCAGGAGAGCACAGAGGCCGGCCAGTTGCATTCCTTTAAAGGTGAAGCTTTGGGACTCCTGGAGCTCACAATACCACACTTACCCCCCGATTTACCTTCTCTGTCTCCTCTCACTGCCTGTTTTCTGCCCATTCAGGAGGTCATGAGCTGGAGCAGATGCAGCTTATTCTGGAGTCAATCCCTGTCATCCACCAGGAGGACAAGGAGGAGCTGCTCAAGGTGATGCCCATGTTCATCAACAGCACGTGGGAAGTGAGGAAGCCGCTGCGGAAGCTGCTGCCCGAGGTGGACAGTGAAGGTACCTGCTGGCTTTGGCAGTGTCCTGCTCCTGGGACCCCCCCCGGCTGCCCTGTTTGCAGACCTGTCTCCTCAGGGTCCTGCAGGAACTGTCCTCAAAGGGCAAGGGCACGAATGTTGGTGCAGAGGGTGCAGAGTCTGGAGGGCTGCAGTTGCTCCTGTAGCTCACATATCCCTCTGCTGTCCCCACTGCTGTCCCCTCACACACCCCACACTGCTGTCCCCACTGCTGTCCCCTCACACCCCACACTGCTGTCCCCTCACACACCCCACACTGCTGTCTCTCAAGTCCTTCTTACCAGGACAGCTCTCCAGATGCTGTGCCTTGCTCCTGGGTATCTCCCGAGGGTGAAATAGTCTTCCAAGACTATTCCAAGGTGCCTCCCTCTTCCCTGTGCCTCACATTGAACTGTAGGTGAGGGTTCAGGCCAGAGGTTCTTTTCAAATCCTGTTCAATTCCTTCCTGTGCTTCTTGCATGAACACAGTTGCTTAGTACAGCAAGACACATCCCTTTACTTCACAAATACCCAAACTCCATGAGCTGGTTGTTACAGGAACATTGCCCACGTGCTCTCCTGGGCTCCTTCCAGGGGTTAAACTGGCCACCTGCTTTTGGGAGGACGTCAAGACCGAGCCCAGCTTGTGTTTGCTGGGGTAGCTCTTCAGTATAAGACATCCCATGTGTGGTCTTGGCAACACGATACCCATCATCCCGGGGTGCCCAGGGACCACGTCAGCCTCCAGCACGCAGGGACAGATTTATTCCCTGTCATTACAGTGGGAAGAAAGGTCACCTGTGCCCCTGACATAATTCATGGCTGTTTTCCTGCCTCTCTGACCCGCAGTATATCGTACTGTACAGCTTGTGATGTGTTGCTCCCCCGTGCTCAGCCAGTGACCTTATGAAGCCATTGATTCCTCCCTACTTAATTAGTCCAGGTGGTGAAATAACCTCGCGGGAGACAATTGGGTGTTGGTTAATGTTTAAGCACTGAGGCAGTAGGCATGGCTGCCCTTCCTGCTGAGTGATTTTGCCCCTGGAGAAACTGTCCCCTTCACACAATTACACCTTTAATGGGCGGGTTTCTGAAGGTGCCACATGAAGTTGTGACTGAGAAAGGCACGTTCCTGTTTGTACTGTCTGAACTCCAAGGGACTTTTCCGTGAAAGAATCAACTGGACAAGCAAAAGCTTCAGTGACAGGATTTTGTCTTTTCACATAACCTCAGTGTTAAAGAATAACGAAAGAAATCACAACACGCCCTCTACGTTTAGATATAATTCTAGTCACTTTAATTGCACTTAAATTTCCTCCTTCATCATCATGGAAAGAGTTCATGCACCACAGTCTCTCTGAAATTCTGTCACCCAGAACCTTTAAATATTAACGAGTAAAATAATCTCCTGGCGTTGGTCACGCTGAAGCCTTTTAAAAATTGCAGTGGATCTAATCCACTTCAGTTGCATGCAAAGACATGAAATCAGTGGCCTGACATGCACTGTGCTTGTGGAATGGATCTGAGAGGGTGGACTGAAACCCCAACACCATCCAGAGGCCTCTTTGGGGTGTGACCCTGCCGTTGTGCTCGGGATCACAGCACTGGGTGTGACACAAGCGTGCTGTCCCGTGGGGGGGGTGTTGATGCTCTCACAGTCATTTCTCCTGCCCTCCTACACTGGGACACACCTGAGGGCTGCAGGATGGCACCCCTGCAGGCTCACAGCACCCGTGGGGGGTGGGATGGATGCAGCGAGGGCAGGAGTGCCTGGTGGTGTGACCTGTAATTCCTCCCTCACTTGGAGGGGATTTGTGGTGGGGGTTCCACGAGGCTCATCCCAGAAAGGAAGCTGTTGCTGCTTTTGAGGGGTTGGTGAGCTGGCTTCTCTGTGCTTCACAGCTATTGATTTCCTGGAGAAAATACTGACATTCAACCCCATGGATCGACTGACGGCCGAGATGGGCCTGCAGCACCCTTACATGAGCCAGTATTCCTGCCCTGAGGACGAGCCAGTGTCCCAGCACCCGTTCCGGATCGAGGACGAGATCGATGACATTTTACTGATGGAAGCCAACCAGAGCCAGATGTCCAACTGGGACAGGTAAGGTACCCAAGGGTGGGCCAGAGACCAGACACTGGCTTAAATTCTTGAGGCAGGACTTGGCTGGTGAGTGTCTGACCTGCTCTGGACTGGATTCTGTCACAGGAGTGCCAGACCCTGCTCTTCCTTCTTTATGCCTCACTGTAATTCTGGCCCAAGCTGGCACCTCTCTGAAGCCAACGAGAGGCTCATCACGGATTTCCTCAGGGAGCAGATGTTGAATCTGCAAGTTACTGAGTGCCTTTCTGCTCCTGGTTTTATGCACAGCCTGTGTTGTCACCACTTGGGTTTCAGTGACTCCATGGCCCTTCCCTCTGTCCTCTTTTCATGTAACACAGGTTATACAATAATGTAATTCTTGTACATTTTTAGGGACAGGGCCCGCTTTGGAGCATTATATTTATCCCTTTCCAAGCCCCAGAGACCAGAGATCTGGGGGTCTTGTAAGAAATCCTTGGCTGTGTTGACGTTTAAATGGTTTGCTGAAAGCCATACTGGAAATTTAGAGCAGCCTTGAGCTGAGGTCTGTCTTATGCTAGATGATTACCCGAGTTACTGGGCCGGTCCCAGTACTGGAGCAGATAGGACAAAATAAGCAGCTAAGAATTAACTAGGTTCACTTTTCTATAGAGCTTCTTCCAGCTGAGCAGGATGAGCTGGCTGAGGATGTCTGCAGCATTGTTCCTCTCTGCAGAGCAATTAAATCTCCTTGCCACGGTATTTCACCAGCACTGAAAACACTACCTAAAGAAATCCCTTGTCTTCACTATTATTAATCTCTTTGACTGAGTGAACAAGTGTCAGGGTGGAGGCTCAGGGGGATAACGAGGTCAATTAGGTAAAGAGGAAAGCTGGAAGCTTTCCTCAGGATATCTGTCTTCAGTATATCCCCATAGCTCCAGCATTCCTGCCAGCTACAGCCCCCAAAGCAGCAGATCAGGGGCTGGAGGTCACCTTGTCACCTTTTTATCTCCTGGCTTTCTTGGTGTGGCACAAGAAGCTGGGACTTAGACTGCCCTACCAGCCAGCTGGAGACCTCTGCTATGGGGCTGTAAATTTTGCAACACACGCCAGGTGTTTTGGAGACAAGAAGTTATTTTGGCTGTGTGTTGTGGGACACCTGAAGAGCATTTCGGGGCCATGACAGAGCCGAAATGCCCAGGGCAACATGTCTTTTAAAGGCAGATCACTCAGGAAACAGTAAATTAGATGTCCCTTTGAAAACCATGGCTGAGAATGGGTGTTGTCAGGTAATTGCAATCAGGGGAGTTCAACTGGCTCGAGAAGTTGCCACTGAACAAGGTGACCCTTCAGGGACACTCTTGGTCCCCAACATCAGAATAAACTGGTGGTGTCCAGTCTCAGAGGGGGTTTCAGCTCATCCCTTTTGCCTTTGTGGCACCAAACGAGAAGCACTCACACCGTGCTGCTTGTCTGTGGGCTGAGGGACAGTTTGATTACTAGTGTTGTTAATTGTGTTCTAATCCCAAGTGGAGGGAAGGTCACGAAGGGGCCAGTTGGCTTGGTTGTTGGGCTTTTATTCCAGCTCCTGGTCCCATCTCAGACCCCTAAGTTACTCAACCCCCCTGGCTGTTGAACACACAAGAAAAAGTTCTCTAATGCCAGTAAGACATTAGGGGTCTGCAGGTAAGGGGTAAATTNCCAAGATTATCTGTGCTCAGGCTCAGGTGGGAATGCCCAGCACCTTCCCCAAGGAGTTCCACAATGGGTGATTTAACTCTGAGAGCTGTGGGATATTTTTGGAATCCCTGGTGGCCCATGAGCAGAGATGACCCCTCAGGCTGGGTGTGAAGGTGCTGATGCCCCCTCGGAGGGGCGTTATCACACCTGAGTCACTGGTGTGAAGACAGGAGACCTTTCTTATCCCACAGAAGTTCCCAAACACCCACCCTGTGCCCTGAGGGGTCAGATGTGCCCCAAGCAGCTGCTGCAAATGATCCATTATTAGCAGTTCATGAGAAATTACATAGAGGCTGTAGAATACACAGCCCTGGGCACACCCCACAGCGACACCCTTGTCCCAGGCACTGTAACCAGGACAATTGGCAACCAAAAGGCAGAACTGGCAGTGGCAGAGCAGACACAGGTTTGAGCACTGCTGTTTCCAACAGAGCCATTTGTCTGCGTGTCTTCCACAGGTATCACATCAGCCTGTCCTCCGATTTGGACTGGAGACACGACAAACACCACGACATGGATGAGGTGCAGCGGGACCCCCGGGCAGGGTCTGAGCCCACGGCTGAGGAAGCACAGGTCGACCCACGGAAATACTCACAGAGCAGCTCTGAGAGGTTCTTGGAGCTGTCCCACTCCTCCATGGACCGAGTGTTTGACGCAGACTGTGGGAAGTCGTGTGACTACAAGGTGGGGTCACCCTCCTACTTGGACAAATTGCTGTGGAGGGACAGCAAGCCCCACCATTACTCGGAGCCCAAGCTAATCCTGGATCTATCCCACTGGAAAAGAGCAACCATAACGCCCGCAGCCGAGCTGTCGCTGGAAGAGGAGCCGTCCAACCTCTTCCTGGAGATTGCCCAGTGGGTGAAGAGCACGCAGGCAGGGCTGGAGTGCCCCAGCTCTGTGCCAGAGATCCAGGAGCGGAGCCTGCCGCCCTCTCCTCACCGCCTGCACCAGGAGCCCGCCGAGGGGGGCAGGGAGGCAGACCCCGAGTTCGACCTGGACGTCTTCATCTCCAGGGCGCTGAAGCTCTGCACGAAGCCCGAGGATCTCCCAGACAACAAGCTCAACGAGATCAACGGGGCCTGCATCTCTGAGCACCCCGGGGACATGGTGCAGGCAGAGGTCTACCAGAAGGAGCGGTGGTGAGGGAAGCCCTGCTGTGTCTCCCTCTGCCCTCCCGGGTGGCGTGGCCATTGCCCCGGGGCTGAGCGGCTTCCCACTGTCCTTGAGCATCCTTTTCTCACACTGTACCAAATGCCTTTCTCGGAAAAGGCAAGCACAAACCACCTGCCCCTCTCGGTGCCTCCGAAGGGAATCGGGAGGTGTGAACGGGATACTGCGTTTCTTACACTGCCTTAACACTCTTGCCTTGCAACCTCTGGGACCTGTTTGGAACTTAAAGTGTACGAGGGAAAAATGACAGTACATGGTAGGTTTACAAACAGAAGTCGAGTCAACTTCTTTACCTTTCTTTTTCTACAGCAGCTTGAAAACGACGAGGACAGAATCAGCATTTTCAGTGTGGTCAGAATCCGTCGTGGTCTGACAGGTTCCCAAAAACAACAAACTCTGAGCTCCTCTTGAGGCACCTCTGTGAGCACAGGTACCGAGAGAAGTGATACCAGGCAGTGTCTGTGGCCAGCTGTTGGTCAGCAAGAATGGAACTAGAGGTAGAGTTTGGCCATCAGACAGAAAATGACTCTTCGAGAATGTTAATGGGGAAGAAATTCGGCCCGCAAAACATGGGCCACTTGGGGATTTGTTTTGTTTTTTTTCTGGTAGGAAGACAAAACTTTTTGCAAAGCGCGTTCTCCTGGTTGGGTTTCTCACACCTGAATTCTCCCCTCTGTCACACGGGGTGGGTCTGAGCTCTCTGAGCACTCAGGAGGCCACACACCGTGCATTTTGGGGTAACAGGCTGGTGCTCTGAGTCCTGCCTCGGGCACCTGCCCAGCAGACCAGCACATCCCAGTGGTAAGGGCTGGACAGGAGCTGGGAGCTAGGAACAGGGTGTGATGCTGCCTGGCACCACCAGCTGCACAGGCTCGGCAAGGGCACCCACCTTTGCTGCTAAAAGAGGAATTAAAGTACTACTATTTCTCATTCTGACAAAGATCCTGTGAAGAAAAGAACAGTTCCTGTGGCGCTGGATTCACAGCAGGCCACTTTGCTCCCAGCCCCTTTGGGAGATGCTGGTGTCAGCAGGAGACTGAGCGTGGTGTGTAAATAGACAAAGACACAACTGATCTACTGTAACTCCTGTTTTCATCCACACTTCTGAGCACCTTAACAATTAATCAGCTAACGAGAGTTTGTACGTGGAAGAAATGTTCTATACTTACATTTAACCAAACTCGGCAGTTTTTTAAACGGGAAAAACGTATCTGTAAATAGTGTGACAGAAGCTGGTCTCTGCTTTCCTTGCCATCGTGATGCCGTGCTGTGCAGCCCCCCCCCCCGTGGCACAGCTCCCATTTGTAAAGGAGGAACTGCTGTCCTTAGGGACTCCAAGGTCCGCGTTTAACTGCTCCTAACACGAGTTATTTCCACCCTTTTAACAAGCAATCTACTAGATACTCTGAGATGTGAAGAAGACTCGTGTGAGACTCACAGCTAACAGCAGCGCGGACTGGGCTAGCCCTGGTTTCTCTTCTCGGTGGCATCGGGTGCGGGCTTAGCTGCAGGAGAGCTTGTGCTAGCCCTTGATGAGCCCCAGAGCATCTTCTTACTGTGAAGATCCCACCGTGGGGCGGTGGAAATGGCATCATCACTCCAGCTGGTTAGCAGCATTGGTGTGAAGGCTGCATGGATGGGATGGGATGGGCTGGGGTGGGAAAGGCAAAGCCATTTGTCTCTGGTCTTTAAGCGCTTGGATGTCCCCCGGGATGGTGCAGAAAGGGGGAAACGAAGGAGAGACAGAGGATTGGTTTCCAGTGTGTGTCTCAGATAACTGATATACCTCAGCTACAGCTCAGCACTTTCACTGGTGGTGGGAGACATTCAGACACCGGGAAGCATCGCCCTCCGCGCCGGACCAGATCCCAGTCCAGCCGAGAGCCCGCTGCCCTCTCAGCTCTGCTGTGCCCCCAGCAGCCAGCACAGGCTGGGAACGGGGCTGCTGGGCTTGAAGAGGGATGTGTGCCAACAGGAGGAGGTGGCAGCAGCCACGGCTGTGCCCCATCACTCCGTGATGCCATGAGGAAGAGGAGCCAGTGACACCCGTCCCTTGGTGGGGGATGCGCCCAACGCTGCGCGGGCGTCAGCACAGAGTTTGCAACCCAGGAGCCAGCGGAGTTTGACCCTGGGGGGTGAGGCCAGCAGCGTGAGAGGTGGCTTTCAAACCCCCCTTCTGACAGAAGTACTGTTTGCTGCCCTTGGGTGCGACACAGAGACACACCGGCACGGGGAGCCGTCGGCGCTCCAGCCACGCCGGCGTTCCCTCGGCGCGCATCGGGTGCCTCGCCCTCCCAAACCACAAGCCATTCTCCGTGGGTTGTTGCATCCCCACCGGAGGCCTAGGGGGCTGTTTATTGTGGCCATGAAAGGGACAGTTCTGCTCCTGACTGCTGTCGCGAGGCCCCACAGCTGAAGTGTAGTATGAGCTCCACACGAAGCAAGCGGAGCGTGTTGCCGCCACTCCAGATTTTCCATCTCGCTTCTTGAACTGTTATTTAATGTTGTTCTAAAACCTCAGCGTCAACATGCTGGGAAAAGGGGATATATGAGAGATGGCTTTAATTTGTTACCTGAGTGTGCTCAGCTATCACAAGCCAGATCTGTTTTTCATCAACAACAATAAAATGTAAGGCCTGAGCCTTCCTTGCGTGGCAGTGTGTAATTATTTTGGTTATTACGAGACTTTAAATGCTTGTTCTAATTACTGGTGCCTAGGTTCTGTTCTGCAAGCCACAGCATTCACTTAGGTTGGACGAGTCCTTGTGGAATGGTCACCCACACCTGCATTGCCTGAATGGGGTTATGTGGAGCTGGGTTGGTTTTCACCCAGCTCTGAACTGGTGCAAGTTGTCAGAGGGCTCAGGGCATGGGGAGGGATTTTAGGCCTTGTCACCAGCGTGCTGGCTCCTGCAAACTGGTGCTTCTTGCAGCTCGAGGAATCACTCCAGTGCAAGATTGCCCACCAGGTATGCAGATAAACGTGCAGGTGGTACTTAGTGAAAGATGAAAAGGAGCACTGGTATCGTTAACGATGCCCTGTGCTGGGTCACAGGGCCACGTGGCACTGGGATGGGTGGACACCCTGGGTTTGGAGATGTGGGTCCCAGCCCTTGAGGCTCCTACAGGGTTTTACTGGAAAAGAGAACAGAGGGAGCAGGAACCCCCTCCCTGAGCCTGTGGGGGATGCTCGTGGTGGCCTCCATGCAAGGATCTGTCCTTCCACTACGGCCACCCACTGCCCACAAGCTGGGGCTTGGGAATCCACCAGGGAGATGATGTAGGAGCCCCTTTGGGTGTCAGAATGATGCCTCTGACGGCTCTGTGGCTGGCCTGACAATTGTTCTTCCCCAGTCACAGATACGTGACTATTTTTGCTGCAGTGTATTTTTAATCGTGTTGGAGTTCAGCAGCTGCTACACCACCACAGAGCTGCACTAACCAGGTCCTCAGAGCTTTACCATTAGAGTAATGAAAAAAAAAAATCAACCTCAGCTTGCTTTTAAAGGGGCTTTAGGGACATGCTGGGAAGTCTTTCCCATGCAAGTCCTGCCTGGAGCCCGGGGTAAAACCACAACATAGTGCTAGTGAATTTTACAAGTGGACTTGTTGGGGATATGGGCTGTGAGTGATCAATTCTGTCCCTTGGAGCAGTTTCATGCCACCACCATCTCCAGCTGAACAGAACACTGTATAATGCAGCATGCAGTCATTTAAGGTCTGAAATGTTCTTTTTTTGGGTTTTTGGTTTGTTTGTTTTTTTTTTTTTTTTCCCCCTGCTGATTCTAAGAGGAATTGAAGAGAACAAACACACCATATGGTGCTTGCTCGTGAATAGTTGCCTTTGACATTTTCAAAGGCAGGGTTTGGTTTTGAAGCAGTGCAGCACCCGGGTGAATGGAGCCCCTCTCAAACTGCATCTTCGCTCGCCGCGGTGTTTTGAGCCACCATCTGGGCACTGCCAGGGCTGGTCTGTGACAATCGTGCTGCTGAATCCAAAGAGCAGGATCTTGTTTATCAGAAACAAAGGGGAGAAAAAAAGAGAATGCTTTGCTGTAATAAGCACAACCTCTTCTCACAAGGTCTTCCTCTGCCAGCTCTGGTGTTGTGGAGGGAAGGATTGCAACAAAAGGTTCTTGGAAGGGTTCCTTTGATTAACGTTGCACTGAAAACGAGGTGGTTTAGGGAGTTTATATGAATTTTTATGAAGCACTGGAGAGATTATACCCAAGTACATCTTTGACAGCTCAGGCTACACTGAGAAATTGAACTAATTTCCTTGTGTGTCACTGCTGTATGAAGTGTTTGTGTGTACCACAGTGTATTGAGTTTATGCAATCTATGACATTGCTCCCAGAAAATGGCAGTAGGGGCAGGTGAAGGTGCCTCGGGGTGTGAAATGGACTCTGCTTACGCTGTGTGCTCCCATGTCCATGGGTGAGAACCACTCGGAGCCCACCCGGAGACTGACAAGTTCTTGGGCACTGGCTCTGTCCTTGTAGGAATTCCTGCCTATGTCATACTGGGGGTGGTATAGATACCTTGGGCAAAACCTGGGGTGATTGACCAAAACTCTGATAGTCCAGTGGGCAGAACAGAGCAGCTCAGAATGACCAGTGTGCGGGATTGGCTCTGGGATCAGGGGGAACTGCTTCCCAGTGCCAGAGGGCAGGGATAGATGGGATATTGGGGAGGAATTGCTGGCTGGGAGGGTGGGCAGGCCCTGGCACAGGTTGGGCAGAGAAGCTGTGGCTGCCCCGGGATCCCTGGGAGTGTCCCAGGCCAGGTTGGATGGGGCTTGGAGCAACCTGGGCTGGTGGGAGGTGTCCCTGCCCATGGCAGGGGATGGAACAAGATGAGCCTTAAGGTCCCTTCCCACCCAAACCCATCTGGGATTCTGCGCTTCTGTTTTTCTCCTGCCATTTCTCCTCTGCTGCCTGCTGGCATTTCAGTGCAGAAAGAGCAATGCTGGGTTAGCCAAGTGCCTGGGAATGCTGTGCCTCCATCTGCCAGCTGTGTGGCTCCAGCATGGAGAAGGCAGTGCCGAGCTGGCTGCCTCTCCCTGGGTGCTGCTGTAATGATTTCAGACTCCTGGGACACTTCTGCTAGTCCTGCTGGTGTTTCAGGAGTGAGGTGGCGTTCAGTGGAACAGCTTGAACTCATCCAGGTCCCATTTATAAGGGGTGTTTGAGCTCCAGGATGCTGGTGGGGCTGGGTGATGGGACAGGGCAGTGCTGTCGTGTCCCCATGTGGTCCCCCCACTGCTCTCGAAGCAAGGATAGGGTGGGGTGAAGTCATATGGGTAAGGTGAGGTTTCAGGGTGACGATTTAATGAATAAAAGTTCCATTTGAAATATATATGTTGTCTGGCCCTAAATCCTGCTGGCCCCCACTGACAGGTTCAGTGCCAGCAGGAGTGCCCCAGGACACAAGTGCAGTGCTGCATCTCCCTGTGTGAGGACAGGGAAAACACACTTCCAAAGGGAGATGGGATGGGGAGGGGGGCACATGAGTATCCAGAGGTGATGAAATCCCCCTGATAAGCAGTAGCACGCGGTAAGGGAAGAAAATGGTTTCAGCCTGAGGCATTTTTCCTCTGTTCTGCAAAGAGTATGTGCTCATGAGCAGCTGGGTGCTGGGAAGGCACCAGTCACCCGGGTAAGTCCTTCTCTGCAACACTTCATTGAGGTGGAAGGTGAAAGAACTCACCATGTGCATGAACTGGGCTCAGACAGGCGCAGCAGAACTTCTGTGTGTGTGTGCACATACAGAAACACACGTGTTTCATGTGCTTTAGGCCTGGGGGAGCCTCTGGGTCAGGCTTCTGGACTGGGAAGGTTTGTTTCCATCCTTACAGTTCCATCTTACCCTCTCATCACAAAGCTCAGCCACATCTTTTCACCCTCTGGAGGTGTGAATCCCTCCTCCGTGATGAGAGCTGCTCTGCGGTGTTGTAGGAACAAAACCAGGGGCTCAGCATACCACAGCATAGATGCACTGAGGATCCAAGCTGACCACGTTCAAACCATCTGCTTTTCCAGCTTGCTGGGGACGGTTGGTACTCAGGTTGTTTCATCCCCGAGACAGTACCTCCTGTTTTTATGAGTTCAGTGAACCTGGTGGTTGTGGATGGGCAGCATTCACATCCTGCCGAGGAAGGCTCGTCAGTGCCCAAAGCAGTCCCTGCTTGGGGGCAGGAGACCCTCACCTGACAAAGTCTCCTCAGGCTCCAGAGTCAACCACTTGGCACAGTTGGGCGTGAGGAAGGCTGGGCAAGGCAAGAGGGACACTGCTGGTGCTGTCTGTGAGTAAACAGTGCCCAGGGAGGTCCAGAAGCAAGACAGAACCCTTCCAGAAACAGTTAAAAATGAATTGGAGGAGCCTCCGGATTCTCCTTGTGTAGTCCCGTACAACTTTCAGCTGTGAGAGGAAGGGAGAAGGAAAGCCTCTCTCTCCAGAGAAGATGGTATATGATGGTTATTCATCACAGGCTGAAAAGGCTGTCACTGCAGCAGAACAGGGCCTTACATTTGAGTGCTCCTGCCACTAATCCAGCCTGCTGAGCAGCTCTGTGGTGCCACAGCCCAGATGGATCATTATTCTCTTCCCACAGAAGGATGCAGAGAAATCAGGGGTTTTTTTCTGGCCAAAATTGCCAGCGAAACGGGGGCTCGTGTTGCCTGTGCATGGCCCGTGGCACCTCTGATCCGTGGCTGCTGTGCATCTCCTCCAGCTGTCTGCTTCCAGAGCTGCACCCCAGCACCTCCCGAGTGCCACTGGCACTGGAGGCAACGCTGGCAAAAGTGCCAGCCCGAGAGCTGCTGAGCAACAAGCTGAAATATTTAATCACAGAGCCATTTACGGGGGGGCTGAGCAGCAGGAGCCTTAGCATCTTCCTTGGCTGTGACTCCTCTGTCTCCAGAGGCACTGACTGACATTTCACGCTGACTGAGCCGGCTCATTAAAAGCCAGACATCGGCAAGACCTGTTTGTCATGTCTCCACCGAGGGTCTGTTCCCGCAGCAGGTACTTTGTCTCTCTAAATTAGGTTCCTCAAACGCAGCAGCTGCCAGTAAATGCTAAGCTGTTCCCTCCTCTTTTCCTCCTCTTTTCCCACTCTGAGTTGTTCTCCCAGGAGCCGTGTGGTCTCCCTGTGCTGCTGGATCTCCAGGTGAGCATCACTGGGCTCACACTCGGTTTCTGGTGTTCCAAAGCTGTGTTTAGGAGCAAGGCAAAGCGCTGCCCTGGGACTCACTGCTCCTGCCTGGTGTGCTGAGCTCTGGGGGTGCGTCCTCAGCCTCACCTGAAAAACAGAGGAGTGCAAAAACCTGCTTTGAGGCTGACTGACGGGAAGAGTGAGGTGTGCTCTGGTTTTCTTCTCCCGATGGTGAAGCTTTTATAGAGTCATAGACTGGTTTGGGCTGGAGGAGACCCTTTGAAGATCTCCCGGTCTGGGGCAGTGAGGTTGCAATGAGGGGCAGCCTGCAGGGACCCCATCTCCTGCCCCAGCTCATGCAGGGGACAGGCAGAGACCAAGCCTGCACATCCCAGTCACTCTGGCTCCTCTTCTGGCCGAGGCTCCTGCTGGACCCGCTGAGCCATTCGCTGAGCAGCAGCTGTAAAGGAGCCCAGACCTGGAGATGGGCAGGGAAAACAGGGCGTGGAGGGAGAAATCCTGGGAGAAAGGAAGCCATGGAAGAAGTGGGGCTTGAGTGGTGGATCCAGGGACTGCCAGCAGCTACAGGGAGCCTGTCTCCCTCCATCTGAGGTGTCTGGGATGCAGAGCTGTAGCCGGGGACACGTCCCCAGGGCTGTTGCTTTACAGGGCAGCTCTTCCCCAGCCTCGGGCATATGGGGCAGAGCCGTGTTCCCTGCCTAAAGCTCTGCTCGCCCGAGGCTCTTTGCAGCCCTGAGCTGTCTTAGGCGAGGTGGGGCCGCCCTCTGCAGGGAAACCTGTAAAAGTCGGTCCTCATCCTCTGCCCCGGCTGGACCCGCACGGGTCAGACCCTGCGGGAACCCAAAGTGGTGGCAGGTTTTATTCCCAGAGATTTGTTCCAGCGCATCCTCGTCGGGGAGGTCGGCAGAGCCATTTGAGCCAGCTTTGTTGCCTCCGCGTGTGGCCACAGGCTGGCCTGGGCTGGTGTTTTGGCAGCAGAGGTTGGAACAAGAAAAGGGCACTTTACTCTTTGTCATGACCTGAGTCCGCACTGAGCAGGTCACCTGGATTGTACCAGTGTGGCTAAAAAAATACGAATTTCATTCTTTTTGACAGCACATTCACTGCCCCCTCTGGCAAAGAGGGCAGAAGGGGGAAACCTTGTTCCTCTCCCCACATGGGACTGAACTGGCAGGTGCTAAATTTAAGCTTTGGCTTTTAAAACCCAAGAGGCTCGTGCTTTGTAGCAGTATTTAAGGATTTATGTGGGAAACTCCTTTTGATCTCTTGGAGAGAAGTATATGATCTATTGAAGGAGCTCAAAATAGTCTTTGTGAACAGTAACGTGGTGCTGCCCTCAGTTTTCTTGTGAATCTGCGTCCCTCCTAAATATCTGGGGCAGGGATAATGTACATCTCGCACTCACAGGGGTTCATCAGCAGGTGGAAAAGCACAATGCCTTGTTGTTCAGGCCTTTGTAAGCGCTGCTGGAAAGTAAAATACCCAAAAAAGCAACACGTGCAGTTGCTGCTCCGGTGAGTGTCGTCCAGTGGCTGCGGTCTGGAGCCTGCAGGGGCTGTGGGGAAGGGACAGCAGTGAACCCACTCTCCTGGGCTTCGTGGAGCTGAAAATACACACTGCCTGCAGCCCTGCCTCCAGGCCTGGCCACACTGGGGGCTCGGGGGGGTTTTGGTTCTGACAGCTCCCTGTGAGGGAGCACCATCCCCTCTGCTCTGCAGCTGACTCTGGGAGCAGGGCAGGAG
Source organism: Scytalopus superciliaris (assembly GCA_013400415.1). Lineage (NCBI taxonomy): Eukaryota > Metazoa > Chordata > Aves > Passeriformes > Rhinocryptidae > Scytalopus > Scytalopus superciliaris. The sequence continues at coordinate 7,107 of VXBX01002391.1, read as the reverse complement.
CAGCATTAAATACCAGCAGGGGTGCAAAGGGACCCCCTTGGCACAGAAGGGGCTGGTCGAGCCTGCAGGTCTCACAGCCTGAGCAGCAAATCCTCCTGGGAGCCGTTTTGGGGAACCTGAAAAGGACGAAGGTGGTGAGGAGCAACCTGACATAGATTTAGGGTGATGAATTTTCTAGCAGCTTTCTGTGTTGGGTCTCTGTTGGCCCTCTTCCTTCAGCACTTACGCCCCAGAGCAGAGGTGAGAGCTGTGGCTCCTGCAGCTCTGTCCTGCCACTTTAATCCTCACATGCCTTTTGGTGTCGGCTCCGTTCAGCCTCAGCCCACCTGGTCCTTGAACTGAGGAAAACAGAACCAAGACAGGGGGGAAAAAAAAAAACCAAACAAGGCAACAAATCTTGAAAGCTAAATAGGTCTTACTTTTAAAGAGACTCAAGTTCCCTTGCTGTTGTTCGTGGAAACTGTCAGGAATCAGAGACTTCCATTCACAGCAGTGCTGATGAAATCTTGGCGGGGTTAGGTTCTCTGTAATTTAAACTACAGAAGAGCCTCTGCTTAGGTGCCAAAGCTTGCTTTATTACAGAGGTTTTGTGGCTGGCTCATAACCCCCTATCTGGGTATCTCGTAACTGAGATGTCTGTCACTGTTCCTGAGGCAGATGTCTGTGCATTCTGTAAAGTGATCCAATGCACAGCTGATGTAAAGGATTTGTGGCTTTCATTCTTCGTTTGAGGTGCAGAAACTCATCATGTATTTATCTTTCCTTGATCGGATCCTTTCCTACCTGAATGCTCCTGCGTTTTAGTACCAACCCCCTGCTGCAGGAGGAGTTAGACTTTAAGATTCAGCTAGAAACACCTGGCCAGTGAGAGTGCATGTAGGGTGACCCGAAGTGCAAAGGAGTCCAGGCAGGATGTGGATGTGCTGCAGTGGGTCAGAGTCTGTGATGGTGCTGCAGCAGAGCCCCACAGGCTGCTCTGCCTTCAGCAGCACCCACCAGGTGAAGGATAACTCAAAGAGTAAAAGCCATTTCTCCTCGGTGCCAGGATGGTGTTCTGTTTGTGAGCTCTTCTCACACTTGTTCTGTGGGGAATTGAGTTGTTTTGCACTCTGAAGTCAGGGCTGAGATGATGACACTTCGCTAACAAGAACAGAAAATTCACTTTACAGCATTTCAAGGCAGCACAGTTTGAGACCTGTGAAGGTTAGTGGACCTTTTTTATCGGCTTTCTCTATTATTTCAGTCAGTCACATCCATTTGGAGACAGAACCAGGGGGTTTTAAGCCTGGCAGAGCAGTGTAGCTGCCTGGGAGTCGGGGCTCAGAGCGAGGTGTCCGTGGGGTTAAAAGCAGAGACAGGAGTCACCGGGTGTGGATATGCTGGTGGGACTCATCCCTGCACTTTGAGGGCTCTGATCAGTCCCTGTGAGGTCCGTTCTCATCCTGCAGCACACATGCACGCTGTGTTAGGCGAGAGAGGGAGAGACCACAAAGCTCTCTGCGCTGATTTCAAGGTGTTAAACCCAAACGCAACGCCACCAAACCCCTACCGATGGGTTAGACTCTCCCCTGAGCTCTGAGTGACACCTCTCTCCAGCTTAACTGAGCTCAGCGGGACTTCATGACTTGTAAAAGTCGCGGGTTTGGTGCTTTTCATCCCCTGCTCTGCTCAAACAAAGGCGTGACAACTCCAGCTTGGCATCCTCTGAGCAGAAGAGGGCAGTCCACCCCCTCTGTACCCGCTCTGTTCCCTGCTGGAGCTGTCTCACAGGCACAGGTTGGTGGTGCAGGCTCCTGATGGTGTGGTTGAGCTGCTCAGGGGTGCGGGTCCAACCCCTGAATGCCCTGCTGTCCTTCCTCCAAGACTGAGGAGCTCCGCCGCTTGGGAAGAAGCGTGGTGTCAGTGAGGATCATTCAGGGGGCAGCGGGGGGCTGCTGCAGGTAATTCCCACGGGGAATGGTGTAGGAGAAGGTCACTCTGTGCCTGCAGCAGTGCTGTGAGCAGCACCCACTTAAACCCACCTGCGAGACCAGCAGCAGAGAGGAGGAAGGGGCTTACCCTGATCCCCGGCAGAAAAGCAGCACAATTAGGGGATGAAAGCACCAAAAAGGCTGTGGCCTCCCCCTGTGTGGCACCCGTGGTCTTCTAGGTCGCTCAGAGCCCTGCCCAGCCTGCCCAAGGGTGTTTCCAAGGATGGAGCACCCTTGGCTGCCCCCGTGCCTCACTATCCTCACTGAGAAAGCCTTCCTTCTGCCTAGCCTGATGAGCCCATCTCATGTTTTCCCACCACATCCCTGGCTGTCCAGGAGCTCAGCAGAGCAGAGGCGACCCATGATCTGAGGTCAGACCAGCCTGAAAGGAACTGCACACCGAAAGGAGAGACACAGAAACACAAATTAAAAACTAGCAGCCAAAGGCAGACTTGCTAACCTACCACGAGATTCCCATGAGTCGCTGACAAAAGAACTTATCCAGGCTGGGGAGGGACTGGTATCCATGCAGGCCAAAGCTCCCTGCCTTGGGAAGACTTACAGGCGGGTCTGGATGTGTGTTTCTGCAACCAGGGCAGATGTGACAGAGCCACGAGGTGCTCCCAGGAGCTGGAACATTGTCACCTGCGCTGTTGCATCGCCAGCACAACCCTGGGCATAGCTCTGGGTGAGCCCAGCTGGTGTTTTCCCAAAGAATCGCCGGAGACAGTGTGGGAATTCGCTGGCTGTTCCCAAAACACGGCGTGCCTGTGGAGGGTGGCTGGGGTGGCACAGCCCGTGAGTGGCTGTTCCCATGTGAGCTGCTCCCAGGGCCGGACACTGCCCTGGCCACATTCGAGTGTAAAAATGCCCAGTGAGGAATTTTAAGCAGAATGACTATTTAAACATACCATAAAATTACTCGACGGAGGTAGAATAAAAGTAATGGGAACAGTATAAAGGTTTGTCGCTTGTCAGCGTGGTTGCCTTAAAGAGGTAAAAGGGGCAAGGTTTGTGGAGAGAAGTTTTACCTTTTAGAGGGGTTGGTCTCCCAAAAGGTGCTGTTTTTCTCCACAGGCCTTGCCTTGGGGTTACACCCATCCTTGCTGCCCAGCTCCTGCTGCAGTCTCACAATGCAGATGGGAAGGGTCATCTCTCTATGTGAGGGTTAGTCCAGCCATATCAGAGCTAACAATGAACACTTCTGTTTTAACAGAAATAAAGAGAATAAAGTGAAGGGGCCAGTGCTTATCAAACCACAGAAAGTGTCTTCTGAGAGACGGCTTGCCCATCGGTCTTTGCTGCAAAAACTTCTGAGGCTGGGGTTAGATAAAAGCCAATGTCACTGCTTAGGTAATGACTCGCTCATTAGCTGTATACACACAGCTAAATTATCAGTGTATTTATGGGACTGACAGCGTGGCATCATGGAAAGGCAGATCTAGGCAACTAGAACAGATTTTTGTGTGTGTGTGTGTTTGTCTTTAATTTAGATCAAGAATCGGTGATATAAAAAACTGGAACACCGAGTCCAGCACTGGTGAAGTTGCTTTAAATAAGATATTTGAAAAACTGGAGATGTTACAGAAAGGAGAGACAAACCTCCTAGAATGAGAAACAGAAGCCTTTTATCAGGTAGAAGTGGCTACAGTGAGTACAGTTTACCACGAGAAAAAATGGAACCGGATGTTCTCTTTGGTAAAGTGAGAAAAAACAAGGAGAAAATGATCAAATTCCGTGAAAACTCAAAAGGGAAACAGAGCACGGTTTTAGGAGGGTGGGAGTGATTTAAGAAACCACCTCGGTGTGATTTAAGGATGCCACCTTCAGCGATAGGATGGCTTTTGGGAGACACGTTTTTACTTCAGCACAAGCCACTGGCTCCCTCCGAAGAGGAATCCCAGTAAGATGCAACGGGCACACGGGAAACACGGAATTGCAGTGAAATAGCTGACAGCTGTATTTAGGGATTTGTGAATGGGTTCTCCCCGTGTGTTGGGGCAGCTGTGACACTGCTCCCTGGGGGCTGCCCTGGCACAGCCAAGAGAGGGAGAAGAGCTGGTTTCACGGCGCTGGGGAACTCCAAAGGCTCCCGGGTTGATCTCTTGGCAACAGCGGAGCGACAACACCATGTGTGCCAAAAGAGACTCTCCTGTGCCGAGCACCAAATATGGTGATTCGAGTGCTGGGGAGGAGGAACTGCTCCTCCTGTTCTGTGGCACAGGCAGTGGCTTGAGTCAGCTATAAATGCAAGGGGAGCCTTGGAGTGGCACGAGGTGCAGAACAGGCTTGGGAAAGCAGGGCCCTGTGCTGCCCGGGGTTGCTGTGCCTGCAGATCAGGGTGAAGCATCCCTGCTGTCCTGAGACAGGCCAGGCTTGCTCCAGCAGGGCGTGGGGCTGAGCTGGGACATGGGACATGACCATGTGATGGGGGGCCAGTGGCCTCTGGGCTGTGCCAGCCACGGGGTGTCCCAGCCCAGGGCAGTGCCCGTCCCTGTGCTGGCACTGCTGGGGCACCGCCAGCCCGGGGGGCAGCTCTGGGACCCTCAGACAGGAGAGACACTGAGGGGCTGGAGCGTGTCCAGGGAAGGGAACGGGGCTGGGGAAGGGGCTGGAGCAGCAGGAGGGGCTGAGGGAGCTGGGGGGGCTCAGCCTGGAGAAAAGGAGGCTCAGGGGGGACCTTCTGGCTCTGCAACTCCCTGACAGGAGGGGGGAGCTGGGGTGGGGTTGGGCTTTGCTCCCAGGGAACAGGGACAGGAGGGGAGAAGGGTCAGGTGGCATATTGGGGAAATTTCTTCACAGAAAGGGCTGTCCATCCCTGGCCCAGCTGCCCAGGGCAGGTGGATCCCCATCCCTGGAGGGATTTCAAAGCCATGTAGATGTGGCACTTGGGGACTGGGTCAGTGGTGGCCCTGGCAGTGCTGGGGAATGGCTGGGCTCAATAGTCTTGTAGGGCTTTTCCAACCCAAATGATTCTACGATCCCAGTTCTGCTGCCCCCCCGTGCAAGGCTGGGGCTGTGTCTCTGTGTTAAGGCACAAAGCCTGGACCAGGCCTGGTCCGTGCTCCACGTGCAGCATCTCCACAGTGACCTGTGCCTTGAAAAGGGTCTGGATTTGAGAATGAACATAACCAAACCACTGAGCTTGTGGGAGAACACGTGGGTGCACAACCAGCGGGCGCTGCCGGGACACAAACTCCCTCCCTCCCTCCCTCCCTCCCTCCCATTAAAAGTTGTTGCTGGGAGTCTCAAACCTCGCAACCCCGACAAATCCCATTCCCTGGGGGGCAGGATTTCCTCTGCTGTGACTAACCACAACAGAGACAGCCGCTCTTTCACCACCACCAGGAGCCGCGCGGTGTGTTTCGGTGCGTTGGGCAAGATCCTCGCCCAGCCCAAAGCCACGCGGGCTGAGGGCAGTGCTGATTTATGCCGCTCGGGGACGAAGCCAGGCGCTTTTGAAAGCCTCCAGTTTGGGCTATTTTTAGCCAGGCGCAAAGTCATGACCTTGCAGGTTATTTTTCGCAGCCTCCCTTTGTTTATAGGTGCAGCACCGTGTTATCCAGGAGGGTTTTGGGGCCAGCAGGGCCGTGCTGACAGCAGGGGAAAGCAGCTGAATGTGCCCTTCATGACGGGCCCCGCAGCCCTGATTAGACGAGGAGGTTTTGATTAGGTGGGTTCATATATTTGATGCTGTTACCATGGCGACTCTGCTTCTCTCTCTTGGCTTGCAGAGCGCTCGCTCGTGCAGCGAGGCATTTACATCACTTTCAGTGCCAGCCAGAGGACTGGAGTTCTTACTGTGCAAAAGCCCCTGCTGAAATGAAAAATCTCAGTTTTGAGCTGCCAGAGGGCAGGGATAGGCGGGATATTGGGAAGGAACTCTTGGCTGTGAGGGTTCTGAGTCACAGGTCGCCCAGAGAAGCTGTGGCTGCCCCATCCCTGGGAGTGCTGGCTGGGCAGGGTTTGGAGCAACCTGGGAGAGCGGAAGGTGTCCCTGCCCGTGGCAGGGGGGTGGAAATGGGTTGATCTTTAAGGTCCCTTCCAACCCAAACCGTTCGGTGGTTCTGTGACTAACAGCCTCATAATTGGAAGACCTGGAAAATGTCTCGGAGTTTGGGCTGGAGAGGAGATGGGTGAAGTCTGAGATGGGGCGAGGGGTCACCTGTCATACCATCGTACCTTGCCTCTCCAAACACCCCAAACACCGAGCTGGGAGTGGAATCACTTCTACTGGGGTGAGAACAGTGTGAGGACAAACAGCCCCATGTTATTAAAAGTGACAGGTTTGCTCTTTTCTTTGTCAGTTTCAATGCTGACCCTCAGCATGAGCTGCCCCCCTGTCTCCTGTCAAGCCCTCTGTTTGAGCCCAAGGGTGTCCCAGCCCTCCAACACTGCTCTCCGCTGCCTTCCTCCTGCTTTGCCTTTCCTCCTCATCCTCCTCCCCAGCGTGACACTGCTCAGGACACACAGAGACCTCCCGTCCTGGGTGCCACAGGGCTGCCCTCATAGCCCCCATCCCCTCGTGCACCCAGACCCCTATGGACCCCAACCCCTCACAGCCCTGTCCCTCATAGCCCCAACACCTCTCAGCTTCCATTCTCTCATGGGTTCTGTCCCCTCAGAGCCCCCATACCCTCAAAGATCCAAATGCCTCACTGATCCCATCCCCTCACAGCCCACCCCTCCACAGCCCACGTCTTCTTATGGAAGTCCCTTCTGGGCCCTGTCCCCTCATGGATCCCAACCGCCCACAGTCCTCATTCCCTCACAGGCCCCACTCCCCTCTGGACCCAGACCCTGGTGGACCCCAGCCCTTCATGGGCCTTGTCCCCTCAGGGACCCTGTCCCTTCACATTCCCATCCCCTCAATCCCATCCCCATATTCCCATCCCCTCATTCCCATTCCCATATTCCCATCCCCTCATGTCCAGTCTCTCATTCCCATTCCCTCATTCCCATGCCCACATCCCCTCATTCCCATTCTTATCCCCTCACTCCCATCCCCACATTCCCATCCTCAAATTGCCATTCCCACATTCCCATCTCCATATCCCCACCCCCACATTGCCATCTATGTATTCCCATTCCCATCCCCATATTCCCACCTCTATATTCCCATTCCCATCCCCACATT
>VXBX01002390.1:179371-236951 GCA_013400415.1 Scytalopus superciliaris | reverse complement strand
CGGCGGGAGCAGAGCTCGGGCGCGGGGCGCTCGCACCGCTCCGCATCGCACGGACCTGCTGGCAGCCCTGGAGATGAGGAGAGTTTGCACGCTGCCCCTCTGGCTCTGGCTCGGCATTGTCTCGGAGGCAGGTGAGCTGCCGGGGCTGTCTGCGGGCTGCCCTGCCCGCCCCGCCGCCTGCCCCGCACCTGCGGCCGCGCTGGGCACGGGGCTGCTCCGGCGGGACGGGGCGGGACGGGACTCGGCGCGGCCGCTCGGGTGTCCCCCAGACCCAGCAGGGACCCGCACTGCTCGCCACGGCGTCCCTCAGCCCCGACGGGGATGTGCCATGCCCCGGCGCTGGCCGTCCCGGGCTCCCCCATCCCCGGCGGGGACCGGCGCTCCTCCCGGCCCCGGCGTCTCCCAGCCCCGACGGAGACGGGCGCTGCCCTTTCCGGGCTCTCCCAGCCCCGACGGGCACCGGCACAGCCCGTCCCGGGGTTCCCCATCCCCCGACGGGGTGCCCACGCGGGTGTCCCCGACGGTGGTTACAGCGAGCCCGCAGCGAGAGGACGGGACGGGGGGATCCCGCTGCGACCCCCGCGGGGTCCGGGGCCGCGGGGAGCCCACGCCGTGCCCGCCCCGCGGAGGGCGAGCAGGGGGGAACCCCAAGGGAACGTCGAGGGAGCGATAACCCTGCGCGGGGACGCGCCCGGCCGGAGGACAGGCTGGAGGCCAGTCCGGGCTCTGTTTATTTATTTTTTCACGCACAGAGTCATTAATTTGTGTGTGCCGGGCAGCGCGCTGGGGAGGAAGGCGCGAGGAGGCGGGGGTCCGTGTAATGCTGTCCAGCCTGCCTCTCCCAGCTCTAGCCCGCCTGGGAAGTGACCCAAGGCAGATCCCAGCGAAATGCTTTCCCTTCCCGTAGCGCTTCTGGGGCAAAAGGCTGTTGGGCAGAGAGTCAAACCCTCGGCCGTGGCTTGGGGCAGGTGGGTGCGGTACCACTGCAGAGATGGGGCTGCAACACCCTTTCAGAGGGCAGAGATGGTGGGACAGGGCAGAGCTGGGTAGGCACTGCCAGGCCAGCAGGGACAGGGCACCCCAATAGCTCCTGCTTGTGCGAGTAAACCATTTGCAGTCTGGATCAGAGCAGGACCAAAAGAAGTTAGTAATGGTGGAAGCGTCCAACGTGGGGAGATGAATTTTGGGAATGTAAATAGAATTTTCTATTTAATTTTCTGTAGCCTCAACTGAGTGACTCACTGTCATCGGTGGCATTTGCTGCCTTTGCTGAAGTGAGCTCACGGGAGGGCTGCTGGTCTGGCTGCAGAGGTGCGGCATGGACAGCATCACCAGCAGCGTCACTATCAACCTGCTCTGCCCAAAATTCTGCTGACAGCTCTGGTACCGTGGGGCTGAAGGACCCAGCGGGCTTCTGGAGCTCAGCAGGAGCTCCAGGAGGCTGGACAGAAAGGGACCCGCTCCTGGTAGCGTCGCCGCGGGAGCTGCAACTGTTCAGAGCTCTCCTGTTAGCAATTTGTAAAGCATCGTGTAGCTGTTCCCGGGTCCTTTCATCTCCTGGAGGTGCGGGAGCAGTGCCTGGGAGGCTCTGGCCAGCCTGGCTGCGTGCTGTGTGGCCTCGTCGGTGCCGAGCTGTGCAGGGCTTTGAAGCTCTTGCTGCTACCTGATTAGTGCAGCAATGAAGGGTGATGTGAAGCTCAGCTGGAGGATTGTACCTTGGGAATTTTCTTCCGCTTTCTCCATTCTATCTGAGATCAATTTGTCAGTGTGTAAAGGACCCACAAATTCCCCATTGACCGTAGTCCCAAGTGGGTGCAAATACTTGCACTCCTTGAAAGCAGGAATGGAGGTGTGAGACTGTTCCACCTGGGAAGCATGAAATATTCATCTCGGAATCATGAAAGGTCTGTTTTGGCACTGCATCCTCCTTGTTCCTGCACCCTGGTGCCTGGTTAAATGGGCCAGCAAGAGCACACAGCTCTTACACATTCCAGCTTCACGGTGCTCCCAGGATGGAGTGGAGCTGGGGAGCTGCCCTGTGCAGGCAGTGAGATGTGGGGAGCAGGCAGAGATTCAGCCCCGACATCCCAGGGCATCTTGGGGTAACACTTTTGTGGATGGTGATGAGAACGTGTGTTCCTAGAGCCAGCATCCTCTGGGCACAGAGCAGTGCTGAGCACCCCACAGCCAAATAATCCCGCTGGGGACGCTGGCTTGTTGTGTAGGACCCGAGCCCATGGTGTTGGCTGCCGCTGCCTGGCCCCCTCTAGGATCACACAGACCCCCCGGCCGGGTGCTCGGACAGCCCCGCGCTGACTGTGCCAGCACCAACAGTTGCCTGCACAGCTGGGATTTGAAGCAGTTGCTTTATTGCAAGTAATAAACACGGGCTGTTTCAGCAACACCCTTTCATGCAACAGCCACGAGCGTGCAGAGAACCCTGCTCGGGCTCGACGTGGCTGCTGCCAGGGGAGGTGGGTGATGGGAGGGATGCAGCCCATCACCCCAGGGGGGTGCCAGGGAAGGGGCAGCCACAGCTCTTGTGCCCTGCTGTCTGCTTCAGGATGATTTTGGATGAGCGAGCTGCAAGTACCGCCCTGCGATGTGGCATGGGCACACGAGCCCACAGCTCACTGCCTGCACAAACACCCACCAGGGCAGTAGTTGCTCAGCTCAAATTGACATTTGGTCAGGGAGACACTGCCCCAGCAGCACAAAGTCCCCAGCCAGGGGGCTTCCTCCAGCGTGTCCCATTCCACTCTGCTGCCTCTCTCCCCTGGGCTTGCTCCACACAGGATCACCGTCCCAAGAGTTTCTCTTGGCCCCAAACTGGTGTGGTGTTTTCCAGGGCAGGCGTGGGAAGGGCAGGTGCTCCCAGACGGCCAGGAGGGAACAGGCTGTTCCTGGAGTCCCGAGGCAGTTCCTGGGGAGGGAGAGGGAGAGCGGGATCCCACGGGAACGGCATCAGGACGGGGCCGTGGCCAGGCAGAGGTTTCTCCAGTGCCGTACGGGACATCTGCAGCACTCAGGAGGCTGCCTTGCAGAGCAGGAGGGGGCTCTCGGTGGGTCCCCACGTCTGCCCAGTTCAGCAGTTTCAGGGATCAAGGTGAGCCATGGGAATAGCACCTATTTCGCCCACCTTCTTTCCAGCCCCTCCAGCTGGCACAGCAGAGGCATTTCCAAATAAACAGGGTGTCTTCACATTCAGCCTGCTGGGCTGAGACAGCCCCAAGCAATGGGGGCAAGCTGGGGGGGCTCCCTCACTCCCAGTTTGGGGGAGCTGTGTATTTAAACCAATGAGGGGGGAAAACTGCAATAAGCCAGGAGTGCTGGGGATCCTGGGGGGTCCTGCAGGTGTGGGGAGAAGCAGAAAGGCCTGCAATGGCCGGACCCTGCAGGCTGTGCTGCCCACGGAGGGTGGGGAGCCAGCAGTCGTGGTGGTTTCCGTGTGAGGAATGACTAAACGTCACAGGGCTCTTCCGCTGGGAAAGACGGGCTGCAAAATCATGGCTCGCCCGGAGAAGGCAATTCCTGGTGGGTTCCCGTTCTGGGAGGATGTGGTGGGAGGCTGGTGGCTTGCTGCACACAGCCACATGGCAATGGAGCTCATCACCGTGGGGCCTTGAGAGGTTTGCCTGGGTCCATGGGCAGGTGTGCGTGGAAAAAGAGATGAGTTTGCAAGGAAAAAAATCCACAGGTGGTTAGTTAAAGCTGAAAGCCCCCTTTCCCACCCCAGACTGTTTCACCTTGACCTGCCCCAGCTACCCCTGCAGCTCCTGCAAATCTCCAGACAGCCAGGTACATGTCCCACACCAGCTGGGTGCCATGGGGGCACCGTGACTACCTGGTGCGTGCCAGGGTCTGCTGGGGGGACCAGAGCTGAGCCTTGCCCTGGGCCAGAGCTGGGATTATCTTTTGTCCTTCATTAAGAAAAGAAATACTGCTGCAGCTGCACTGGCATCTAGTGACTGGTTAAATGAATTCCAGGGTTTTTATTGCCTCTGGCTATCCCAGACCTTTGTTTCTTGTTTCACGTTGTTAAAAGAGGGGGTTAGGCGGGTCCCAGGGGGGCTTTTTCTCTCTGGTCAGAATAGTTGTGATGTTTTCGGCACGCAGCGTTATTGCCCATCTGCGGTGCCTCATTGTTAACACACAGCAGTGGAAGCCGAGCTGGCCGGTGGTCAAGTCGGCGACGGGGCACAAGCCCTCGAGCCCAGCATGGCCACTCATCTTGCTGAGTGGCTGGGGGCAGATCACTCCATCTCTAGGTGCAAGTTCAGCAGAAGGAAGGCGAAGGCCCAGCCCTGCAGCAGCCAGTGCTGAAACTCCCACTAAGTTTTATAAGCTGAGGATATTAAGCTGGGAGTCTCGGAGTCTCTCCTGGAGTCGTTTCCCTGCTGAGGTAGCAGAAACAGGTTTCAGCCAGTGACTTTTATTTCACCTTACAACTTCTCCCACGTGTGAATTGTTTTTCTTGCTGTGTTTCTGCGCCCTCCTTCCAGGGCGAGGATCCCTTGTGCGGGCTCTGCGGCCAAGCCTGGAGGTGCCGTGGGACGGACGTCATGTGCTAATGAGGGAGGATCGGTTTGGGGGGTCAGGAAAAGACTCCAGACTGGGAAAACAGAGAGAACAGGGTGGTGGGGAAAGGCAAGAGATACTCTGAGCAAGTGTTGTGGTCTTCTCTCAGGCTAAGCACATAATAACCAGGCCCCTGCTCCTCCTCCCCTGCAGTGAAAGGCAGCAAGGAGCCCAGGGCAGTCCCCAGGAAGGACCATGAGAAAGGGATGAGTGGATTGCAGACTGTCCTGGTCCCTGTTACTGATGGGCAGAGCCTTGGAGTGAGCAGAGAGAAAGAGATGAGATTTTACCTGTCTACAGCAGCCAGCCCAGAGCTGATTACAACTCTTGGGAGAGGCTGGAAAAGCCCAGTTCTGTGTCAGAGGGATAAGACAGAGAATAAGCTCAACTCCACTCTTGGTCTCAGTGCATGTGAAGGGGGAAGTGGTCAAGTAGCTCACTGATGCTTTTGGGACCTGATGCTGCCATGTAAGGTGTATCTGCCTACTCAAGTGCAGCTGTGGAGGGGCTAAGCCTTCTGGCCATGGCTCCAGTTGGAAGGGCAAATGCCAGCCCGTGCACTGGGTCTGCCCGCCTTGGTCTGCGGTGCCAACGCCAGTGACGCGGCACCCAGACACCATCATACGATGGCCACACTGCCTGGCATGGCGAGGCTCCAGGGATCAGGGCATCCCCCAGGGAAGGGTTAAGCAAAGAGGAGCAGTGCCCGTGCCAGGCTGGGTGTCCAGGTTCTCCCTTGGTGGAGGTCAGTGGTGGTTCATGGGAAAGGAAAAATTGGCAGCTGGGCCGGATGTCCCTGCATTTCCCCTCTTCCTGCAGCCGCCTGAACGATGTTCCTTATTTAGCTTTCCTGACGGACAGGAGGAATCTGATGGCGGAAACTGTCACTGCCTGATAACAGCTTAGGGACCCCTTTATGATGGGCGGCACGGCAGGGAACAGGGCAGTGCTCCCCTCGCTGGGAGGGCACAGCCAGGGCTGCCCTTTCCACCAGGTTTTTGGGGGCAGCTGTGGGCAGGGTGGGAAGGGCACTCACAGCCTCTCCCTTTGTGCTGCTTTGTGTACAAACCCTCTCTGTGCTATTTAGTTGGCTTTTCTTTCTTTCTTTCTTTTTCTTCTTTTTGGTGAGGCCTCTGAACTGGTGGGAAGGGCCATGGATGGAGAGATGGAGGCATGGAGCAAAGCCACCCTGCCAGGGTCTGAGACCAAGTGAGACTTTGTCCTCACTGGCAATGAAGGTGTGAAGGGCAGACAGGGCAGAACCTTCAGCAGGAGCTGGGAATGGCAACCAGCGCCGAGAGTTGGGCATACACATCAGCACTGGGAGCAGCTCCCATACAAGAGTGCTCTGCCCAAGCAGATAAACACTGTTCCTGCATATTTTATTGTCCCCAGCTTTCTCTCTATGGACAATGGCATCTTGTTGGTGTTTGAGCCATTCTCTCATGTGCGCCCATGGTGACCAGCCTCAAAACCATGAAAGGTCCTGGAATACAGCTTTGTATGTCAATGTATCCATTGATTTTTATCTTGCATCTGTGGAGGCCACCAGGCTGCTCCCATACCAAAACCAGCATTGTTTCCATGGCAATTAATGTATTTTAAAAGGGCAGAATGTACAGCGAGGCTGTATTTTTTCAAGAACAAGCCCTAAGCAAAGCAACCCTTGTCACTGGACAGGACATTGGACTCTCAGTCTGCAGAATGCCCAGGTTGGCATTGCTGTGCTCTGTGTTGGGATACAGAACATGATGAGCTGGCTCAGCTGGGCTGGGAGGCACAGGGCTCCCTCAGGCCTGGGCAAAGGCTGCTCCACAGCCTTGCACTCTGATCACCAGTCCTCTGCTGCTCAGAGCTCTGTGTTCCCTGGGGTGGTTAGAGCTGCATGCTCTAAAGTGCATCTCTGACCATTTCAGTTTTAGCTGACAAGTGTTAAAAGTCTCACTGCAGTATGTAAGACCTCAGCAGGAACTCACAGGGGTTGTTTTGGTGCTCTCTGAGTGATCCACTGCATGACCAGGTCACCCACGTAAGCATGAGTGAGTTGCAAGAGGTTCAGGTCATCCAAATGTGCTGGTACTTCTGGACCAAATGCTTCTCCCTTCAGCCAAGTTCAATTTCCTTTTGTGTTTGCTTTCTGTTATCAAGCAGCACAAGGAGGGAGACTGGTGTGAAGGGAATTGCTTTATCAGTCCATGTATGCTCAAATACTGCTCTGTCTGTGTCACAGGTGTGTGCAAGGTTGGTGGACATGGGGAGGAAGCAGGAGCTCCTGCCCCAAACCTCAGTGCATGTTTCAGGTGGCCATGCTTGGGGATGAGGTACCCATGGGAGATGACAGGCCTTTACATCCTTCTGGCTATTCCGAGGCAGAAAAAGCAGCAAAATTCATAGTGCAAGTTGTTGAAATTTATACGTGTTTTGTATGGTGTCACTTCCTAGTGTGATGCACAGATGCCACTGCAGTGAGGTGAGTTAACTTCCTGCTACACCTTCCTGGGTAGGAGTCATCTCACCCAGCCCCTCACGTAGAAGTTTGGTGTAGAGCCCAAGGCACCTGCTCTGTGCTCAGCAGGGCTGGAGAAAGGCTTTTTTGGAGATGTTCCAACCCATCCTCGAGGAGGTGTTGGAGGAGTTGCCTTTGGGAAGGGGAAGCCTGAGGCTGTCCCAGCCTGCACGGTGTCTGCATACATCCATGTCCCCAGGACTGGCACTGTCCCTCTGCCAAGTTGCATTTAACCCCACAGTCCACCCTCTTCCTCACTGGGCATCCTGGCACCCTGCACCTCAGCAGCTCACAGCTGCATGAGGGGACAGGCACTGTCTGGCTGGAGGTAAAACAGAAGAGCAGAATCAACCTAAACAACAGGAGATGTGGCCAGGAGGAGACTGGGAGGTAGTGGGATCCTGTGGAGTGAGCAGTAGACAAAGGAAGGAAGTTTTTATTACTGGGCCAAATCCTCAGCTCCTTCAGTTGTATTTAGGCCAATGTCTTAATGACTTCAGTGGACACCAGTCTGAATAAAGAAAGAAGGAAGGGCTTCAGGATCTGGCCCCTGAGTAATTGTGTCACATGGGAAGTTTATACGGAATTTGCAAGCTCATGATGGCTTTGCTGAGTGGATGGACGTAGCCAGTGACCATGGCAGCCAGGCCTCCCCCCTGGGTGACTGTCCCCTTCCTCATTAGGGTCCTTCCCCATCCTGCAGTGGGTTCACCATTTCAGCTGCTGGCCGGGCTTATTGGAGCTGGGCAGACCCCACAGGACACAGCCAAGTGCCCTGAATTGAGCAGTGGCTCCACAGGTTTGTAAAGGTCTGTCTGCACCTTCACATGGAGAGTTTTGGGGTCCTCCATCATCTTTTTGAGTTACAGAGGCACATGAGCTCTCCCATGCAGCAGGGACATCTGTAAAAGGTTTACTGACTTCATTTATTCCCCCCAAAAAGGACAAGGCTGTGTAGCAGAGCCTGGAAACCTCTCCATTGGCTTCTCTGTATGTGGAGGGTCACGTGCTGGCTGGGGGCAGCATGTACATATCTGCACAGATGTACATATGTGTGTGCTGGCAATGAGGTTCATCTCCAGGCTTGGCTCTCCATCTGTGACTTGTTTTCCCCATTTCTGAAACACTGGCATCCACTGAGATGGATGCTAAGATGTAGTGACCTAAAAAAACCAAATACTGACAAAAGTGCAGGTCAAGTCAGTGTTTTTTCCATGAGTGACAGTAAATCTTGACATTTACTGAGCTAAGAAAGCTGGGCACGAGTTGTGGTTCATACTCAGATTTGCAAACTGCCAGCTCAGAGTGATGATGGCAGGGAGCAAAATCGCACCCAGCAGAGGTGACGGCATCCAGCATGGGCTGTCCCAGCAGAGTCCCCAGGGAGCTGTAACCGGGTCTAAGTGGCCATCATCCCTTCACCAAGCTGCAGGGGCTGGCCCTCGGGAAGCAAAGGGCAGGGGTTTAATGGCATGTCCCAAAAGCGTGGCAGCTGGCTGTGGAGCAGGATGCTCCCACGGGAGACACGTGTGTTTGCTCCAAGGGAATCCCAGCACCTCTGGGCAGGCGGTGCACGGTCCTTGTGCTGGGATGAAGCGTGGGAGAAGCAACCACCTTGCCTCCAAATGGAGTCACCCAGCAACGCCTTGTGAAGTGATTTAGCTAATGGAATGGGTGTCTGGGCCTGATGGCTCCTCCTTGAGTTTGTTGGCTCTCGCCAGACTATCAGAGGTGACAGTTCCTGGGCTGTAAGTGCTGGCTCTGGCAGTACTGCCAGTGCTGGGATGGGATCAGGGCATATCCTGGTCTTCATCTCCACTCTGTGCTATGACATTCCAGTGTGCCAGAGAAGGGGAGCTGCCCGTTCTGGGCAGTCAGGCTCACACCCAGTATGTGTCCCCTTGGGTGATGGTGTTGCAGTGAGATTTTCACCATCATGTTTGGTTATCCCTGTGCTCCAAGGACTGTTAGCGCTACACTGGGGGTAGCTTGACATCCCCAGTTTGAACACATGGTGATGGAGTTTGATATTCCTCAAAGCCCCTGCGTTGTAGGGAGGCAGGAATATTTCCAATTACATCAGTCACACCAGGATTTCACCCAGCCCAAGATGCAACCCCTGCTGCCAAGGTGCCTGCATTGCCCAACGTTGCCCCTCCACAACACTCAGCATTTCACAGTATTTATGGCTGCTCCTCACCCTTGGCTGCTTAGACAAATAAAGCCTGGTGCAGCCTGAGGCAGTTAATCCCCGGCTTTCCAGCCTCCCAGCAATAACAAGGCCTGGGTGGCATTTCAAAGAATGCACTGGGGGAGAGGGGGAGTGCCTGGATCTATTTTTTATGCAGCGGGGGAAATCCAAGCCTGCCTTCGTTGGAGATAAGTGACGTTGGCCGGGCTGAGCTCCGGCTCAGGGGTTATAGCGGTGATGGAAGGCAGGAGACTCCGCACAGTGTTGGCCCCACAGTAACCTTTGCCAAAAGGAAAACACTCTTAATACAATAGTGGATTTAAAAAAAAAAAGAGAAAAAGGAAAAAAAAAAAAAGAAAAATAAACAGGGCCCCACATGAACTTAGGAAACCTGTTCTGGCATGAAGAGAGATGTGCATGGTGAAATAACCTGAATGGCACCTGGAGGGACTCTGGTCTCCGGACCCACATTGCTGAGAGTAAGAAAGGGTCAGTTATCTGTCCTCAGCCCCTTGGTCCAGTGTGGTGCCGAAATAGCTCTCCCTGCCTTTGTGATCCAAGCCAACGTGTCTTCCTTTCACTCACGCCTTGGATTCCCATGGGGCTGGAAGGGCCATCCCCAGCCTCGCCCCACGGCTCTGAGCACCAAGTACCTCATGGTGACCAAACAGGGCCGGCCGAGGAAGTGGCGTGTTGTTTCTTTAGCACCGTTTCCCCATTGGTACTTGTGCTCCTTGGGTGGAAGTCATTAGCATGTGTAAACGCTTCCTTCCCTCCGCGTCCGCTTGCGTGCTCTTCCCACTGCGCTGCGTGGCAAGGGAAGCACCTTTGAACGGGAAAAAACAGTCAGTCCCTGCGTACTCACAGGAGTAACTGGGTGTTTATGAAACTTGGTCACCCTGTTGAAAGCTATTTTTAAAAAAGCAGCAGAAGGGGGTTTAGCTTGCTGGCCTTCAAAGAGTGCCAGAGTCCAACACTGCCATTTAGGCTGGGCGTTTCGTTGTAGGAACTGCGCTATGATATACAAAGTGTGACATTTCCAACTCAGCCTTTCTTGGAAGGGAATTAAATTAGTTTCATAGCTGCACAAGGGGTGTTATGTGGAGGTGGAGAGACAAATCTGTGCAGATGTTAAACAGCCAGCTAATCTCAAGTGACGCGAATGCCCCGATACACTTTGGCTCTCGGAGATGATGATTATCATCTCCTGCTGCAGCGGGTCCTGGCTTGTGGTCACAGCTCTGTGCCAAGAGAAACTGAGAGCGTGTGCATCTGTAACTTGCCATCAATGCCTCGGACAGCCCCATGGGGCCAGATTGCTTCCCATTGCCCGGAGTCTCTCCATCTTCAAGTCTCTTTGCCCAGTGGGGAGCAGATGGGATCACTGACCTGGGGGTGAAGAGCAAAGCCCTATGTGGGGGGAGAGCTTTGCTCTTTAGAGCCCATCCCTCTTGGGGATTCTTCAGAGAACAGAGTAAGATTTTTATCAACCACATCAGGGAAGGCTTTGGGTTTGGGCAGCTCAGCTGCTTTCAAGAATGGCAGAAAGCCAAGCTGTGCAGTGTTTTCTAGGAGGGTTGAAATTTCTTATCTCCTACGTGCTGTAGGTGCATTTACTCCAGGGATTCCACCTCCTGTTCTGCTTGTGCAGATGCCAGGAGGGCTCTTAGATCTGCAGTGAATGCTCAGAACTCCTCTGTCAACTCTCTCTGCTTGTGCATGTCTGACCCCGTACCTGAGCCTTCCTGCCTCTGCCGCTACCTCTGATGACTAATTCTGCTTTGAAGAGCGTGTGCCTGTGATCTTCCTGCCTCCCCTCGTGCCCACCCCGTCAGGGTGGCAGAGGGGTCGTGCCGACGCTGTGTGTGCACGTGCAGGTGTGCATGTGAGAAGCTGGAGGAGGGCTCGTGCTCCCCAGGCAGCAGCTCTCTCTGTGCCTGTGACCACTCCTCCCTGGGCTTTATTATCATTATTATTATTTTTAGGCTATACTTGATGCTTGAAACCCCTGCTTTGATAATCAGGAAGTTTAAATTCCTCCTGCATTTTGATTGTGCTTCCTGCTTTCTGGGCTCATCCAAGACTAATGTAGCTTTTTCATGTTGCATTGACTCTGGGACAAATTAATTTTCTTTGTTGCCTGTTATCTTTAATGAGAAGGAAAAAGGATTCCACTTTTCTTGTGCAAGTGTATGTTTTTCCAAGTGAAAGCAGCCCTGTGGCTCAGGCAGGGATGGAGGTAAAAGGAAGCTGCAAGATGGACTTGCAGGGAACCTGGAGCAGATGGGGAGTTGAGTCCAGGTTTTCCAAGGCCAAGATAATATCTAATTGCAAAACTATTTTTGCCCCACTTACCCTGTTCATCAATCAGCTTCTCTTGCACTCTGCAGCTGGAGATCAACTTGAGGGTGGGTTGTGCTGCAGAGAACAGGCGCTGCCAGCTCCAGGGCAGCTGTTTGGTTTGAGGGCTCTGAGTTGACTTCAGTTCACAGCTAAGTAGCAAACATCTGGATGCAGACTCCAGGGACATGAAGATGGAGGAGCAGGAGTTTCCCCACTTGGTGTGGTGCCTCCCAGCCCAGCTGCGTGGCTTGCAGACCCCTGAAAAAGCCCAGCACAGTCTGTCTGGCATAGCAGGCTGAGCAGGAGACAGGCAGGGTCCCCAGGCTTTGCTCACGTGGGGGAAACCTGCCCTAAGTGGGGCTTCTTCAGTGTCCTGCTTAGCCTGTCCCTAAGCCAACAGTCTTGGGAAGGGTTAAACTTCAAAGGCCAGCAATTAAGCCCACACACATCACTGATAAAACAGACCTGTGACTTGCTTTTTTCTCTCCAAATGCTGCTGCCCTTTTCTCTCCGTGCTCAGTGCCGACCCTCGGGCTCTGTCTGGCTTCCCAGCCAGCTGCCTCTGCCTCCTCATCTCCCAGCAAGAGTGGGAGATATCCCAGGCCAGGGGGATATGCCAAGGCCTTGCATAGCTTGAACTCCATCTTCCCCCAACAGCACACCTGCAGTTTGCTTTGAAAGGAGTTCATCTGACCCTTGGGAATGGCTCATGATGGAGCTGTAGGTGATGATGTTGAATCTGAGGGTCTCCTCTCCGCTGTTTTGCTGGCTTTTCCCTTCCTCTTTGTCCATGCAGCAAAGTCCAGGTGCTGTGGGTGGAAGCTCCTGCCCAGGCCCTGGAACTGCTCCTGACTCTGCCTGGGTTGTCACCAGTCTTAGAGTGGACAACTGGGCCTCCAGGAAAGGGGACAATGCCCTGTTGTGGGCAGGGGGATCCTGTCCTAATGTACTGACTCTATTATGGCAAAGAGTGGTTTAAAGACTCCTGGACCTGGATGTCTCACCTGGATCACTGTGTGTAAGAGCTGATAGTAACTTACCTTCTTGGAGCTTATCTCTACTTTGGAATCTCTGTGAGGGTATCCCACAGTGGCAAAACCCACAGTTTAGCTGAGTTGCATGAAAAGGTACTTTGTCATGTGCCATATACCATCAGGTACGGCGTGAGAAGCAGTGGATAGGAATTTGCTTCATCACTGATGGGCTTCCATTTCTTCTCAGTGGCCAAAATGGGTCTGTACCCACAGAGTTACCTCAGCCCAGCAAGGCCCCTGGGGTTGCACCTGGATAGTCATGGGGTGGAATTAACCTCTGAGTCCTGCAATGGTCAGGCAACTCCTGAGCAATCCCAAATAGGTGAACTGGAGGGAGTAGCAGTACAAGCCTTTCCCAAGCCACTTGCGCAGAGATCCCAGACCCCCAGGGCCACAGGGGGGTGTCCCTGGCCCATCCTGGCCATCCATTTTTGCTGGCAGTGCCTGTATGCCACGTACCAGTCTTGGACCAACACTCGTTTCACGGGAGCTGTGGACCATCCCTTGCATCCCTTCAGGTTAGGGATGTAATGAGCAGTGCTAATTGCTCTTATCAGTCCCCTAAAGCCATCCGATCCCTCTGCTCTTTCTACACCCTGCTAATCGCATCCTGCGGGGGCAGAGAATGTGAGCAGGGCAAGATTTTGAAAGAAGTAAATTAAAACAGTAAGAGAAGCAACCTGACAGTCCTTAAGATGTGGGAGGATAATTTTAATTGAGTTTTGCAAGGGTTTAGCCATGCAGTTAATAGGGGCCACTGGAAGAGGGCTGGCTGTGTATGCTAAGCAGGACAGCTCTCCCTGGGCTCCTGCAGAGCCACTGCAGTCGGGCAGGTCTGAGGATTTCTGCCCCTTGGGGAGTGAATCCTGTGGACAGAAGAGGTCCTGTCCCCTCCCCTCCCTGCACATCCCGCTGAGCTGGAGCTGCCCTCTGAAATGTCAGGGAGAGGAAGCAATCCTTGGCTTGTTAGTTTCTACAAGGAAATAAAACACACAGATGGCTCGAGCATCCTCTATCTCAAAGGCAGGAAAAGGATTCTCCGGGCAGGAGCAGGCAGCCAACAAACCGGGAGCGATTCAGGGAATGGGGGACCAAACAAAGCGGCGTCTGGCCAGCCCTGGAAACCACCTCTCTGATGTGCCGAGCATCCCTCGCCGGAGCGAGGGCAGCAAACAGGCGCTCCCCAGGGACCCGGGGAGGCTGCTGACAGCAGAGATCCTGGAGCAGGTCTGCAGGGTGGCCCCGGCTGACCCCCTGCCCCAGGCCGGACATATGGCTACCTGACACAGGCTAACTTTGGCTCAGGACGGAGCCTCTCGGGGAGGATGGAGAAGGGAGCGAGCGCGGGGGGGGCGGGCAGGGAGAGGAAAGACGGCAGGAGACAGAAATGCAAACATGGCCTGACAGCCGTGGGACAGGGGGAGGGGAGGAGGAAAAAGCAGGGTAAACCTGGCAGGATGGAGCAGGAAACCAGGCTGGAGCGAACAGGGCGATGGTGAGATAGTGCTTCCTGCAGAGGGAGAAAGGCAGACAGATAAACACTCCCAGACAGGCACTCGCTGACCCCTCCTTGGGATGCTTCGGGATGACGTGGTGGCAGCTCCCTGGGGCAGAGCAGAGTCCTAAAAACAGGTGAGAGTATGGTCAGGCATTGGGTGTAGCCATGCTCTGTTGTCCAGGGCAGCTGACTTGGGAAGTACCCTGATATAAATCCCTGCCTGGAGTCACCAAGGGACCAGGAATGAAGGATACAAGGATGGTTCTGCTCCTAAGGACAGCCTGTCACTCTTGAAAGTGGCTCCCGCTTTTGAGCTCCTCTTTTTCAGTCCCCTGATGGACTCTCAGCTTGGAAGTCCAAAAGTTAAAGTAGCCCAGAGAGCTGGTGACTTTCTTTGCCTCGTTCCCCATCAGTGCAGGTGGTTATGAGATGTCAGAAAAGAGCCAGTTAATTAAAGTGTACGAGCCATGAGAGGCTAAACAGACCTGTTGGGGTGCTTGCACTGAGGCCAGGCAGCTTTTTGGGCTGAGGCCATGGGGCTGTTTGGCTGGACCTGGAGGCACTGGAATGTGTGGCCCAGGTGCCATGGAGAGCCAGGGTCTGGGGAAGCAGAGTGGAATGCCCAGCCTGTGGTGCTGCTGCTCTGGCTGCAGCTTCTGCTTGTGTTTTGATGGTGCTGTTGTCATGTAATACACTGCTCATGTCTCTGCCCACCCCATCCCACTTCCCCCTTGGCCGGGGTCTCCCCTTGCTGCAGGTGCTGGGCTGGAAGAAAGCCCTGTTTCTTCACTCCCCAAATGCCTCTCTGTTTGTACACACGTCCTTCCTCCTCATCTGGCATCACTGCAGACCCAGGGTGCATCTCAGTCTGCTGCCAACAAAAGAGCATTTCCACCAGCTCAGGTGGTGCTCTGGTGGCCTCTTCCTCAGCCCTCGTGGTGGTCCCTGCTCAGGGAGCTCCTGCCCTCACACACCTGGTGGCAAGAGCACAAGCTGTGCTGGTTAGCTGGGGACAAGCAGAGGCTGTGGCCAGAGCCATCCAGCCCAGCTCCGGGGAAGGAAGTCAGCGAGAAGGACAGAGTGTGAACAAAACCCCTCTCCGGAAAGGCGCCCCGTTAATCAGTCAGCGGGGCCGACTCAGCAGAGAGGGAGGGAGGGAAGGGGAAGCAGAGAGGGGCTGAGGTGGGGTGTGGGGGCTCGGAGGGAGGATCCGGTGCAGGGCTTCCTGTGAGTGGAAGCAGACGGAGAGCAGGAGCTGTGTGGTGCCACACAGCTGTACCCTGTGCTGGACCTGCACCTTCTCCCACGTGCAGCCTTTGCTCTGGCCCCAAAGCCATCGCTCGGCGCGGTGGTGCCGGCTCTGGCACAGATGCTGCTCTGCAGGGGTTTAGTGTCTTCAGCCATTGCAAGGGAAAACCAAACCCTATGCAAGGCTTTCCCACAACATGCCCAAGGGTGGAGAGATGAAGTCTGGAGCCTGCAAGGTGCCCTGGGGTGGGTGGGCAGCACTTTCCAGGGTGAGGCAGGGATAGCCCTGGGTGCAGGACACAGCGGACAGCCCTGCCCCAGTGCTGAGAGCAGCACTGGTGTGAGTGCAGAAAGAGGCAGAGGGGCCTGAAAATGAAGGAGGTGCCAGCGATAAGGAGAAGGCCCTTGGTGCAGCCTGGCCCCTTTCAGAGCCGTGCGCTGCAAGATCAAGGCTGGGAAGGCCGCTGGGAAACGTGCTTCTCTGGAAATAGACAAGGTGTGAGTGGCTGTGGGATCCTGCTTCCTCTTGCCGCATCCCATCAATCCCCCTCTGTTTATTTTAATATCGTGCTGCCAACTTGCTTGGAAACCATCTTGAAAAAACAAAGCTTGCCGGGGCTGCTGCATGCCTTTTTAATTACATTAATGCTCTCCCCGTGCAAGGGCGCAGTTGGGTGTGCGGGAGAGAGCGGGATCTGCTCGGAGCGCCGAGGAGATAAAGCGGGGTTGGGGTTGGAGGTGGGGAAGGAGGGACTCGGAGAAGAGGAGACACTCCATGCTCTGGAGACATCTCCCTCGCACCCTGGGATTTGCCAGAGACACAAACCATCTGTGTGTCGGCTAGCAGAGATTTAATGGCCAAACCCAGCACCAAGTTCAGTGCTGGGAGAGCGAGACACAGGAGGGAGTCATGGCAGGGCACACGCTCCCCCAGGGAGGGAAAGGGCCAGGGCAGCAATGGGGTGGATCAGTCTGGAAAGCGCAAAGAGTGATACAGAATTCTGGGGGGAAAGCCAATTGCTTTGAAGATGCTTTTTCAGGCTGGGAATGGCTCCGTGTATCCTTTTGCCTGTCCTGTATGGCACGGGTGGCTCTGGGCATTGGCATCCCAAGATGCCAGCCTTAGTGTGTGGCATTGGGGTGAGTAGTGGGTCCCCAGCGTGAGCCCGTGCCTGATGCAGGGAGTCTCCAAAGCTCCTGGCAGTCTGGGGCCAGTGAGGAGGCTGGATGGCTGTGAGTGCTGGCCCAGCACTGGCTGCCAGCAGCAGGAGTGTCCCCAGCCCCGCGCCGTGGAGCTTTCGGAGTGAGCAGTGGTTCCTTTTCCTGTTGTACTCGCAGAGGGCCATGGACAGGATGCATCTGCAGGAATCCCACAGCCTCAACCTGCACAGATCGTACTTTTCCTTTCTTCCCCTCCACCCCCTGGTGTTGTTTGATAACAGGTCACCAGGCAGCACATGAAGGGAGGCAGGGGGTTATTTCTGCTGCCATCCTGCTCCCCCCTAGGCCCAGTGGTGGGGCACAGCATCAGCCAAGAGGCTCCTGCTACCTCAGACCATTAGTGGTTCAAGTGAGGGGACCAGTCCAGTTTTTGAGACTTAATTTGATGCCTGTCACAGCCAGCCCTGGAGCTGGGCATGCCAGGGTTTGGGGGATTACCTTTCTGCTCACTGCCCCAGAGCACAGACAGGATGAGAGGGTTTGCTGTCCCCAGCTGGCCCCATGCAAGCCAATATCTTCTGCATTTTGGGCTGAGCACTGTGGGGGTGGCAGGCACCCCTGGACGCTCCCTGGGGCGATGGACTGGCAGGCTGTGGCCATCTGGAGAGCAGTGTTTGCACTGGGATAACCGTGTCCGGCATTAATAGGAAATGCAGCNCCCTTTTTTTAATAAACCTTGTTACATTTCGAAGGGATTTCACAAAAAATGTGGCCATTTATTTTCACAGCCCCTGGAGCATGCATTTTTGTGTGTGACGTCACCGTCCCCCTCCGTGGGGAAGGGGAGGTTGGAGGCACAGGGTGGGGTGTTCTCCATGGGGGCCGGGGACCATGGTGACACCGAGAGGGAGAAATGATGTTGAGAGACAAACAGTGGCTGCTGTTGTCATTGTTGTTGAGAGAGACGTGTCTGTAGGACGGGCTGTGTGCCGCGGGACACCCACGCTGGCGGAGGTGGGCTGGGGCAGCTGGGAAGAGGAGGCAGGAGCAATGGGGGCCATGCCAGCACCCCGCTGTTGCCATGGGGGCAGCCATGGGGACACCACGCGGAGCCGCGCGCGGGCGGGAAGGAAGTGGAGAACAATCGGGGAGAGCAAGGCCGGCAGCCCTGGCCTGGCAGCGCCGGCGGTGCCGCTCGGCACGTCCCCCCAGCAGCCTCTCCCAGTGGGCACTGGGCTGCTTCACCAGCCTGGCTCCCCGGGCCACCCCACAGACGCCGGTGTCGGACAGGCTGGTGGCTGTTTGATGTCTCCCGGGGCAGGTTTCCCCATAGGGGAGCATTCCGAGAATCACTGAATCCTTAAGGCTGGAAAAGACTTCCAAGATCATCAAGTCCCAGCTGTTAACCCAGCACCACCGTGTTCAGCACTAAACCATGTCCCAGGTGCCACATCCACATGTCTTTTGAACACTTCCAGGGATGGTGACTCCACCGCTTCATGGGCAGCCTGTTCCAATGCCTGAGCACCCTTTCAGTGTAGAAACTTTTCCTAATATCCCATCCAAACCTCCTCTGGAACAGCCCGAGGCCACTTCCTCCTGTCCTAAGGCTCACATGACTCTACCACAGTGCTTCTGAGACCTGTGGTCCTCAGCTCACAGTTTTGGAGGAGAGGTGTCACACAGCACTCCTTCTGCTTGTGAAACTTGTGGAAACTCTATGTCCTTGAGACCTCTCTGTCCCTGCCAGATCTCTCTGATACCTGAGTTTGAATGTTACAAGGGAAGGAGAGAGACATGCACAGAACACAGTTGTGAAAAATTGGCTGTTTTTGTAAAAAGTCAAGCTAGCGACTTATTTTTGCATTCTTTTGTTCCTTACCATTTAGCACCTACCTGAGCCACAGCTTCGAATTTCCTAACTTTTTTTTCCACTCTCTATTTCTGGCTAGTTTGCTTATTTTTGCAGTCAATGAGACTTTTCTTTTGAATTATCTTGCATCTCCAGAAGCTGGAGTTTTAAGATAAAGATCATGAAGTACTGACAGCAACACTGTGCTAACGAAAAACAACAGTAGTCTCTGAGGGTAACCGGTACTTTGGGATGTTTTGTCCATGAGGAGCTCACTTAGGGTGCGTGTCTGGCATGCCAGAGATGCAAGCACACAAAAAGTGGGACTCTCCCTGAAAAAAGCTGGAAGAAGAGCATGATAATGTTTAACTGCCTGTCCTTGAGCCTGGATAGTTTCACTCCTGGAATGCCTGTCTGGTGGTGCAGGGAAGGGGGCTGCTGCAATCCCCAAAGGTTTGGTCCTGTTCAGGTGACTGTACCTGAGAGTGTGCCAAGGGAGAAGGGCATTCCATGAATGCCTGCTGGCTCCAGGGAGCATCTCTGTACAAACACAAGAGTTTGGCATTTCTGGTGTCTGGGCATCCCTGATTTGTCCCCCGATTACAGAAAGCTACATGTGTATAGAAAAATCTCCTGCCAGACTCACTCCAGTTGGCAAAGGGGACCATTTCAGAGCCTTAGTCCAAGCAAACTCGGTCTCATTCACCTGGTGAGGAATGGCCATGGTTGGATTCCCCACTTTCTGGTCTTCATTTGTTTTCTGGTCCTCATCTGTGCTAGTCTGTTTATCAGAGCCCTGCCCTAGAGCTGCTGCTAAAGAGCTGCTCACTGGACCCAGGAGGGCTGCAGACCAAAGACTTGTGTCCTGGTGAGCCAGCATTAAACTATCTTGTAGGAGCAGACCCCAAGGAGATGTTTCCTTCAAGAGGCTTTGCCCCTCTCTGGGTCTGTGATGCCAGGATAGCTGCAGCCCACAGTGGTGGGTCCAGGCTGGTCAGTGTCTGCATCATCCCCTCTCTCCTTTGCCCCCACAGATCTGGTGAGCAGCTATTCTATGACCCCCCCCACTCTCAGCATCACCGAGGAGGAGCACGTCATCAACGCCAAGGACACGCTGAGCATCACCTGCAGGTAAGGCTTGAGCAAGCCTGGCTCTGTCTAGTCTGCTCTTACTTGGTGAGTGTTGGAGGATCAGGCAAGGAGAGCCCTCCAGGGACACCTTGGCTGCAGCACTCCTGCAGATTAGCATGTCTGCCCAGAAATCCTCCACATTCACCAAGGGTGAATTCATCTAATTAATTAATTGAAAAAAGAAGCAGAAGACATCTCAGAGGAGACAGTGATAACCTCTGCTGCAGCCCTGCAGGCAGAAGGAAGATAGAGGAACATTTGCATGATCTGATAGCTTTGCTGTAAGCTCTTGAGGGAAACTGACCTTCCTGGCTCTCCTTGTCTTTCCCTGACATTGCTTTTCCTCATCTCCTCGGGGCTGCGAGGATTGGAGTTCTGGTTTTGAAATCTAGTGGCACATTGGAGAAATATCCATGGGAGAAGGCAAGGCTGCACTTAGTGGTGGCTATGAGAGGCTTCCAGATTTTCTAGGAAGCTGGGATTTAATGCTTTGCCTTGTACATGTGAAGAGAAACCCTGGCCAGAGCAGGTGAAAATCCTGTGAGAGGACCTGGAGAGTCTCTGGTAGTTTTGGAGACTGGCTCTGAGAAGGTGATGTGCCTGAACTGATTTATCCACGCTGGGACACTTGGCTGTCCATGTTTTCAGCACTACCTCCTATCTAGGAAAGTAAAAAAAAGAATAAACAAGTGGGAGAATTGCCCAAGGTCAATTCTCCTGGAGTTTCCCTTCAGCAGCTGAAAGCAGATCCATGCTTAGGATCTGAGTGCTGGGCCCAAGGGGGGTCTAAATTCAGCGTGGGCCTCAAATGGGTGTTTCTCAGTGTTATATATAACCACAGAGCAATTACTGCAAACACTTGGCTGGCATTGTGTTCATGTCTTGTCACAAACATATTTAACTTTTCCTGGAACAGATGGCATTGCTTTTCCTTTGCGAATCAGTTCATAGCCCAGGCAGAGGGGCAGAGGAAATGTTGTTGATGGCAATACTGAACTGATTTCACCTGGTCTGTGAAGCTGAGTGGCTGTGGGTTCATTTGTCTGGTGACCTGAGGAGCCTTGGTGTGTGCTGGGATGTAGGAAATGTGTGGGTTGGAGGACTGTGGTCAGCCATATAGCTGCTGTCTTGAGGACTTTAACTGTGGGACACTGTTACTTCGTTTGAATGAAAAGTAAATCTTTCCTGGTCCCTGGATCTCTAATTACACCCAGCTGCTTCTCCAACCTCTTCTCTGGACCATGGCCCACCCTGGGAAAACCTGGCTTGGGTTAATGGGAATTGAAGGGAAAAACATGCAGACCACCAAGAGAACAGGCAAAAGAGACAGTGGTGGGGCAGGGTAGGGCAGAAACAAATACAAAATCAAATCCAGGATCCAGGGATTTCCTGCTGAGCATCGTGTTGGAGGTGACTTCAGTTTGACCCTGGTCTTCCCTTGAGGGCAATGTCCTCTGGCTGCTCTTTGAGCTGCCCTGGAGCCAGGAGTACAGGCCTGCTTGAAGCAGTGCTTCAGCAGAAAGATGAGCTCAAAATCCCTGTGTGAGACTCCCTGGAGGCCTTTTGAGCTTCACCCACCGAGCGTGAGAGTCCCACAGCCAACCGTGCTCTCAGGATCCCTCACAGCAGCCTGGATCTCTGACACCCAGAGCTCTGCAGCCCCCCCTCCTGCTCCACAGCCCACCAAGCCTCATCAGTGGCCAGAGTACATCCCAGGCCATGGGATGAGAGATGTCTCTGGAGCTGGGCGAGCTGAACAGAGACCCAAGGGCACAATACACAAGGAGACACCAGATGCTGGGGTTCTGCTTTTGCAAATGGCATCACATGCAGTCACGTTCCCTTGTCACCCAGCACAATGCGCCCTTGAGAGGCCCATACAGAGCAGGGCACCAGCACAGGGACATTCCCCAAAATACAGATCGTGCCAGGGCTGGCTGAGAGCCCCAGAGATGTTTTCATCTAAGCATGTGGCAGAGCTGGGGAAGGGGCTGATGCCCACATGGACAGTGCAGCTTTTATTAGCTCCCATCCTGAGAAGGAAGGAAAGAATATCATGAATCTCTGCATTCAAGTCCTCAGCAGCCTGTGCAAGGGGAAAAGCAGAGATTTTGTGCTGTTCCAGCTCATGAATATTGGAGCAGAGCCCACAGGAGCCAGCTGCACAAGAGCAGAAACGTCTGGAGGGATCATCTGTGTCCTGACTGTGCCATCCCATCCCATCCCATCCCGTCCTGCAGGTACTGGGCACTCAGGTGGAGAGCAAACTAAGAAAAAGAGAGTGAAGGTTGTCCTTTGCTGCCCGGTGACTTGTTAGCAGAGCTGACTCGCAGATGCACAAACCCTTCTGTGGCAGAGGAAGTATTTGACCCCGGAGCCCTCTTGGCTCCTGTGGAGGAAATGAGCACAGTGGCAGGGCCAAAGGAGCCCAAGGATAAAGGAATGCCCCACAACCACTGCTCCAGAGCCGTGTCCAGGGACACACAACACCTGCTGCTCTTTCCTACACGTGTGTGACTGCTGTGAACATCCTCTGTGGTGCTGAGGGAGGATCTGCCTTATCCCAGCTAAGCCACAAAGCTGCAGCCAGCTTTGCCCATCATACCACGCACGGGAGCTTCAAAGAGGATTGAAGAAAAGTGGTGCCAATTGCAACATCTTCTTGAAGAGCGTCTGTCCTGAAAAGATTGAGGAAAACAACTGGGGAGAAGCCTGGAGTGTGTCTTTTTCTAGCTGGCATCAGCTGGCTCCATTGCCAAGAGGCACATTATCACCGAGCTGAAAGAAAACAACTTGGGAATAAATCTTTGAATATGACAGATAGGAGGGAGGGAACCATCCAAAACTGCTGCTTGGACCTTTCCACAAATGCAGAGGATAGATAGAGAAAAAAAATCCTGTCCTGTCCTCATTCCTGCCTTCTTCTGGTCCTCTTAACACCCCGGTGATGCCGACTTGGACCTCACAGTAATGCCCACACCCCTGTGTCCCCAGTGAGCCTGGTTGAGCAGCACATGTGCAAGGAATGCCTGGGTTAGAGCTGCCCACGGGCTGGTTGGCACATCTGTTTACACTGGCCCAGCCATGTTTATATGAATGGTGTCACTTGGCTGCTGCAGACCTTGGTGGTTAATGACACAAGTGGATCTGATAATGAGTGAAAATCCCAGTGGGTAAACAAACAGAAAGGGGAAACGCCGGAGACTTGTACAATTACCCTCCATCATGTGGAGTGCCAAAAATGCCTGAGCAAATGCAAAAGGCTTTGGGGCTCCTTTGCACAGCTGGGGTCTGAAGCTCTCAGTTTGGGCTGAGTCTGTGCCAGTGCAGTGGGACTGTGGGCACAGCAGCAAAGGCCATGGCAGAGGCCACCGGGTGTTGCTGGTCTAGTGGTCCATTCTATTTACCCTCTGCATGCATAGGATGGGAAAACCCCAAAATTCAATTCTCATTTTTATTGAAGTGTTCATGAGACTCTGGTGCTTCGGAAAAGCCTGCCCATGCTTCACAGACACAAGCTGCTGGAGCTATACTTACAGTCCTGCCTCAGGCACTGGTGGCATTTTTAGTGAATGCACAAGTTTGAGCTGGGTGAGAGGGACTGTGAGGCTGTCCCCAAGGGCTTGTCACTGCTTCCAGAGCTCCTGTGCCTGGTGACATGGAGAGAGTGTAGCACACTGTCTCCGAACTCATCCGCAGCGAGCTGGAAGAGAGCAAAGTCTGCAGGAAGATAAATGAGCTGCTGAAGACAAACACAAAGGGGCAGGTATTTCCCCCATGCTTGGACAGAAATCTCATTCTTACTGCATCTGAGCCATTGTGCCCTCCAATGGCATCTTATCTCGCCTCCTCCTCACTGTCCCTTGCCGTCTGGATCCAGCTATTGGTGATGGTCACAGTCTGGCTGCGCTTTAAAGCATCTGCCAGCAGAGCTGCCCTGGCAGAGCCCTGGCAGAGGGGCTGCATGTGCCAGCATGTCTATTCTCAACCTGCATAATAGATGAACCGAGTTTCCCCTCATAGAGCCAACGGTGCTGACAAAAGGCCATTTTTACCCCACAGCTGTCCCTTGCGATGGCTTCTTTTTTCCCATTTCTTTATTCTTGCACGTACTGAAGTGACTTCCAGCTATACTGGCAAAATTTCAAGTGGGGACTAGGCCTGCCTCTGAAAGGGACTCTGATTCCACAGAAGGAAACTTCCAGCATGGAATAAAAGCTTGTTTTGTTTGTAGTAAACAAGTGCAGCTACAACAAGCTGCGCCGGCGTGTGTGCACATGCGAGCCCCGGCTCTGGGGATCCTTGGCTATATATAAATACACACGTGCAGTCTGTCTGGGGGTTTCTTGTGCTCCTGGGCTTTGGTCTCTGTCTTTGGGTGAACAGGCTCTGTGGTCATGCCCTCCAAGGGGTGTCTGCAGCTCAGTGTCTCTGCGGAGGTGGGAAGGGCTGGCAGCCCCAGCCCAGCCATGGTTTTGAGGTGCAGAGTGCTGTGCAGAGCAGGGGAACCCCTTCCCACAGCAGCAGGGAAGGAAACAACTGGCTGCTGGCCAGAAGGCACTCAGCTGAGCCTTCCCTTGTTTTCCCCGTGCTGTCTTTTATCCCTGACTCCCTCCTGCTTTTCTCTTTCTCGTTTTCTCCCCAGTCTCCTCTCCTTCCCTCATTCCCCTTCCCACTCCATTCATCACACCACGAGCCCCAGCCAGCAGCTACGCTGAGCCAAGGGAAATCATCACATCCATGTGTTTCCCTAATAGCTCTGGACCCTTTTAATAATGAGAGGGAATAGAGAATAAATGGAGCCTTTCCCTCAGAGCCCTGTGTGTTTCCCTGTCCTGGCATTCATACCAGCAGGACAGTGTCATGGGACAGAGGGGCTTACATGTGAGTGAACTGATATGTTATAGCTTAGCATGGCCAGAGAGGTGGCCTGGGGATGGGGACAAGCCTCTGCTTGCCCAGTGATTAGGGAAGCTGCTTGCCATTCCCCTGTGCCTGTTTTTCCCTTGGAGGATGGCTGTTCCTCCACGCCTCAGCCCAAGAGCGGAGGGGATGTGCACAGAGTCACACAGGGCAACGAAATCACCACCACCGCCTTCATGGTGCTTGGCTCAAAGCTAATGCTCCTCTTTGCCCATGCCTAGGGGCCAGCACCCCTTGGAGTGGTCGTGGCCTGGGGGCAAGGTGGACCCTGCTGGGAAGGAGGAGACCGAGCTGGTGGCCTCAGCATCCCTCGGCAGCAGCCGGGCCATCCGAGAGGAAGACTGCGAGGGGACGGGCTCCAAGCCCTACTGCAAAGTGCTGGTGCTGACGGAGACGCAGGCGAACGACACGGGGTACTATCGCTGCTACTACAAGTACATTGATGCCAAAATCGAGGGCACCACCGCGGTTGGCACCTACGTGTTTGTGCGAGGTAAGAGCCATCGGCGGCGTGCACCTGCAGGCTGGGGGCTGGGGCTGGCTGGCACACCAGCATGATATCCCAAAGATTAAAAATCCCAACGTGCCTC
The DNA here is from genome assembly GCA_013400415.1 of Scytalopus superciliaris. Lineage (NCBI taxonomy): Eukaryota > Metazoa > Chordata > Aves > Passeriformes > Rhinocryptidae > Scytalopus > Scytalopus superciliaris. Next base: position 211,896 of record VXBX01002390.1, on the reverse strand, counting down.
CCGGGGCAGAGCGAGGCTCCTGCAGGCTTGGGGAGGGGGCACTTCCAGGGAACCAATATCCGTCCGTGGCGGCAGCGCCTGGGATTCAATTACGCCCCATCCCGGGGGCATCGCTCCAGCCAGGCTGGAATGCAGGAATTTAAGGAGTGAGAGCCTCGTCTCAGAGAGGCTTCACCACTATAAAAAGCACAGGAGTTATCTTCTGGGCAGCTGGGGGCTCCCTAAGATGCTAGTGGTTACAGAAGACAGTGTTCCATAAAGCTGAGACTGAGAGAGAGCAAGGAGTGGTATAACCACGCCATGCACCACCTCCTCCTGTCCCCAGGCTTGATGGCCTGAGCCACTCCACAGTGGGAGAGCCACTCCTCTCCACAGTGTGCAGCGGATGCCCGTGCAGGCAGGGTTGTGAGATGTATTTCGGAGGAGGAGGGATGTTCACCAGGCTTGAGGCTGTAACCCCCACTCAGCAAGTGGGTGTGGGGCCAATACTCAGCCTTTCTGTGCCCCAGGGGTTCCTCCTCCACTGTCTCCCCCACTGGTCACAGCAAGATAAACGAGCTCTGTCCCCTGGAAACAGTTGGCTGAGCTATTTCTCTTTCCGCCCCCATTTATTAGTTGGTGCAGTTGTCATGAGCCAGGCAGGTCATGACATATAAGATGCATTTTTCAGAAGTCCCAGGGCAAAGCCAAATTTGCCTCTGCAACTATGCAGAGAAAAATGCAGGGGCAAATCAGAAAAGCTGGACAGCTGCTGGAAAGGAATTGAGGTCTGTTTGGGCAATTGCCTCCTCTCCCCATGGGCTCTGCTGCCCACCCTAAAACAGGAGAGGGCCTCCCTGGATCACAGGCATCTGTGAGTTGGACAGGGGTGTTCAGACACTCCAGAGTGCTGTAACAGGATGGAGGCAGAGAGCTTCTTATACACACTGAAAATGAGTACAACCTAACAAACTTACATGCTTTTGAGGGCTTTTGTAAGAACCTGGTTTTCCTTGTGATCCAGCAAATGCCCCTTTGCCCCCTGATCCACCTTCTCTCACCTCCAGCCTCTCTGCAGCTCAGCAGTGGCTCTCCTGTTTACCAGAGAGAAGCAAGTGGTGCAGCACAAGGGAACTCTCAGTGGCTGTGGACAGTGTGTGTGCAACAGATCCTGCCAACACCTCACAGCATTGCTGTGCACAGGGCTACACAGCACATGTTGAGACTCATTCCAGTCAGGCTGTCCCCTGTTATGGCTATCAAGCATGTGGGGAACCTGAGAATCCACCTTTCTAGGCAGGAGAAGGGACATGTCAGGAAAACCCAGGCACACGGCAACCACAGCCATTGTAGAACATCCAGATAAAGCCCTGCCTGTTCTGCTGAACTGGGCTGCAATGAGAAACTGTCCCTGGAGAGCTTGGAAGGGGTGATGTAAGTGTCAGGGATGTTTGGAGACAGCATGATCAGGCCACAGCTTTATCCATCAACCTCATTTCTCATGTTAAGAGCTTGGTGGAGTTGCCAGGAACAAAATATCTGTGCTTGGCTGGAAAAATGGGTTCTTCTGTATTTTACCTGCAGCTCAGTTCTTAAATGAACTGTGCACACATATATCTCCTTCCCATGTGTCTGGTTAGGTGTGTATTTTATTATAACTACAGACAGCACTGTCGACATACAGAATGCCTCATCAGGGTCAGATAGGGTATGTACAACCCACATTTCATAAAGCTTAGCATATATTAATGAAGAAGATGCTAAATTATTCCCATCCGACCCATTAAGACAGTCTTAAGGAAATTTGTGATGTGGTCAGAGAGGGGAGTTAGTGAATGAATCACAAGCTCACTGGCAGCAGGACCAGCCCAGTAAATCAGTTAGTAAATCAGGCTGCCATCTGAGCTTGAAGGGGACCTCACAGTCTCTCACCTCTGTCAGCTGTGCACCTCCTCCTTCTCACGTGCCCAGGGCTCAGAGGAGGAATGAGGAGCATGTTCACACTGGGAAACAAATCCATGATTTCAGAAGTCAGCAATCCTGTGGCAACACAAAACCCCAGGAAACACAGATAAGAACTCTCTGGGCAATCCGTGTTTTCATAAGAGCTGACCAGTACAATTTCCTGAGCATGGTTTGTCTCACCTAAGCTGTAGAAAAAAGTGCTTCACACAGAGTAGGTCTTTGTAATATGACTATCACTGAAGCAACAGCTTTATAGATCAAAAAATAGAGGTGTTCCCTTCTGCGCTTAACAGTGGGAGCACTGGGTTGGATTGGGCTGGGCCCAATATGATTCAAACATGATCCCCAAGTGGGGATCATTTCCAAATTTATCTTTGACTTGTCCTTTTAGATGGGCATCTTTAGGGGTTGAGGGGTTGTCTCAGGTTGGACAAACAGATGTCCTCAACCTATGGTCTCTTGAAATCAATGGTTTAGATGAAACACAGGTGAAAAAAGACTAAATGTAGACTTTAAATATATGAAGGCCACTGGGGTCGTTTAGTCTGATTCCAGCATCCGAGAAGCCATAAAATCTCCCCTAGCAGGTCCCTGGAGCAGCCCCATGTTTCCCATGGGCCCACTGCCTCCTTATTGAGCCCCCTTCACCCAGGGGACAATTTCTATGAACAAAGCCAATCATGACATTGTGCTGGGTGGGTATTTACAGAGATATGACTCTTACAGAAGAGAGACACTGGCAACAGGTCTCGGAGACACTAGGGACCAGCCTCTATTCAGAGCAACCCGCAAGGCATAAGTCCCTGTGGAAAAGGGAAGGCAGGGGCTGATACTACGGGATAAATCATCTGTCATGGAGGCTCTGCCAAAGGACACCAAACAGCCTCACAATTCTTTGTCTCTTCCAATTTTGTCTCCATCCCATTTAGTCAGCCTGGGTCACTGCTGATTCTACGCTAGTTCCGCACGGAGTTTAGTGCAACATCCCCGTCCTTGCCAAGTCATTTCAATGATCATTTTTGGGTGGTTTTGCTTTTCCTGTCAATATTTGTGCCTGCAGCAGTGGGGTGGCAGCCCTGGAGAGCTCAGCCCATCTGTTTATCTGCCGGCCGGGGTGGCTGCAGGATGACATCTGCATACCATGGCGCCAGGGATCACTTCCTCGCCCTGGAAGGTCGCGCTGCACCGGGGCGGCACAGCCCACGCCGTCCCTGCCACGGGGCCACGCTCACCAGCTGGGCAGGCGCTGAGCCCAGGGCACGGCACGCTGCTTCCACAAAGGGCCAGAGACCTTGGGGAGGCCAGGAAAGGGGAGGTCACTTCCAGCGCTGCCCAAACGTCACACAAATGGCACAGCACCAGTGCCGTGTTGGTGCGGAGGAGCCGCCTGGCTCCCGCTGCATTCCCAAGCTCCAGGTGTCTCCTCTGACTGTCACACGTGGCCATCCAGCTCGACACCACTCCCTCTGGCAAGCTCATGCTGCGTTAAAGAAAGTCAGAATACCTCCTTTCCCACTGGTTGATCTCTTTTCCCCGTTTTTTCCTGCCTATGTTTAGCTGTTGTTCTCCTTGTATCTCTCCTTCAGATTTTGAGCAGCCGTTTATCAACAAGCCAGAGACCCTCCTCATCAGCAAGAAGGAGAACACTTGGGTGCCATGCCTTGTGTCCATCCCGGATCTTAACGTCACGCTGATCTCGGTGAGCCAGTGGGAGACTCTGGACCGAGATGTGTTGCATTTGTTCTGCATTTGTAATTGCCTGAGTGGAAGCAGGACAGGCACTGCCAGGAAAGGAAAATGCATGGGATACATTTTCCATGGAAAGTACAAGCCGCTGGCTTCCTTGTTTTATTTGCTGGTTGAAGCTGTGTTGTCCAGTTCCCTTGGGCAGACCCCACAGGTTTCCTGCCAACCTTGCCTCTCTTCCCTGGAGCTCTATGAAACAAAACAAGACTTTGTTTTAAACCCATTTCCCCACAGCATCCCCTGTTTGCTTGGTCTGTGTGATCCACAACCCCTCTAGGTGGTCAGCATCCCCACAAGGGAGGAGGCTGCAGCCCTGGGGCTCAAGACTAAAAACAGCTCTGTTATCAGTTTGCTTTTCCCTTTTTTTCCCTTTTTTTTTTTTTTTTTACAATGCAAATACATCCTTCCAGGATGAGTGTTACTATTGTACAAAGGCCTCCAGGGACACTCTGGGGGCCAGGGGCCTTTCCCTTGCCCGGGAAGGACACTACCCAAGGTCAACACTCATCCCAGTGGGGCTCATGTTTGGGACACCAACATCAGTTTCCTTAGCTATCTCTAGAAGTTTCCATTCCTGGAAGTCTCTGGCCTGCTCTGCAGATGGAGAGGCTGGTGGTGCAGGATGTGGATGCTCAGGGCAGAGGGGAGGCAATTCCTAGATGACAAACCCTCAGAGGGAGAGGGCAGGAGGCCAGCACAGACGCTGCATCATTCCTTCCCACAGTGTAAAGCCTGGAAGGGGTGGGGTGGGGATGTTGTTACCCTCTTATTTCAGTTGGCAAAATGTTGATTTTTCCAGCAAAATTTCTATATCCATCCTGATGGGAAAAGCACTTTCTGGGACAACAAGAAGGGAATGCAGGTGCCGACACACATGATCAGGGACTTCTTGTTTGTCCAATGTGAGACTGTCATCGACAAGAAGGTCTTCAAATCCAATTTCTTCATCATCCATATAGCAGGTGAATATTTGCAAAGGTTCAGGGGAGCAGTTTGGGTGACTCTGAAGTCCATCAGTGTGGCACATGGGGTTGTCATGGTCCTCTCTAGCTACACAAATTCTGCATACACTACACTAAGCAGCACGAGGTCATACCCAGACCTCCTCTAACTGCACAGTCTGAGTCAAAGGGTTAATAGATCAGAAATGTCTTTTTGTTGCCTCCTCTGCATCAGGGAGTGAGCTGTACGACATCCAGCTGTATCCCAAGAAAGCCATGGAGCTGCTGGTGGGAGAGAAGCTGGTCTTGAACTGCACAGTGTGGGCTGAGTTCAACTCTGGCGTCCGCTTCCAGTGGACTTACCCTGGCAAACAGGTACCAGCAAACAGAGCAGCTCCCTGTGCTCTGGACCGTTTCCTTCTGAGTCATCCTCTCCTGCCCCTTCACTGTTCATCTTCACATCATTCACAGGGCTCTGCTTCATGATCCTACCTGTGCTGTGCCCTGGACATCTTGGTCAGAGTGTTTTCCCATTTTTCTCTCCTGCAGCAGAAGGCAGCAGAGGGAAGACCCCCTTTCCTGGCAGACAGCTCCCTCCTTGCCGAGGTGTTATTGCTCCAGGGCTCTCCTGGGAAAACATGGGCTTCAATTCCACCAGTGCAAATCCAGAGCAAATGTAATTGGCTTAAAAGGAGCTACTCTAGTCACACAGCCCTTGTTACCAAGAGCCTGCAGTGGTCCCTTTCCCACTGTTGTAGCCTCTAGCTCTTGTGAATAGTGAGACAGCAGAGTCCCCTGATGGCATCACTGTTCAGGTACCTATAGGGCTCCCATCCTGGTTCCTGGGCTGCAGATAAGAGCAAACTGTGTGCTAAGCAAGCTCTGACCCCAGCCTCAGGCAGTCAGTACACAGGACATGTTGCCTTTCCATCCCTGGGGATGGCAGTCAGTTGTGGAGAAACCTGTCTGGGTAGAGGCAAGCACTGGGCAGCAAGAATCAGAGCTGTGAGGAGCCCGTCCACACTGCCACATCCCACTGATGCCTTTCATCCCCTTCCCTCTGTCACCTCCCACAGACACAGCGAGCAGTGGTGGAGTCCGAGCGCCGGTCCCTGCAGACACACACGGAGCTCTTCAGCATCCTGACCCTCCACAATGTCAGCCAGCAGGACCTGGGAGAGTACAAATGCACTGCCACCAACGGTGCCCAGATGCTGGAGGAGAGCACCGACGTCATTGTGCACGGTACGGCACCTTCCTCTGCCTCACAGATCCACAGCCAGAGCCAAGCCAAGCAGAGCCATCCCCAGACTGCCCGGGCACTGCTTGGCCCAAGGCTCGCCTCTGTCCTCTTTGCTTTAGTGACACCCAGCCTTCCTCCAGTCCCTCAGCCCTTCTGTGCCCCAGCACCACACTGGGAGCACAGTCACGTTCAGCAAGATGCCAAGATGACAAGGGAGAGAGGTGCCAACAGCAAATTGGCCCAAATGCAGTGGCATGGAAGGGCACACAGGTCTTGTGGCCCTGCAGCAGGTGCAGTGCCCCTGTGGCATGGCTGGCCTGAGAGGCACCAGCTGTGGGAGCACAAGGCACCATCAGCACTGGGTGGCTGTTCCCTGACAGCAGAAAGTGATGGGGCAGCCCAGTCTCCCAGTGTCCCCAGTGCCTTCCAAGAGGGGAGGCACAGGCAGCTCCTCAGCTGCCAGGATCTCAGGTGCTCTGCCACAACACCCTGCCTTGTCCTTGGTCCTTGCTGTTGGGCCATGTGGAGAGCAGCAGAGCTTGGTGACAGCCTGTCCCTTTGTGTTTTCCTCCATGCTCACTTTTTCCCTTGCAGAAAAGCCCTTCATCAACGTGGAATGGAGGAAGGGCCCGGTGATAGAAGCCACTGCAGGAGATGAAGCTGTGAAGCTGCCAGTGAAAGTCGTGGCTTACCCCCAACCAGACTTCCAGTGGTAACTCACCTTTCTTAGCCTGAGCCACCTTCTCCTCTCCTCCTTCCCTCTGCCAAATGGGAAAACCTAGCCTGGCCCCCTTGCTATGTCCCTCTGTGGTCAAAATTGTCACAAATATCACCTTTTTCCAACCATGGGAGTCATTTCTCCCAAATGCCCTGGGCTCAGCCTGGCTTGACAGTTCTGCACTGTCTGAAATGGACAAGGAGAGCACCCACACGAGCTGTCCCTCTTGTCCATCTGCTGCCCAGAGGAGCGAGGTAGTGGGATGGGCTCTGTACAGCATTCCACCAGAGCTTGCAGGTGCTGGGAGCTTTGCACCCACTCACTGCTCAGGGCAGAGATACAGCATCCCCAGCCCCCCACACATTCATAGGAGATGATGCACAGACCCATAATTTGGGTCCAGGGAAGGCCCAGGGGCCTCCCCAGAATGCCTCTCAGTGCTAGCAAGGGGCGCCTTGACTGCGCTGTCGTGGGGACCAGCAAACTCCTGCCCAGCTGCCAGTGGGACACTTCCTCCCCATGGCTGCATTTTCTCTCTGCCTCCCCGCAGGTACAAGGATGGAAAGCTAATTCCCAAGCAATCTCAATCTTCAATGCAGATCAAGGATGTGTCGGAGCAGCACGCTGGGACATACACGCTGGTTCTGCGGAACAGGCTGGCGGGGCTGGAGAAGCACATCAGCCTCCAGTTAATTGTCAATGGTAAGGGAGGGCCAGGGCTGGGGCCGGGGGGGGACAGAGCTGAGCCCACGGCCCCAGCCTTTGGGCTGCTCCGAGACCAAGTCCCCACTGCTGTCCTGAAGCAGTGGGTACCTACACCATCTCTTCCTCCCCCGTTGCTGAGAGATGCTCTGATTACAATGAGGCTGGTTCCTTCTGGCTTGGGTGACATGGCACAGTTCTGTTCCTGGCTCCATCACTTCGGGCAGGGTTTGTCCTTGCTCAGAAGCCACTTCCCGACTGCAGTTGGAGATGCTGACTCTGACTGATGTGGACTTGAGGGCAGGGTAGCTGCCACACACATCAAGTCTTGATCTGGAGTGGTTCCTCTGGGTGGGAAGCTCCTAGGGATTTTTCCCACAGCAGAAACTGGTCCCTGTCATACAGCAACCAGATGCCAGCACAAAAAGTGCTGGAAGGGCACTGCTGCTTGGAGATGTGTGTCCAGCAGGCTCTGTGGCCCTGTGCTGGGGGCTGCCACACAGTGCTTTGAGCCCTGCAACATCCAGAGGAAGGAGAAATGATGTCACTTGAATCTGCCTAAGTATAACCTGCTGTGCCTTGCAGGCCTGAGCTGCCCTGGCAGCTGCAGAGCTGTAGTGCCCAGGCTTCCTATAGACAGGCCTGGGGAGGGCTGTGCCTGGCCTGGGGATGCAGTGGCTGAGCCTGCAGCCGCTCACGATGTCACTCTGATCCTTGCAGTTCCTCCACGCATCCACGAGAAGGAAGCCTCTTCCCCGAGCATCTACTCCAAGAAGAGCCCCCAGGCCCTGACCTGCACTGTCTATGGCATCCCGGCTCCAGAGGTGATCCAGTGGCAGTGGAGGCCGTGGATGCCCTGTCGGATGTTCTCCCGACGCAGCCTGTAAGTGCCATTTCTTCCAACCCCTGTGTCTTACCAGGCCACCAGTGTGGCATGGTGGGCTTCCTGTGGCTGTGGCTGTGTCCCAGACCCTGTCTCCCTGCTGCTGTCCCAGCCAACACGTGGCACGAGGAGGACAGCACTGACTGACAGCTCAGAGCTCTGCACACCCGCTCACCTCCTGGGGAGGCAGAGTGCAGACATCTGTTCTCCGTGTGGGAGTTTCGCCCAGCCTGGGTGGTCCCAGACACCAACACCACAGTGTCCTCTGCATCCTCAGCCATCTACATCTGTGGGTGTCCATAGCCCAGCCACACCTCACAGCATCTGCAATAAAACCATTGATCACTGTGCTAATGAGGAAAATTAGGCAGATTGCAGGAGAAACTGTCCCAGCCCCTTGGTGAGACCCCAAGACAGCTGGGCTCACCCCATTTCTGCCCTGAAATCCCTGTGGTTTTTCTGTCCTTTGTCTTTTCCTGGGTAATGATGGAAGCAAAAGTGCTCATAGGCAGCTGCTGCTTGTGGGGAAGAATTGCTGAATCCTAGGGAAATGCCAGATCTCTGCCAGCTGCTGGGGTGGTTTTCCAGGAGGGTGTTTGTGCCAGCAGCACCAATATGTAGGCATGAAGGGTGCATGCCCACTGCCTGTGCCCCGGAAAGCTGAGGCAGCACCAAGCAGGACTGCAGTGGCATTTTTTAGTGGCAGCCTCACAGGAAGAAGGAAAAGGGATGCTGGGGAGTTGTAGCCAGCATAGTCAGGGTGGAGGACATCAGGGTGCCTGGAGGAAGCCAGGTCCTGCAGCTCTGTGCAGGCTGTTGCCAAACCAGGGACACCAGAGAGCTTTCCATTGCATGCAAGTGCACTGTGGCCCTGTCAGGAAGCGGAGGGGCCCATGAATTATGAGCACTGTCTCCAAAGGCCACCATATTTCTGCCTAGCAGAGCTCCAGAGGATACAGGAGGCTTCTTTCTAGCTTCCTGTTGTTTACACAGCTCACCGGTGTGTTTGCCCCGCCGAGCTCTGCCCCACACACACCCTTGCCACTGCTCCTGGGCACCCCAGCTCCCCCTTGCTTCCCTGTTACCCTAAGCTCTCCCTCCACACCTGGATTTTGGGCAGACCCTCCCATCTCCTTCCCTGACCCACATTCCATAGGCACCATGCAGGCTGCAGCATCCCAGGTCACTGAGAGATACGGGCACTTGTCCCTACTCACCCGTCTCGTCCCAAAGAGGCACCACCATCCCCTCGTGAGACACCAACAGCACCTCTACTTGGGATGTGTCCCTCCTGGTTTTGTTGAATCAGGGGAAGCAGGGGCACCCCTGGGTGCTGCATCCTTGGGTGTTGCATCATCTGCTCTCCAAGCAAGCACCAGCCAGGTGGTGACATCCTGACTCTCAGTCCCAGGAAGGCTTTAAGGTCTTGGTGTTGAGCGAAGTGGCATCAAGAGCTGCCCTAGGCACATGTGAACTGATTTCACCTCTGCCTATCTCTACCATTAGCAAGGAAAGATGAAGGCCCTGGCCTGGGGGTGAAGATCCTACCTGGGACACCTGTATCCGTTCCCTGCCTCAATTTTCCCATCTACAGATTTTTGCCTCACTAGTGGTTGCAGAGCAAAGCACATCAGAACCGTGTAACTGAAAGATCCAGGAAATTATGCAGAGTTACAGGACAGGGACATAAGTCCTCAGACACAAAGCTACTTTTGCTGCCTTTTTCCCAGCTGACCTTCGGTCCATCTCTCTTCTGTTTCTCCCTCTCCACTCTGGCTGCTGGTGTAGCAACAGCAGGCACCGGGCAGCAAGGCGCCATCAGCGGGACAGGATGCCCGAGTGCAAGGACTGGAAAGATGTGACACAGCAGGACGCAGTGAACCCCATCGAGAGCATTGACACCTGGGTGGAGTTCGTGGAGGGGCGGAACAAGGTGAGGCTGTATCCCAAACCTGCCCTGGGGCAGAGAGATGGAATCAGGCACAGGGGTCCTTTGTGATCAGCCAGAAAAAGTGGGCTGGAAAGGAGCCTGGCAGAGACAGATTTGAGGGGGGCTTCACACCTCTGCTGCTACAGTGAACCCTCAGCAGCCATTCCCAGCCCTGGGGCTGCAAAGTACCAGGAACCCCCAGGGCGAGGGGCTCCCACTGGGGCTGGCTTGACATGAGGGATTACATGGATTACATGGATTGCTGCTGAACACAGGGCATCCAGCCAGGGAGGGCATGGGGTACGTGTCCTGTGAGTGCTCCCATGGCCTCTTCTGAGCACGGGCATGGGCTGTTCTTGGAGACCCAAACCTGCAGAGCAGCCTGGGCAGGAGAGCAGGGCTCACAGTCTGACCAGGAAATCTCTGGCATGTTCTCTGGTGGGGCATTTCACCCAGCTGTCCTCAGCCCTGTGGGGTGAGGGTGGCACAGAGATGGGGTTGTCTGTTGCTGCAGGTCTGTGAGCGAGAGCACGTGTGTCCCACAGAGCCCACTTCTCCATCACAGCATTTCCTTTCTGGGAGGAACATCTCTCCCTCATTGCAGCGTGCAGTGTGTGACCTGCTCGCTGCCTGTCCCTCTCTGTGGTAGCCCCGAGTGTCAGGTCTGTGCTGTGACGGGGTTCCTGTTCCCACTGGTGTCGGGCACCAGCCGCTCTCAGGGGGATGCAGAACAAACAAATGGGCCCCTGTTTCCGAAAGTCACTTCCTGTTTTCCTACACACCTCTAAAGGCACTTCCCGTCCCCTGGCCTGGCCGGAGTTCATCACTCTGCTGAGAGAGTGGCAAGGGCAGATGCTTCTCCCAGGGCAACTGAAGGGAGAGGCAGGGACTGGTGTCCCCCAGTGGGGAAAGCGGAGGTGGTGGAAGGTCCTGGGTGAGAAGCCCTCGAGTCCCTTCCAGATTTGACACTCATCTTGTTCCTTTTTGATCTTTCCCTATTTCCCTCATTCTCTTCCTCCTATTCCTCAGCTGTGTCCTTCTCATTCCATTTATTTGGCTGTAACTGTCCTGAAGCTTCAAATTAGGATGTGCATCCCAGGGACGTGCAAGAGCTCTAGGAGAAAAGAGCTCTTCCACTTTCAGTCGGATGCTACATCCTCAAATCTGCCTTCACTCCCTCTGCTCCTTTCTGCCTGTCTTACCATCCTCCTTGTTTTTATTCTCTCTGGTAAGGCCAGAACGAGCCCCAGGGTGTGCAGTGCACAGCCATGCACTGCAGGCAACAGGATGATGTCAGATCCAGAAGCCCCAACTCAAACGTAACGCTGCAGATTAGAAGGAAAACCCCCAAGAAACAGGAAAGGCAGCACACAAAAGTGCCAGCAATAGCTGTACTTCAGCTGTACTGAATAACCCTAAGAAACGGAAAAGGCAGTGCACAAAAGTACCAGTAATAAGGTCACTTCAGCTGCATTGAGTGTGCACTGAATGAATGACTGTTCCTTCTGGTTAACACAACTAATACATTGGCACTTACAATGGAAATGCTTCCCAAAGTCTATGGGATGAACAGTAAAGGCAAAGAGGTTTCCCTGCAGGAACACAATTGTTTTTGCATTTGAAACATTGTCTCGTTAGAGGGATTTCTGCACGGGATTAACTTGTCATTTAAACTAGAGCTTCAAACTGCAGGTCTCCTCTAAGGGGAGTGCTTGTAACATATTCGGCAGCTCACACATATGCAGTGTGAGTCAGGAGGAGGAGGAGAACAGCCTTATTCCCCAGCTGCTTTTCCTGGCTTATTTGGAAGTAGCATCTCTTGGGTCCATGCTCCCAGGATGGCAGGCTGGCTCTTTGCCCAATCTTAGTCATGTCTTGCTGGAAGGATGGTGGAGGAAGCTTTTAGGACCATGTCTATGTACGCTTGGAATTTAAAGCAGTAAGATGACAGCTCTTCCTGAATTGGTGAGAGCTGGCATGCTTTCACAGGTTTGGTTTCTCCTTATGGGTAAAAGGAGTGCTGGCAGGCCCGTAAGTACCCATAAATTCCACTGAACCTGTGGGACACTAAGTAATCACTTAACTGCAGAGGGCTCAGGGAATCAAAGCCCTGGTGTCCTTTCCCTTTCTCCCCACTGTTATAAATAAAGCTTGACAGGAACTTAGCAATCCCCTCAGACCTGCATCATGTTACTGTCCCCCTCGCTGAGCACAGCAAGGGGGACAGTAACTGTCCCCATGGTGACCCAAGGGGTTTAGCAAGAAATTTGCTCCCATGAAAAGGCATCTGTGCTGACTGGTCTCCACAAAAAGGAGAAGAGATTGGGAATAAAATCATGTTGTTGTTGCTAGACCAAACAGTAGGGCTTGAAATGCACAAAGGGCTATTGAATAAGGGGCTATTTTTGCCTGACCCTTTCCCAGGTACAGCTGCTGCCTGGGGCCAGACTTGCTGTGGGCTTTCCTGTCTGCCAGAGAGCAGCAGTGATCCTACTTCTCTTCCCTCTCGCTCTTCCTAACTCCTCCTTATGCTCTCTTCCCCCCTCAGACAGTCAGCAAACTGGCCATCCAGGAGGCCAATGTCTCAGCCATGTACAAGTGTATTGCCTCCAATAAAGTGGGTCGAGACGAGCGGCTGATCTACTTCTACGTGACCAGTGAGTACTGCAAACCTCCCCTCCACCTGCACCAGCCGAGCTCTCTGCTTGAAACAGGCAGGTCCCTAGAGCTGCTGGGTCCTGCCATTCACAGTTAGGACCTTCGACAGGGACTGGGAAGCCAGAAGGAAAGCAGGGCTACCCCAGAGTTCTGCTGGGTGGCAAAAGCCTGAAGCCCTGGCAGCGGATAGCACAGGCAGAGTTTGGCAGGCAGAGCTGGGGGTGAGTCAGGGCTGCCTGTGTCTAGGCCCTGGAGCAGCCCCAGCAGGTCCTGGGCTGGGGACATCCTGCTGGCTCAGTCCCAAGCAGCTCCCTGGGCTTGGGATGTGCCTGGTCCAAGAGCATCCTCTAGTGGCACCGCCCGACGCATCCCGGGCCGGGTCCCGCTGGCCTGAACCCCCGGCAGGATGACAGAAGGAAGATGCGTTTGTAGAAGCCAGAGCCCAGCGGTGTGGGCTGGACTCGTGGCCCATATGGGGCTGCATAAGCCTCCTGTCAGCAGTACCCCATGCTGGCAGGAGTGTGTCCCTGTCCCCTGGGACAGGGAGCCCTGCAAGGGCACAGCAGAGGCTTATCTTCTGGACAGACCCCAGAAGGCTGGGCTCATGGCCCCCCTGGTAGTGCCTGTGCTGTCAGGTCCACCAGCTGTTGTGGAGCCAGATGAATATTTTCAGTTGCTGCCCCAGGAATGCTCTGCATGTGCAGCTGTCCAGGCTGCTGCTGTGTCATTGTCTGCACATGTGAAAGCAGAGGTGTGCCAACCTGAATGCTGCAGCTGAGCTGAGATCACTAACAGCCCAGTTCAGACTTCCCCAGATTGCTTCATTTGTGATCCCATCTTAATCTGACCCTGGGACTTCAGCATATCCCATAGCACTCCCTCAACTTAAGCTGTGCTCCCCACCAGTTTGCGTGTCACAGTTCTGCCCTACAGTGGTTTTCTTTACCCTGGCTGAGGACAGAGAACTGAGCCCAAGGAGCCAATTTCATTGTGTCTGTCAGCTCAGCCATGAAAACTCATTCACATGTTTATTTCCTTCCTGAAAGCCATTCCAGACGGGTTCGAGATTGAGTCCCAGCCCTCGGAGGAGCCCATAGAGGGGCAGGACCTACAGCTGAGCTGCAATGCTGACAACTACACCTATGAGAACCTGCAGTGGTATCGGCTGAATCTCTCCAAGCTCCACGATGAAGAGGGCAACCCCCTTGTGCTGGACTGTAAGAATGTCCACCACTATGCCACCAAGATGCAGGGGGAGCTGCGCTTCCAGCCCGACTCCAACGATGCGACCTTGCTGCTCACCATCCCCAACATCTCCCTGAACGAGGAGGGGGACTACGTGTGTGAGGTGCAGAACAGGAAGACCAGGGAGAAACACTGCCACAAGAAATACATCTCTGTGCAGGGTGAGGGTCCACAGGGCTGGCGGGAGTGAGAGAGGAGAGCTGGTACTCTTGCTGCCATCAGCCTCCCAGTCCATCCCCAGGGGAAGCCACGCAAGCAAGCTAAACTCGAGGTGGCAAAGGCAGGGCAGCTGGGTTCTCAAGATGCCCTTCAGCAAGGGTCTGAGACCCAAAGCCCACCAGGAAAAACACAGATATTCTTTTGATCAATCAGTTTCCCGTTTTCCCCTCCTCCTCTTTGTGCTGCTCCTCCAGCCCTGGAGATCCCCCGCCTCAAGCAGAACCTGACAGACATTTGGGTGAACGTCAGCGACTCCATAGAGATGCGCTGTAAGGTGGACGGCAACCACGTTCCTGAAATCAGCTGGTACAAAGACGAGAAACTGGTGGAAGAAGTGTCAGGTACAGTGGGCTGGGGGTGAATCAAAGGCAGGGCATCATGTCCAGCCCTCGGAGAGCTGAACGCTGCTGAGTTCTGGGAGCTGCTGTGCCCAGGCAAAGGCACCCGTTCCCTGAATTGGGCACATTCTTGTTTAATCACACTCTGTCCCAGTTTGATGCAGTCTCACGGGCCAAGTCTGTGCCCTGGGGCCTGGCTCAGCACTGTCTGTGCATGTGCACATTCAGCTGGAGAGCAGGGAGAGATAAATCATTCACGTTCCTACTCTCAGCCCAGTGTTTGGCATCTCTGCTTAAGCAGGGACCAACCCAGATCTCATGGAAGGAACGTGAGAAGGATCTAGGCACATTGCAGAGGGAAAGGAACAGATCCTGAAGCAAAACTTGGCACACCAGTTGAACTGTCTGGGCACTGGGGGGGGGGATTTGGCCCCTCTATACATTGCTTGGGGAAGGCCCCTCCAGGGTATCTCTGAGGCCATCAGGCTGTAGAAGAGCCTCTACCAGCTGGTGTGATTTCATTCTGACGTCTAGAACAAATCAGCCAAAAAATAGGGGCCTTACTTTGAGCCTGAGTGAGTCCAGTACATTAATCTTCCCTTGCTGTGAGTGACCACCACAACCTTCTGTGCCTTACAGGGATTGACCTGGCAGACTTCAACCAGAGGCTGAGCATTCAGAGGGTGAGGGAGGAGGATGCTGGGCTCTACCTGTGCAGCGTCTGCAACGCTAAGGGCTGTGTGAACTCCTCAGCCAGCGTCTCCGTGGAAGGTACCAGCAGCCACAGCACCCCTGGGGGTGAGGGGATGGAGCAGGAGTTGTGGGCAAGATCCTATGCCTCTTCCCTGTGACAGCCCCTTGGCCTTGCTGGTGGCATGGTGCTCCCACAGGAGGATCTGCAGTCCAGAGCATGTTTAGCTCAGGCAAACACGTCCCCAGTCACCTCATGCAGGCCACAAGGGATGGCTGAGCTGGGGCACAGAATGGGAATCTCTGAGGCTACAATTTCCCTCCTGTCCCACAGGCTCTGATGACAGGACCAACGTGGAGATTGTCATCCTGATTGGGACGGGGGTTATTGCTGTTTTCTTCTGGATCCTCCTTATTCTCATCTTCTGCAACATCAAAAGGGTATGTGGCTGTCTCTGTCCCAGGTAGGGGAGGTGGCATAGCAGGGCTTGGGGCACCGCCATTGCTATGATATGGAGCTGCATGACATCACCCACTAAAAAGAGGAGGTCATTGAGTGATGCTTCAAGTGCTCTCACTGCCAAGGACAGTGTGCATAAGGGCTCTGGTAAGGGAGGTGACAGGGAATGGCCTTTGCTAGGGGGAAACTGGTCAAGGCAGGCAAAGAATCCAAATACCCTCTGCGATTCAGAACCCAGGGCAGGGAGGGCACCTCCTCACCCTTTGTGTTGGCTGATTCCTGCAGCCTGCCCATGCAGACATCAAGACGGGCTACCTCTCCATCATCATGGATCCCGGCGAGGTGCCCTTGGAGGAGCAGTGCGAGTACCTGCCCTATGATTCCAGCAAGTGGGAATTCCCACGAGACCGCCTGCGCCTCGGTGAGCCAGACCCCCTCCCTGCCACTGCATGCTGTGGGCAGGACTTCCCACCAGCCCTTCAAACTCACCCTCCAGGTTTCTTACGCACCTCTGTGTATTTCGTGCTTTCTTGCTGCCTCAGACTTCCCATCTTCTTCCCCAGGGTGTCCCTAAAGCCCAGCTGTGCTTGGGAAATCTCTTTGGATCTGACTATGGACAGGTTTGAGCCAACTATAAGCCCAGACTCTCTCAGTGTACCCACACAGGCATCACTGAGACCAGGAGACCCCTGGGCATGCTTTAGAACACATCCACATATTCTCCAAGTGGCAGTCTGGTCAGAACAGTCCAGTTCACAGCAGGCACCCCGAGTTCAGGACCAGGACTGCATCCATTACCATCCTCATGCTGAGACAGCCACATGCAGTCTCTTCCCTCTGTCTGACAGAGTTTAAAGGGCAGCAGACTACCTTTGAGGCACAGGGCAGTGACATTAGTCCTGGCTGCTCTGCTTCAAAGGATCATGTTAACCTTTCCCACACAAACCAGTTTGTTGCTGGAGGGCAACAAACAGCCCCTCACTTCTGCAGGGCCATTTCCTTCCTCTGCTTTGTCCATGCCAGCTCTGTCTCAGTTCCTCGCATCATCCTTTCTCTTATTCTCACCAACACAGCAAGCAGCCACCTGAAAGGGCACCTGTTCTGCTCCTTCCTTTCCCTTTATGATATTTTTTCTTTCTTCTTCCCGTGGTTTCCTGTTGGGATTTTTGTTTTCTTTCATTCTATTCTGCCTATTCTGCACCTGCCTTTCTTCACACTGCCTCTTTCCTTGTCCATAGGTAAAGTCCTGGGGCACGGTGCCTTTGGAAAGGTGGTGGAAGCATCAGCATTTGGGATCCATAAAAGTAACAGTTGTGAGACCGTAGCAGTGAAAATGCTGAAAGGTACGTGGAGAGCAAAGCAAAGCATGCAGTGTGTGTAGACAGCAACAAATGAAGCACCTGCCAGGAAATCTCCACCCTGTAGATGCCTGTCTTTTAGTTAATGGCTTCTTGGTCTCAACACAGTTGATCCTCTTGTCTTCCCCTCATGGATGCTCTGGCCCCATTCAGCTGCACTGGAAGGAAAGTGGCAGAACAGACAGCAGGGCATTGGGAGATGCAGCTCTCAAGGAAATTTATCTGTCTGCAAAGGCAAAGAATGAAATTTGTCTCAAAGGACAAGCAAAAATCTAGAGCCCCTTTTTGGCAGGTCACTAAAGGAAGTGTTGCTTCCAGTTGCCTTCTTCCAAATGTGCCTGTATTTTGTGTTTATGGGCTGGGTTCAGAGCTGGGTATAGAAGCAGACTGCAGCTCTTATCCAGCTCTGAGGGCTAAATTGGCTTTGTACCCAAAGCATGGTCACTCCAGAGTGAGATTTTAAGCTTTTATAGCCACCCTTTCAATCAGGCATCCAAAACATTTTTCTGTAATTTGGCACCAAACGAAACACTGAGGCAGTCTCTGGCCAGAAGCAGCCTGTATGTAGAAACTGAGTCATGGCTCATCTGAGCAGTATTTACCACTGCAAGTGTACAGATGATCTGCACAGCAATGCAGAGGGAAGCCTGGCATGCAGGATTGCTTTACAGTCCTCTGAGGCATGGCTCTCACCTGGCCCATCAGCTGCAGCTCGGGAGGATGTTTCAGTCTCTCAAACTAAATTTACAGACTCTCAAGTAAGACAAAATGCATATGGGGAAGCTGAGAAGTATGAAAAAGGCTCACAAAACCAGAGAACACACCCTGAGGGTAAAACAGAGAGTCAAGAATTGATGTGGAGACTCAAGAGAAGATGCAGTACAGAGAGATGGCAGGGGCACGACACTGTGTTTGCTGTTGGAATCATAAAGAGATATCTGGGTTTGAGCTGAGACTGCTCCTACCTTCAGTTGTGATAAAAAGAATCAGATGTCTTTTGTTCCTAATTTTCTTTCAAATTGTTTTATGGCTCGTTATTTCTGTTTGGAGGCCAAAAGGGCAGAGATTCAAACAGGTGCCATCTGTATGTAAGCCTCAAGTGATCTTTTTCACTGCACAACGATCACAAGGAAAAATCTGTTGGGCACAGATTGTGTTGTCCTTTGCTCTGGGTCCCTGCACCTGCACAGAGCACCCTGTGTGTTGGAGCAGGGATCCTGGGATCTCCAGACAAGGCTTGACATTTCATGTGGGAACACGCAATAACAAAATGTACCGAGGCTTTGAGGTCACAGCCTCCTCAGTAAGACTCATATGAACATGCTGCTAAGAGGAGGGTGACGAGGGGGAGTGAAAAGCTGTGAGGAGGTGTCATGACATGGTCTGTGTGTTTCCAGAGGGAGCTACTGCGAGCGAGCACAAGGCACTGATGTCAGAGCTGAAGATCCTCATTCACATCGGGAATCACCTCAACGTGGTGAATTTGCTGGGTGCCTGTACCAAACCCAATGGTAAATATTCCAGGGCAACAGGCTGTGCCTGATCCCAGAGATCGGTGCTTGTCCCATGCCCTTTTTGGTGGCCACATGTGTGATCACAGGGACATGTGGGTAGGTTGTCAGTGTGTTTTGTGTGCACTTAGGGCAGATGTCACAGCTCAGTGGGGCTGCACATGAGATGAGGTGGGGTAAATTCTAACCAGCTCAAGCCCTTACCTTTTGCCCTGGCCTTTTGTGTCTTCTCACCAGGCCCACTGATGGTTATTGTTGAATTCTGCAAGTATGGAAACCTCTCCAACTACCTGCGGACCAAGAGGGAAGGATTCAGTCCTTACAGGGTAAGTAGCTTCCTTTGCCCCTAAGGACCCGTCCCATGTCTAGGGAGGGAAGGTGTGCAGCCTGATACATGATCTGACAATGTGACAAAGTCATCCCCTGTCCTTTCCTGCAATGGAAGATGGGTGCTTCCAGGCCAGAATTACAGCTTAAGAGCAGGAAAACTGTGCCGTGCGTGGGTGTGGGGGTTACAACATATGTTGCCTGCTGAGGGGGTTTGGTTTGGTCCCCTTTGCCAGGAGAAGTCTCCCAGGCTGCGTATCCAGGTGCAGTCCATCGTGGAGGCAGTGAGAGCAGACAGGAGGAGCCGCTCTGGCACCAGCGACAGCGCCATCTTCCACCGCTTCCTCATGCACAAGAGCCAGACAGCACAGCCCATCCAGGAAGGTAACACTCCAGCCATGGCAGCAGCTCCTCACCTGGACCACCAAAAGAATGCCAGACTTGGCTAGCTTGGGGAATGTCACAGGGGAGCTGGGACCCAGCCTTGGAGCTGATCACTGTTGCACAGCAATTCCCTGAACAGGGCTATTACATCATCTCTTGTCTCTGTAACAGATTCTAGAAAGCCAGAAGGGAGGATTAAATTCCTTTGAGGTTTTTTAGCCTAAAGAAAGGAGAATTGAGGGGGATCTCGCTGGATTCCTAAGACAGGAATGATGAGCTGATGCTCAAAGTCCTTTACAGTCCTATTTCCCGCAACTCTGTGTGACTGACATGTGCTGGAGGCTGGACTCACTCCCCTCACACTTGAGCAGGTTCCTGCCATGTGCCTCCTGCCACCTAAGCAGAAAATCTTAGAGGGGAGCTGGTTACTCCATTTAGCACTGAGGACTAGCTCTGTCTCACTGAGAGACTGGCTGAACCCCACAGTCCTGGAGAGAGGCAAGAAGGACAACAGACCGCTCACTGTCTAATAATTTTCTTGTACTCCTGGGCAGTGGATGACTTGTGGCAAAGTCCCTTGACAATGGAAGACCTGATCTGCTACAGCTTCCAGGTAGCACGTGGCATGGAGTTCCTGGCATCCCGGAAGGTGAGTTCACCCTTTCCTTTGCTCCCCTGAGCTTTTGTGCATGCCTGACGAGAGAACACCTGACTACAGCCACTTTACAGGTGACACACAGAGAGATACCATGATCTACCTCACACTTCTTGTGACATCTGAGTGTACACAAAAATGGGAAATTAGTCCTTTTGTATTTCGGCCTCTCCTTAACAATCTCCTTTTGAAATCTTTGTATTTAGTTCCTTCCCGCTTTCACCATTTCCCAGGTCAGGCTCACGGTGGGAGGAGGGTGCTCTGCACTTTCTGGTGGTCATTCCTGTCCCTCTGATTTTGCCCCTTCCTCTTCATGTGCCCTCAGTGCATCCACAGAGACCTGGCAGCTCGCAATATCCTGCTGTCAGAGAACAACGTGGTAAAGATCTGTGACTTCGGCCTGGCCCGGGACATCTACAAGGACCCTGACTATGTCAGGAAAGGCAGTGTGAGTGCCATCTTCTCAAACCCTGTGACAAATAGATGAAAAAGGAGGAGTGGACTTGCATGGCTGGGACCAGAAGCCATTGGCCCAATGATGTGTGTCCTGTCCTCCTCCATCAGCAAACCTCTGTCTCCTTCCTTCTGCCCCTCAACCTGTCATTAACTTACTCTCCTTTATACTTTCATTGCCCTTCCAGTGTCTCTATCCCTCTCTGACCTAACCAAACTTCTGTTCCTCCATGGAGAGAGGAGTGAGGATATCAGCTCTGATTTCCTTTCATCCCACTGCAACAAGAAGGGCTGTCCTGGGTCATGTCCCTGACTGAACACTTGTGCCATCCCTCTCCCTCCTGCAGGCCCGTCTCCCACTGAAGTGGATGGCTCCAGAAAGCATCTTTGACAAGGTCTACACTACACAGAGTGATGTCTGGTCCTTTGGGGTCCTTCTGTGGGAAATCTTCTCACTAGGTGAGTGCTAACAAGGGACTCATGCTGCTGAGGGAAACATCTCTACCCATGTAGGAGGTTGGTGGGCAAGTCTGTGCCAGAAAAGCATGTCTAGGGACTAATGGGAAGTGCCATCAGTGTAGGCAAAAAAAAATGTGGAGGTCATATCCACCCATGAACAGAGTGATGGGGACACAGGCAAGCAGAGAAGTGGCCTTCAGCTCACCGAGACAGAGAAACCTGATTTGGGTAGCACCACAGATTTGGGCTGTGTATGAGAAGTGACCACATCTCCTGGTGTTTTGAGAGGAAGGGCAGTATCAGAGGGACTGGTTTCTGATGGCACTTTTCATGTTCCCACCCTTCTCTGAACTTTCTTTAGGAGCATCTCCATATCCTGGAGTCCAGATCAACGAAGAGTTCTGCCAGAGGCTCAAAGATGGTACCAGGATGAGAGCCCCAGAGTATGCCACAGCAGAAATGTGAGTCAGAAACCTCACAGATTCCAGCACTGGTCAGAGCAGAGCCCTCTGTGGGAGGGCAGAAACCTTCCAGATCCCAGTTAGAACAGAACAGGCCCCTCTGTGGGATGCAGACCTTTCCATTGGAGTGAGGAATGAGCCAACACATCCTTCACTCTAGGCAGCTGCCTGGAGAGCAAGCCAGATAGGTTTGGATCAGAGCTCTCTAGGTACCTTTGCACCCATGCTGGGATGGGTCTGTAAGTGGGCAATGTGTTTTCCTGCTTTAAGGGTATCAGAGGTGTCTGAATTAGCTCCTCGTGCCCTGTTACATTCATTACATAACAAACCAACACCCTTCCAGTAAATCCACCTGGCCAGTGTGCTGGGAGTGCCAGGCTGTCCTTCAAAGTGTAGGCACTGGCTGTCCCAGTGGGAACCATGGGGTTGGGTACTGTGGAGCTGGGTTAGGGTTAGGGTTTCTGTGGCATAAAACCAGCATCTCTTCTTGGCAGCTACCGTATAATGCTGAGCTGCTGGCACGGTGATCCCAAGGAGAGACCGACTTTCTCCGACCTCGTGGAGATACTGGGGAACCTTCTTCAGGAAAACGTCCAGCAGGTGAAAACCTCTCTGTGTCCCTCAGCTCCAGACAGCTCTTTCTTCTCCCATCTCTATCTCCCTTGCTGTGCCCTCTGCTGATTCCATGGTCAATGCAGTATCTTTGCATAGGCCAACCAATATCACAGGGATTCCTGGATCAGAGATCTGTTTTCCCAGAGCTGTTGGAAAATTCACCTCTGTGACAGCCCTCTAGCTGCCTCCTCATATAGCTCCACTCCTTGCAGGGCTGATGCCCTCTCAGTTGTCTTTCCAGTATTTCCATCCTAATCCCCAGATGATTATTTCAAATTCTTCAGCTGAGTCAAGACCCCGGTGCTTCTGCTTCCCACATGCCTGCACAATGAAAACCAGGACTCGACCAGGGTTGCTGAAGCTCTGCCCTCAGATTGAAATGTCAGGCCCATGTGAACAAAACAACTGCTACATTACAGTAGTCATACAAATTTCTTTGAAACTGTTACTAATCACTTCCATGCAGTAACTCACCAGGACATTCAACTACGATGAGCTTGCAGCTCTTTTAACTTTTTCCTGATGTTCCCTTTCAGAAGCTGATAGTTTTATGAATGTCTCATCCTGACATCCCTCACTTTAACCTTTCAGCACAGGTTCCCCTCACAGGCATGACTAAGATACAGTGACATTGCCCTGGAGCACAGTGCTCTGTCCATGTAAGCTGGAGAACTGTGGGATTATGTGGTTTTCCTGCTCACACACACCTCCACACATCAATGCAAAGGGCACAGAACTCTCCAGCCAGATATTTTGTCCCAGAGAAATATAATACATAAAAACAGAAATTTTCCTTCCCGGATTCTCCTGGTGAAGCCCTTTCTTGTGGGAAAGTCCTCCCCTTCTTGTAAGGCTACTAACTGTTCTTCCTACCAGGAAGGGAAGGATTACATCCCGCTGAATGACTCTCACAGCTCAGAAGATGATGGTTTCTCCCAGGTGCCTTCCTCTGCCCAGCAAAACTCAGATGAAGAGGACTTTGACATGAGGATACGCTGTCACAGCCTAGCAGCAAGGTGAATTCCCTCTGGAAAGGGCAAGCAGCCAGCAACTTGAGCTCTAAGGGACCCTGAGGGATAGAGGGAGAACCCAGATCTTGAAAAAATCCCAGGTGATAAGGTGTGATCCAAGAATTTAGGCCATAGCATCTTGCTTATAAAAGCAAAATGGCTTGATTTTGCTGATGAGAAAAGGCCTGGATGTGTAAGCCTATGACATCCCTTCTGAATCAAGCTGTGCTGCCAGAGGATCAGGTACAGAGTTTCATCCTATCTGTTCCTAATGGACCCAAACATTACTGCCTAAGCCTCTCCCCTCTGGAGAGCTGTGACAATGTGCTGCCTGGGATCTATAGGATGTTTTACTGCTTATGCCAAGTGGAGAGGTCATCAGGGCCTGATTCAATCAGGAAGTCTGAGTGCTCCCTCACAGCAGTAGTATGGGATGAAGAGACCTAAGGTGACCCCATTACCCACCCAAAATCCACCATTTGGGTCATCTGCCTCCCTGCATGCTTTGGTTGCACAATCAGGATGTTGGGTTCAGGTCCTGTTTATTCAGGACATTCACTGGCTGTTTCCTTTACTGAACACACTGTGCTTCTGTCTGCAGATACTACAACTGTGTCTCGTTCCCTGGTTGTTTGACGGGAGGAAATCAGATCAGGTGTCCATCCAGGATAAAGACATTTGAAGAGTTTCCCATGACACACACAATGTACAAGGCACACCCGGTAAGAGGCATCTGAGTGGAGTTGAGTGGGGGGCAAAGAAATATTCAGCTGTTTTCTGACACCTTCACTGTTAAGACCGTGACAGGAAGATCAGTCCTATCTCATGTCAGTCTGTCTGTGTCATTCCTGTTCAGTCCATCAAGTCCTGTGCACATTCTTTTCTCCACCTGGCACACAGGGGTTTCTCTACAGCACAGCTCACACTGCCTGAGTGGGAAATGGGGGGGATAGATCTGCAAACAAGTGGACTATAAAGGACTTTAGAGAAGAGCCTGCTCTTAAGCCTTCTCAAATGTCTGAACTTGGTCTGGTTAAGCACACTGAAATCCAGCCAGGACTAGGTAAACCCAGAGTGCTTGCCTGCACCTCCTGCATCTTGACCCACATGGCACTGTGCAGTAGGGACCCCCCGGTCTCTCTGAACTGGACTGGTACTTACATCTGCTGTAGTGGAAAAACTTAAGTCACACCTTTACTCTTGGAGGAAAATCTCACCTCTCACAGATTTGATGGTAATACATCTTCCAGGCAGGAAGCACTCTTGTTTTTCTGCAGAAGTGGCACTGAATTGCACACAGAAATCCTACCTTTATATGTGCTACTTTGAAGAAGGTACCTAAGAAAATTGGATCCAGCAAAACTATGGAGCATGCTGGTAAAGTGCCTCCACCTCTTCTTCCCTGTCACACATACACACAATCTCATTTCCTGAATGATTTCTCCTCCCTCCTCACTCTGATCAGTCGACAGAGATGTTACTGATAACTCCTGTTGCTTCCTTCCAGGACAATCAGACAGACAGTGGGATGGTTCTGGCATCTGAGGAATTTGAGAGGATAGAAAACCGACACAGAAAAGAAGGTGGATTCAGGTACTCCTTAAGTCCAGCCACTCAGACCTCCCTGCTGCCAAATGCAGTGAGACCAGGAGGCAGCTTTGGTGTCTCCCCATAGGCTGTACCACTTGGAGCCCTCAGCTGTGGGTCCTGAGCCAGAGAAGTCCATGCACTCAGGAACGAGAGGCAAAACACACAAAGAACAGACATGCCTGTTGCTTCCTAGGGTTTAAAAAAGTAAATTGCGTCCATCAATGAGAATATGTCTGTTAAGATAATGAGGCACAGTTAATGAAACTAACAATGTTTATTGACATTTTCTGGTGAAATGTGTCAGAGTTTGTCGAAGCAGTGGCAGGTGGGATGGATGGAAATTCTGTGGCTGCCCCCTCCCTCCCTCAGCCCAGACTCAGGGGGTACAGAGCCCTGATGTGGTGGTGCAGGGATGGTACAGACCTTAGGATTTCCCACATGCTGTTGTGGAGCCTGGCAGGCTGAGCTGGCACTCCCAGGGCTGAGGATGTTATGAATGGCTGTCCTTGCCCCAGGCTTGGAAACTGGGTGAGAACCTGTCCAGCTTACTCCTGCCTGGTGCCAGAGCAGGCTGGGACCTTGTCTTGTTGACAAGGTGTGTGTTAAGCCATATCAGCTCATGTGTAGACAAGGCCAGCCCCAAGCCTCTTCCTCGCCTCCTCTGCCTCCCAATGTCAGATCAGACTGGTCATTGTCTTTTCTCTTAGTCACAGCCCTGTGGCCTCTCTGATGTTGTATTAAGCCGTCCCCTACTTCTTGTCCTTGTCCTCTTTTCCCTAAGGCATGTTCCTGTTGTCTCCTACACCTGGTGTCCTGTCTCCTGGATAACATTCCCTTAAACCACTCCTTGAATATGTCCCAGCCCTTGCTCTTGTGACTGCCTGCCAGTCAGTTGGTATTGGCAGGTGCTGAGAAGGGGCTGCTGATTTCCTCCCACATCATCTTCATCATTTTCCTTCGTTTCCCCCATCCTGGCCATTGGTTTGTATCAGTTACTGCTATTCTGCCAGGTCTAGAAGCAATTAAGCCAATGTGTCTTGTCTCTCCCTGCTCATTGAGGTCCCAAACCTTCCCTGTATCTGGAAGGTATCCCAAGAGTATCTAGAAGAGCTGAAGTAATTCTGTCACCGGGTTATGTGCAGATTTTTCACAAAACATCCAGGCTGTGCTTAGGCTTGGAGCCAGGCCTGGCTTTGTGCTTTGAAATGGAGGTGTGAGTTTATTCCTGACCTCTGCCCCGTGCATTAGCAGAGGAGATTTCCTGAAGCTGGGCTCTCTCTAAGCAGGACAGAGGCTTTATGGGGGTGCCCAGAGTGACTCCCTGTGTCTCTCTCCCCCACAGCAGTAAAGGGCCCAGCCGAACCGTGGAGCTGCAGGGGGAACAGTCGGACCTGCGGGGCAGATGTCGACCGTCCTACGGGTCCCAAGTCGGAGGCCAGACTTTTTACAACAGTGAATACGGGGAGCTGTCAGAACACTCTGAGGACGGCAGCTGCACCCCGCCTGGAGACGGGGCCAGTCCCCCCACACTCCACGCTTCCTTCTTCTCCGAGCAGTACTAAAGGCACCAGGCCCTGGAGGCGCTTGCCGAGGCATCCCCTCTTCCCTTCCAGGCGTGTCACCAGAGTCACTCAGAGCTTCTCCTCCAATCTATGCCTAAGCCCAACAGGGAACCTACCCCAGATGGATGGGGAACGCTGATGTCCTTGGAACCGCAGCACGATGGCCCATGCAGCACCTGGGGCTGCACCTTCCCCGTGCCGGGACTGCAGAGAGCACCCCCTGATTCCCCGTGTTTCCTTTCCCCCTGTGGCTCAGACAGATGCCTTCTGCCGGCGAGTGGGTGCCTGCCTTCAGCACTACGGCACCTTCTGCCTACCATCCAGCCTCCGCTCGGATCAGCTTCCCATTCAGAAAGCCCATTTCGGGTCAGATATAAATAGATCTGTCTTAGTCTCAAGTTTCTTCCTGGTGTGCAGCCTGAATGTTTTTCCTTGGATTGCTTCCTCCTCTCCTCCTCATGATGTCAGCTGCTGAGCTGCGGAGCAGAATCAAAGGGAACAAGTCCCTGGTGGCATTAGCAGCAAGAGCAGGACATTTTAAAGAGGTGTACGGAGAGATCCCGAGGGATCTTTGTAAATGCTCATGCATGCTGCTCATTCTGAGTAGGTGCCAGCCTCTCCATCTCCTCTGTGAGCAACACCCACACCCCTCTCATCTCTGCTGGGGGGAAGCCTGTCAATCTGCCTTATCATCAAGACTATTTTAGCCATCTCAACACAGCTGGTGCTGAGTAGGTCATCAGCTGATGGCTAAAGTGCTCCCAGTGAGATAAACAGCAACTCTTTTTTGCAGGCCCTGTGCAAAACAGGGTTTTAATGATCTGTGCTGGGAGCAGGTTACTCACAGATCTGCTGCTCTCGCCTTCCTCTTCTCCCAGAGCAGTGCTGAGATCATTTGTTGCTGGAGTGAGAAGTTAAAGCAAGGCTGGGTTAATTTCAGCTGGCTTCTAAACACAGAGTGAAAATGGGCTGTTTGCTGGGAGGAAAAGGATCAGAGAGGTAGGGAGTGAAATGTTTATTTTCAAGCTGCTGCAAACGTTTTGGAAACAATGGAAGGAACAGAGCTCCAGCACCGAGGTGCCTGGGTTGCATCCCCTTGCCTGTTGGCATCACTGAGCACATGGATGGCAGCACCTGGCCAGGGCTCAGCCCTGATTCTCCGGGGTGGGCAGTTCTGCACCATGACCTTTCCTGTTACCCAAATTCCCTGACTCAAAGGAGGCACACTCTGCCCAGCAAGCTCCTCTCCAGTTCCTGTTGCAGAGCCGCCAGCACAACATACCTGTGTCTAGAGGATTTGCCGAGGAAACATCTCATCACTTGGGTCTTTCGTTTCTAAAAGATACCATGTGAATTCAGAGCTCTGAGGAACCTCCACAGTCCCCCTCTCTGGATTTCTGTACTGCTGTCTCACCACTTCCCACCTACTCTTTCCATCCTGCTCCCAATCCCAGGGCTCAGCCACAGAGCATGGTTACACAGGAGTCTGGGTGAAGAGGCTCGTGTGAACAGCTTTCCATCCTCTCCTCTCCCACATGCCTGTGGCTGGCAGAGCTCCGTGCACCAGGGCATCTCAGCACCGGGGAGTTTCTGCTTGTGGGCCACACCTCTGTCACAGAGCCAAGGTTTGGACTTTTAAAACTGTGTTTCCTGTCAGATGTACAGCTTTCCCAAACTGTATTTCTTTTCCAGCAGAGGGTTTTATGCGTTTCCCGACGTAAGCCTGTGAGTCCTTACGGATGATGTTGCCAAGTCTTAATTATAGTTCTCTGCACAAGTGTAATGGGGAGATTTATTTAGCACATGGGAAAAGCACGCCTGTCATTCAGATTCTCTTAAGCCTGTGCAGCTCGCAGTTCCCCTCCCTTTTTGTGTCAACAGGATGACATGGCTGCAATTTCCATGGCAAAAAAGAGGCACAAAAGAGGACCAACTTGAGCCAAACTGGCTCGGGATGTGGAATTGGAAACTGCATGTGACAACGAATTCCCTGACTTCTACTGGTGTCCCCTGAAGTTGCCAGGAATTTAAGCATCTTTAAGTAATTGTTGCGACTCAGTAAGAATCCTCTGGCAGGAGATGCTGGAGAGCCAGGCCAAGGAAGTAGGACAGCCAACGGGGCGTAGGCCAGACCAAATTCTCCTGCCCTCATCTTGCCCTGGTTTTTGAACTGGTGGTTCCCTTGGCAGAAGGAAGGATGCGTGTGCCTCGTGCTGCTGGAGGTCTCCACTGGCATCCACATGAGTGGAAGGCGACTGGCTGAGCTAAATTCAGGCTGCTCACGGGATGATGTGCCCAGGCTCTCTTGTTTCCAGTGCTCCACAAAGAGCTCTCTGCCTGGAAACAGAGCCCCACCTGAGAGACGGCCCAAGAAAGAGGACTACATAGAAAATAGTAGTTGAAAAAGAGAATTCCGAAGTAACTGCAAGTCCTTATCCATATGTGAGGAATAGATATGTAGTAGCAAAGCCCAACACTTGCAGGGTGGTGGCAGAGTTCCTCAGCAGAAAGGGGACAGAGGCTTTTGAGTGCCCAGGCTGGTTGTCAGCGTGGCCATCCAGCCAGGACAGCTGCTCTTTGTCTCTAGGTTTAGCTGTAAATTGCTCACAAGCATCCTTGTGGAGAAGGGTTAGTTCGTTAGAGCCGGTTAATGATCCCCTGCTTCACCCTGGGAAAGCACTGGTGTGACATCTGATTTTTGAGCATTCAACTCCACTCTCTCTTGCACCATCTTCATGGGGGAAGGTTGAATCAGATCCTATTGTATCTGTGCCAACAGCGTTGCATGAACAATGGAGCATGATAGGAGCAAACGCTGGGTCCTCTTCAGACACTGCTGCTGATGAGTGTGGGATATTGAAGAGCTGTTGAGACAACTGTACTTTCACTCTCTAAAAGTATACTAAAATTAGATTACCTGATAACCCTTCCCACTCTCTTGCATTATTTCTGGCTTTTTATTTTTCCAGTCTCCAGATAAGCATGAGCATGAAGTGAAGCTGGTCTATTTTGGTTTTAAAATGTGAGACAACAGTGTTTTCTGTCTTTCCACGGCAACAAGGGAGTATTTCAACTTTTAAAACCCAGGGTTCGATAATTGTGCCTGCTTGTTCACAATGCACGCTCTGTTTAGTTTGGTTTGGGCTTTTTAGTGGAACTCAACATTGAAGCTAAGCTATTTATCATCATCACCTGCCCTTAAAATGACTGTTTTGGCTCTACGCTCAGCCTCATTTTTTCTCACGAAGTGTTGGTGTTGAGAGGACGTTCCTCCCTCCTGAAAACAAAGTGTTGGGTCCCCTACTTGCAAATACACGTGTGTCTCTGAAGAAAAACCTGTGCATCAAGTAACTCTTCATTTATATTGCAATATTTTAACCTGGTACCTGTTGTTGCTCCAGCAGCAAGCATTCAATGTTTCAGTGGGCTGCCTTCAAAGCAAGTAGGTTACAACATGGGTTATGTGCGAGTACAAGGCGTGGTGTGTGTGTGTGTGAGTGTGTTGTGTGTGAGAGTGTGGGTGTTTGCACGTGAGTTTCCCTACCAGTGAGCATATGTGAGTGTTTATAACTCACACCGAGTCTCCCCTCTGGAAGTTCACGGTTATATATCAAACCAGTTAGAACACTGCTTCCTTTCCTCTCCTCCTATAGTACTTGTTATCCTTTGTCATTAAGAGTTTTGTTGTAATATCTAAATGTGAAAATGAATAAAGTCATAACTGACAGCTGCTCTCTGGTTCCTGGGGCCACCCCTGTGGCCCCGCAGCCCCAGCCAAGCCATCAGCACATTTGGGGGTTTATTATTTTTACTTTTGTGCCCGTTTGCATTTCCCCACATCCTCTCGGAAACAGCTGGCCTTTGTGGTGTTTCCATCCAGGATGGAACTCTGTCTTTCCTCATGGTGAAGCCGGATATGCTTTGGCCAAGCTCGCTGGCAGGAGCTGGCAGCACAGCACTCAGCAGCCAGCCCTATATCCACCCTGGATCCACAACCCTTCCCCACTGCCTCAGCCCTGGGGGGATCTGAGACCCCCCTGGCCCCCACAAATCCTCCTGCCCTCCTTTATCACCGCCAGAGTGACCAGAGACCCTCGGATTGCCCTCCTCAGAGCACCAACCTTCCCCCCAGCCCCATTTCCCTCAGGACCGACCCCCTGTACCTCAGAAGGTTGAAACTGCTCTGCTTGTGAAATATCCTAGTTTTTTGACATCCTGGCACGGTGCTGGGCTGCTCCTCTCCTGAGGCTCCTCTCCCACGATGGGTTCCCAGGCCATCCGTAGGGTAGGACAGGCACATGTGGAGCAGAGGAGCATTTGTGGCCCTGCAAATGGCACTGAGCAGCCTCCCAGAGGTGTGAGGAGGGATGGGGATGGATTGGGGATGTGGATGGGGATGGGAATGGGAATGGGAATGGGGATGGGGATGGGGAGGAGGATGGGGATGGGGATGAGGATGGGGATGGGGATGGGGATGGGAATGGGGATGGGGATGGGGATGGGGATGAGGATGAGGATGATGAGGATGAGGATGAGGATGAGGATGAGGATGAGGATGGGAATGGGGATGGGGATAGAAGCAAGCAGAAAGCCCTCCCGCAGGGATAGGGGCATGGCAGACCACCTCTGTCCAGCAGAAACACGGCTCATGGAAAACCAGACAGAGCAAAATAAAAAGCAGCTGTTTCTCATGCTTAGCAAAGAGAAACGGGAATTTGCTGGCTTGGCCCCTTGTTCTCCTTCTAAAATGGCCAACAAATGTTTCATCAATGCTTTTCAGAAGTGCTTTGAGATCATTCCCCAAAGGTCAGTGCAGTAATGGTGAGGAATCCTTCAGGCTCCCAGGACTGCCCGGCCCTTTCTGAGGACATTTCGGCAATAAAGCACATGACTTTGCATCAGAATGATGCAGAGCTCTCAGTGCTGAGAAATCAAAGCAAGAACAGCTCCGAAACACGTTCTGCCCAGTGCAGTATCAGTGTGCCTGCCACGGCTCTCACCCTCCAGTGGGGGTGAAACTTTGGGTGAGATGAGAAAGGCATTAATGGCATGTGGTTACTCACCCAGCATTTTATAAGAAGAGCAAATTTAAATTAAAAAGAAAAAAAAAAAAAGGGAAGCAGAACATTCAGCTGCTGCATCAGAAACATTTCCTGGATTGTATTGATATTTCGATAGAGCTTTGCAGAAACAGCTTCTCAGAGGGTTTTACAGAGGCACACGTGCCTTTAGCAGTGCCCACAGGTCCATTCTGCTCCGAGGTGCGGGTTTGCCAGCCTGCTGCTTTCCTTGGGAAGGGAACAGGTCTCCCCAAGGGCAGGATTAGCATCTCAGTGAAACAGACTGTGCTTCCAGGGCGTTATCTTACCTGCACGTGTGACCAGGTGCATCACAAATGGATAAACTGCAAAACCTTCCGGAAGAAAACTGCAATAAATTGCATGGGTTAAACACCAGGCTTATCTGAGCAGCTGGGGAAGTCACTGAGGAGACCGTATCTCAGAAGAACAGCAGGACAGCTATTTGTTCAGGAACAGAAAATATCCTAACACACAGCCCTGCAGTAGCTGCTGTCCTTGCCATAACTAATTTTCAGATACTTTGCCTCTCAAAATCCAAGATGGCAATTACATTGTTTTGTTACATCTCCTAAGAGGCCGAAATCCTTAAAACTCTGTCAGTTAATAACTTATCAAGCCCTGTTTTACAGTATTTCATGAGACTAATATTTATTAACAACATTTGACTGTAGAATTTCCCATTTTTGTGCATCATTAGTGAGTAACCCCAAACTGGGTAGGAGCGACCCAATCCTGACACACAGAGAGCCCCGAGAGCCCTTTCAGCACTCCCTGGGCAGACTGAACACACCCCACCCCCTTTGCACACACACACAGCCCTTTCCCCCTCCTTTCAGAGACACTTTTAAACCCTCCCTTGTATCTTTTTGACGGTCCTGAGACAGAAGTGTGTTTCTGGAAAGTCACTGAGTAGCCGTGGGAGCCGCCATGTGTGTCCCTACACCGTAAGCTGTGCCGGGGGAGGTTTGGGCTGGGCATTAGGGAGACTTTCTTCACAAAACAGGCGCTTGGACACCGGAACTGGCTGCGCAGGGAGGTGTTGGAGCCACCGACCCTGGAGTGTGTTGGATCCACCCACCCCGGAGGTGCGTAAGGACAGGCTGGACGCGGCACTCAGGGTGGTGTCGGGTCCAGAGGCCTTTCCCAACCCGATGGGCTCGGTGACCTCATTCCTTACGGAACCGCGTGTCCCTGGAGCCCAGTGACGTCACGAACCGGCTCACACACGCCATGGCCACGCCAGCGATGACGTCATATGATTAAACCACGCCCCTTTGCTGATCACGCCCCCCACACGGGCGTGGCCCGCGGGATTGGCCCCGCCCCTCGCCCTCGTGGCGCG
>VXBX01002390.1:125690-179126 GCA_013400415.1 Scytalopus superciliaris | reverse complement strand
CGGCGGCGGCGGCGGATCGGACTCGCTCGGCCGGGACCTGCCGCGACTCCCCTGGCTCCTCCCATGGCATGAGCCCGGGCTCCCCTCCCCGCTCCGCCTGCTGCCGGTCGGTCCGCGCTCCCGGGCTGTCAGATGGGATAGGACACACCCCGGGCCGCGGGGGGAGAGCGGTGCGGGCGGCCGGCTCTGCCGGGAGTCGAAGATGAGCTGGCGGTGGGCTCGGCAGCAGCGGAACGGCGGCCCCTCGGTGCTGCTGCTGCTGCCGCTGCTGCTGTGGCACGGCCGGGTCCGGCCGGCCGGCGCCGACAACGCCAGCCAGGCGTACTACACGGCGCTGATCAACGTGACGGTGCTGAGCCCCGAGCGCGGGGGGCCCACCGTGCTGCGCATCGACCGCGGCCGCTACGGGCAGGACTCCCCCAAGGTGGAGGTCAAGGGGCTGCTGGTGGCCCCCGTCCCCATCAACGGAGGTAAACGCGCCCCCCTCGCTCCCTGCCGCGTGGTCGCCGGGCAGGCTTTCCTCGAGAGCTCCCAGGGGGGAATGGAATGAATCCTGGCTGGGATAGCGGCTCAGCCCGGCAGAGCGTGCCGGGCGTATGGAGCGGGTGAAGGTGGTTGTTCCCCCCAAACTAGTTACAGAGGGGCGGCAGCGGCAGCTGGCAGGGCTTGGCGGCAGCTGCACAGCCCCCGCGCTGCGAGACGTGCAGCTGGATGGCTCTGGCAGCTGCGGGGAGTCGGGGTTGTTCGGCGTGAGATTCCTAAAAGCGCTGTTCGAGCTGCCCGTCAGGACTTGGAAGGACTGAAGCCATCGAGTTCCTACTCATAGCCAGCCCAAAATGTGCTTGTTTGCAGTACTGAACGTGGGGTAAAGCTTCCAAATAGATTTTCTTTTAATTAAGTGAAGCTGTTGTCCGTCATTTGGGGCTGTTTGTTTGGGTTTTTTTGGCAAATGTTGGGGTTTGTAGAGAATGCTGATTTGGACAAGTGAGAGTATTGTGATTCCTGCCTGCAATGGAACCACTTTCTTTAGTGGTGATGGTGTAGTTTTAAAATAATCTTATTTTGAAAACCCTTCTTGATGTTATCTAAACTGCCGTCTTTAAGAAATAGACCACTTGATATATCACAGTGGTCCCAACCTGTCTCCTGGACAGTAAACATCTGAATAATGTATTAGGTGAAATACTGTAGTCAGTTAAAATTAAGAGTCCAAGTGGTGTATGTTAAGAGTGTTTTAGAAGAACTGATAACCCAAAACTACTCTACTATTAGAAGCTTTGGAGAATTTGCCAAATCTTAAAAATCGGGAATACTTTGATGCTTCTTCAGAACAAATGCATCCTGGTGGGCAGCCTCTGTAACCTTCTGGTCCGGATGGAGCAGGCTGTGCATCAGCAGGTGCTTGCCAGTCTCCTTGAAGCTTGCTTTCATTAGCTTTACAAAGTGTAATGAGAATATGTTAATGGGGCAGATTTTTGTGCGGCACAGTGAGGAAGCAGAAATCGTTGAGGAAATCTCCTGTAAAACGATTTTCATTTGCACTTCATACCTTCACCCTGCTCTCTGAGTCAGCTCCTATCAGATATGCTCGGTCTTGTGCTTCCTGCTATCCCTCCGTTGCACCTCGAATGAAATCAGGAACCTTGTCCTGAAACTTTTTTACGTGTAAACACTGTTATTGCGAGTAGTATTTTTACAGGTTTCAATATATGCAAGGTATCAAAGCACTTTATTTTTTAGACACTGCACTATTCGTCCAGAAAAACCTTTGATATTAATTTCTGGTTAGTCTGCTTCTGTAACTTTTTCTGCTTTCTTCTGGTATGGTCTTTGGTAAGCTGTGATTAAAACATTGGGGGAGGCTGTGACAGCATTTTCACAGGCAGCTAATGATGGGAGAAGAGCTAAATAAAATTCTGTGCAGTCCATAAACAGTATTTTTATACCTACTGCTAAGTATTATAATGAATAACTTCAGTGAGAAAGCACAGCAGGAAGTGTGAAAATGCAGACCTGAATTGCTGCAGTTTTGACATGGTGCAGTCAGTCGTTAAAACTTTGTCATCAGTTGTTGGGGAGATTAAGTTTTGACCTTCTGTTTCACAACAGAAGACTTAAAGCAAGCACAGCAGCAGTTGTCTTCCTCACTTTGAGGTATTCTGAATTCTTCTGTGTGGGTTGTTATATAGTGTACGATTTATTTGAATTTTGCTAAAGTGCTTCTTGTGTTTTAAAAATGCTTCATGTAGTAAGAACGGTTGGAATATTTTATGCTTTTAGTTAAGATGATCTTGAACAGCTGCTTTTTTATATGTAAATTTGATAAAAGATGATGCAGCCTTACTGGAAGTAATTTCTCTAATGTCTTTTTATCAGCCTGTTTATGTTGCTGTAGAACTGGTTTGCAAAATGTTTTTTTTCTAATAGCTCTAAACACGAGTAGCTGCCAGCCACTGCTGTTAGAGCAGTAAATGTTCTACCCCAGTTCTCACTTGTCCTCAGAAGAAAAGGACTCTACAACTGTTAACAACTATGTTTGAAGATACCTTGACTTGGAAGCTGCTTTGATGTCAAGCATTCACCCATTTACGGGCTGTCCTTTGAAATTTCCATAAATGTGGGTGATCTGTTGGCACCTTGATGGCATAGACTTTTGTAGAGCTGAAGCGTCCTTAATTTCACATTTTTGCATGCAGTGTTAAGAATCACAGAATGGTTTGGAAGGAACATTTAAGATCGCCTCGTTCCAACCCCCTGCCATGGGCAGGGACACCTTCCACTAGACCAGGTTGCTCAGAGCTCCATCCAGCCTGTCCTTAAACACTTCCAGAGATGGGGCATCTTTTTACATCCCTTATTCATTGCCTGCAGGGAAATAAATTAGTTTACTAATTCCAGATTCAGGGCCAGTGATCTGCTGCTGACCATACACCATTTGTAATAACACAACCTGTGATTTTAAGTGTTTTGTTCTGTGGTGTTTTGCAGCTTATGTTCTTCAATATACCCAATATTTCATACACTTCTTTTCAAAGAAGATGCCAGTCCCGTGTGTTCGCCCATACTTTATACCTCTGTGCAGAATGATATGGTCCATCAGCTCTCCCGTTTCTTTAGCAGAATTTCTTTAATGAAATTCAACCTTGCCGTGCTAATACATGTATTAAAACTCTTTCCCCGTTCTTTTTATAGACCCTTGTATGAAATTGATACGGTCTTTCAAAAGCAATGTTCCCCTGGAAGTGGCGTGGCAGTAATTGACGTGACCGCTTGTGAATGTGACTTGTGAAAGTGCAGCCCCGTCACAGTTGGCTGCTGGGTGGGCACACAGCACCTGTGTGTGCATGTTTTTCCAACTACAGTAAATGCACAATACCAGCGTAGTTTCTTTATTCATCTCCCTCCTGTTCTTCCACTTACGGTGCCTTTTCTTACCTCCTCTAACTTGTTCATCTTTTTTTCATCACGTAATTTCCTATTAGAAGGGTGGTTTAAAAAGCTTTCAGATTATAATAAAAATGCTCCTCTTGTTCTGCACAGAAGGATAATGGTGAAATGCATCCTCACAGCCTGATGCAACTTTTCTGATAGTTCAGGTTTACAGTATCTCTTCAGTGAGGTTTCTGAATACTTCTCTCTCAGTCCCTTATTCTGTTATTTGTGACTTTGTGCAGCCAGACATTTCCCAGAGTCACAGAATGGTTTGGGATGGAAGGAATCTTAAAGGCCATCTCGTTCCACCACCCTGCTGTGGGCAGTGGCAGCTTCTTCTAGACCAGGTTTGCTCAAAGTCCCATCCAACCTCAGCAGTGCTCTCCATGGGGAACAGGACTCTTTGTGACTGTTGGGCTGGGTTATTGCCTGTTGTTTTGTTGCTTGGATTCCAGTTGGAGGACAGGAAATGTCAGTCCAGTGTGCTCTGAGTGCCCTTGTGGGTGGTCATGCCTTGCTGGGAGGTGAGATTTGTACACCTTGGGTAGCAGGGGAGCAGGCAGAGTGGTTGGAACTGAACATGGGGCTAATAGGAGGTGAAATAGCAGCAGGTTTAAAGCCAGGCTTGAAAATGTTAAGATTCACTGAGCCAATAGGTCAAGAATAAGGGGGTGAGGAGGGGTGAAAAGGGATTGAGTTTAAAGGGCTTTGGGGAATATGATGGTTGTATGAAAGTTGCTTTGGAGAAAGAGCTCATAGGAAGGGGAGATCTCCTGAAGGGGTGCTGAGGTTGGGGCTGGGCAGGGAGACTGAGAATTTGAGGAAAAACATGTTAGAAAAAGGTCAAGTGGGGAAGAAACAATGTTGGCTCGATGTTAGAATGGAGGTGTATCTTGTGCGTGGTGCTGTAACTACAGCATTCTGTAGCATCTGACACTTCATAAACATGTTGTGTGAACAAGTTTTAGCTGCAGAAGGTTTAAAATGCCAGTTTCCTGGTAACTGCAGTGCTTTAGGTAGCATTCAGACAGAATTTCTGGCCCAGAATTCAAACCAGTAAGGTTTAGGAAAATGGAACAAACAAATATATCAGTAGAGTAGAGGAAGTAAAATCTTGTGCCATCCATCCATCCTTTACCATTGGTATCCAGTATCCAGCTAGTCATTAATTGATAGAAAAACATGGAGGTTATATGTTGGAGTTTATAGCCATAATTGTAATACTTATTGAGCTAACAAGATTAAATCTCAACTATTACAGGACTCTTCTAAGCTTCAGTGATTTTCTTTTGTTTAAGTTCTTCCCTGAAACAAGATTACCTCTTATTCAAAAGTTTCTTTTAGTGCTAAAGCCAGCTTTAGTCAAAGTAATTACCTGAAAGAGCTATTGAAAAT
This sequence comes from Scytalopus superciliaris, assembly GCA_013400415.1. Classification (NCBI taxonomy): domain Eukaryota; kingdom Metazoa; phylum Chordata; class Aves; order Passeriformes; family Rhinocryptidae; genus Scytalopus; species Scytalopus superciliaris. The sequence continues at coordinate 174,299 of VXBX01002390.1, read as the reverse complement.
GAAATGTCGTTGTACATAACTCATTGACACAACTTTAAAAAGTGGAAATTACGACTGGCTTGAATAGGGAGTATATTGATAATAACATAACTAGTAATGCATTGAAAGAAAATATGCCTAATGCATATATTAAGCCCTAATGAGATAGCAAATAACTAGTACCCTTCCTTGAAATAAGACTCAATCAGCGCTGCTGTGTTGCTTCTGTAGACTTCCCAGCTGCATTTGTTTTCTGGGAATTCTGTCACAGGATTATAATTAATGTGTGGCACAGAGCTATCTTATTTTACCAGGCAGGCGTGCCATGGCAGCAGCTGCCTGGGCAGTGGTGCTGGAGGGAGGGAATGCTTTGGGGTGCAGGCTGTGTGGCACTGCACCCTCCTCTGTGCTGGTTTCTCTCCCAACAAGCCTCTTGAGCTGCAGCCCCTCAAAATACTGGCGGTGTCTCTCCAGCTATTGTATTACAGTGATTGAAGGTCAGGCTTTAAAATGATTTCTGTATGTGTAGCTGAGACAGACCAGCTCTGGCAACTGGTGCTGGGCTCAGAGAGTACAGTATTAGCTAAGATCCAATCAATAGCAAGACATCTGACCTTTAAAGATGGAAAAAAAAAAAGAAAGAGGAGAAAAACCTCCATGGAATAAAATGGTTGGTGCCCAGGGAGTGGGATCTTCCTGTGAAAAGGGGACAAAGTCTGGTAACAGCCCGTGCAACAAGCTTGGCTGAAGTGGGATGTCATGGTTGTGTTTGAAGCAATGCAAGAGCAGCATAAACACACAGTGTGTGGGAAAGGACAAACCCAGCTGTGGTTCAGCACTGGGAGACCGACTGCACTCAGGCAGGTGTGCACTTCTGGCAAAGTCTCTGGCAGCTGACCTATTAATTTCATTCCTGCTCCCACAAAATGGCTCTCCCTTGTACCTGGAGAAGGCTAAAACTTGGTCAAGCAGTTGGAAAAGAGGAGGAAAGTCTTATTGCTGTGCTCATGTGAACTTGCCACTACTTCAGTAGTTTTTTGAGGGAGCTTGACTGGATCTGTTGCATTATTAACTATTTTTTTCCACACGAATCTCTAAAATGCTGCCAAGAAATCTTAGTCCTTCAGCAGAAAGGGCTCTTGAATTATAAAAAGTGATCCAGGAGAAACAGTTAATACAAGTTGAGGAGTCCTGTGTGTTCTGCAGAAGGAAACCGAAGCTTTCCCAAAGCTGAAACAAACATGAGCCTAATGGTAGATACATAAAGATGCTGTTCTGTGGTGCTGGGGCTTACAGTAGGAAGGGAGGTATTTACAACAACATAATATATAGCTCTTTAACCCAGCAGGCTGCCACTTCTAACAGAAAATTGGGCTTTTTGCCAGCACATGTAGATAGACACGAAGAAAGGAAAGGCGGGGTAAATAGCTTATATTTCAAATAAACTGGAAGAATAACACACCTATAGGGAAATATACTTAGATGGCTTTCTGCACACATGGGTGACTTCTGATCATATATTTTTCTGTGCAAGTGCTTTGTTTTAGAATAAGTGAACGTGAAATTGCTCTTTATTCTGGCAAGTAACATCAGTTTTGGGCCACTCACTGCAAGAAAGACGTTGAGGCACTGGGCTGTGTGAAGAGCAAGGCAGCGGAGCCGGGGAAGGGTCTGGAGCACAAGTTTGATGAGAAGCAGCTGGGGGGGCTCAGCCTGGAGAAAAGGAGGCTCAGGGGGACCTTCTCATTCTCTATAACCCTGTGGAAAGAGGTTATAGCCATGTGGGGGTCAGTCTCTTCCGGGTAAGAAGCGACACAATTAGAAGAAACAGCCTCAGGTTGTTCCAGAGAGGGTTTAAATTCATTATCAGCAAAACTTTCTTCACCAAAATGGTTGTCAGGCATTGAGCTAGACTGCCCAGGGCAGTTGGTGGAGTCACCATCCCTGGAGAGATTTAAGACTCGTGGATGTGGCACTTGGGGACGTGGGTTAGTGGTGAACGTGACAGTGGACTTGATGATCTTAGAGGTCTTTTTCAACCTAAATTGTTCTAAAATGGTTCTAAACCTAAGTCATTCTATGATCATCCAGCTAGTACTTGCAAGCCCATGTCTTTTAGACTCTGATTGGACTTTGGACACGAGAGCATGGGTGGCAGGATAATGTAGGGCTGTCAATGATGGCTGTGTTTATCTGTGTCCCTTGCAGTGCCCACTGATGTGCCTGGCACCTGAGCTGTACAGCAGGTATGTACAGCTCACTATGCAGGGAGGGGGACCCTAAGACTTTTCACTCTGAAAAGGGTGTATTAGGTCAAAAGACAAGCAGAAAAATTCGTATCTTTCACTATTGTTTCTGGATTTTATTTAGTTAAAAGTGAAAAGATTACTAAACACTTGTGTGATGTAATAGGATGCTAATGTAATGAAAAGTTGTGGCTTTTTATTAAACCTCAAGTGACTTGCAGATACTCCATTCAGATTTGGCTAAACCAACCAGATTTTCCTCAGTGTTTTTGTACTTGAATAGTGCTGAAATAATATTGTCAGCTGTTGAAGTTTCATCAGGATGTACTGAATACACCTTGTCAGGAATAACATGCTGTAAGCATTTGAGTGGTGTTTGTTGGTCTGTATCTGGAAAGCTTTAATCTCTTAATATCTTGTTTCCTAATTCTGTTGCTTTATCCAGTAACATTTCATAGCTCTGTCCACAGCTGAGAGAGACTTTGATCTCTACTGTGGTAGAAAATTTTGTACTGCTTTTCCCACAGATGCAGTTTTTGTTATCTCTTACTGATTTCTCTGTTGCTTTTTAAGCTAAAAATTTTCAATCCCTGCAGATTTCAATTCAATACATGAATTTTTGTAAAACTGAGCTGTATAACAGGCTTTGGATAATGTTACATCCCTATTGAAGGTGCCCTTTGTGGCTTTTATGATTTTTCACTGTAGTAGCCCATTACCTTATTTTTGTGCCCCTTTTTGTTTTCACTTCATGTTGTAGTTTTGAGCATGATTGCAAGGAAGCAAACCCTACATAACCCATAGGATTACTGTTTCTCATAATCCCATATTTTTAAACTAATTTTACGTTGCTCATAGTGTCTACTTTCAGAGTTACTTCTGGCAGTTTGAGGGGAGTTGTGGAATTGTGGCCATTTATTAAATGGTATTTTTCAAAAGGATGTACCACACCTGAGAAGGACAGGGGTTTTTAGCTTTTAAACTTGAGAAGCTTTGTCACAGCCTTGCTGGTGCTTTCCACCTCCTATGGTTTTAAGTGGGAATGTTCAGAAAAAGAGGGAAGTGGGCATTAAACTGCTTTTGTCTTAGCAGAGGGCATCAAGGGTGGTGGCACATGTGCCATGTTGTGGTGCTGTAACATTTTCAGAAAGAACCGTAATTTCCAGAGGGAGTCAAGTAATGATGTCAGGGTAATGGAAGAAAGTACTTCATAAAATTTGGCTTCGTGCATCTGTATTTCAGATTTCCCCTAATGCCTGTATGAAACAAAAGGACAAATGCTGAAGTACAGCAAATAGCCCTCCATGTCCGAAATGTCTGATACAGCCTTGAAAAACAATAGTGAAAAGGATGTGCTGATATCTGGCTCCCCACCCTCCTTCCAGGGGAACAGGGAGAGGCACTTCTTGTCCAAATTAAGAGATGCAACAACTTCCTGTACGTCTGCTACAGTATATTCATCTGCACTAGTTTTCTTTAGGCAAGCAGAAGATTGGCTTTCTTATTTCAGAAAACATCTTTAGGTCTTTGAATCTCTTTTGTTACAGGTTTTAACCTCAGCTGTGTTAAGCTGAGGGTGCCTAAAAAGACCTTTTGTTTCCAGCTAATATGTTAAACTGGGTATTTCTTGTGGTGGATCTTTTGCTGAAATCTCATAGTCTGTGCTGAACTCACGTCTTTAAAAGGAGAAAAAAAATACTGGGACACTTCATTTGAATTGCTCTTACGAACTGTAATGTTTTCTGAGCTATTATGCAAATAACTTGTTTGTTTATGTCTTGAAAAAATAACTGTTTATCCCAACTATTTTTAGTAGCCAAAGATTCTTACGCTCTTGGCATTTGAAAGTATAAATGTATTTGCATTATAGACTGCTGCTGGCTCTAGATTTATAAAATCCTTTAATGATACGATCAGCGTGTCGGACTAAACTGTGTTTCTGGTTGTGCAAACAGATCTGTCTTTCATCGGTTTCAGCTGCTGTAGCATGAAGTTATCTTCTGCCTTGGGTTTTGTGCCTTTTGTGCACAGCCCTGTGTGGGTTTGGGCTGTTCCAGGATATGTTACAGCATCAGAAAGGACAAAAGAGCCTTTGCATGCTGTTGAATTCAGTCATCTGGCATTTGCCATTTCTGTTCTTCTTCCTTTATACCATCTATACCTGTTTAGCTGACGAGTGCATTGTGTTTGCAAAACCATTTGTTTCTCTATGAATTTGAACACATTTCCTTGTAGACAGAGTGTGCATATGTAAAAAGCTGATGTTGGCTGCTGGGGTTTTACAAGATCAGCTTTTAATATTGTCCTTTTTTACAGTAGCCTGCACACGGCAGATAACTGAAATCTTGTTTTCACAATCTGCTTTGTTTAGTTGTACTTCCCACTGCAGTGATATTTGTGGCTGCATTAGAAAGGGGGAAAAAAAAGTTGTACTCCCCAGAATGGCTGATAAACAGCTGTTTTGTAAATGCCTATAGCAGATGAACCATATTCTAATGTTTTTCAGCCTCTGGGCAGGTATTGATTTGAATGTGAATTCATTGTTCTAGCTGCACTGGAGTTAAAAATAGCTTGTGTCAGTGAGCCTAATTCTCGGGCATATAGTCACAGCTTTCAGTGCATGAGACTTCTCTTTTTAAGGTCCTTTTTTCACAAGAATGCAGTTATCTTTAGGCTTTATTAACAAGAGGACAGTGCATAACAGATAAGTACTTCAGCAAAACTTGTAGTTAGGGTTTTTTTCCTTCTTTTTTTTGCCTGTTTGAACCCTTTGCCATGCACATGACTGTGTGTCTCCCGTTGCAGTTGCAGATCGACTGGGCTGTGACCCTCGAACACGTTTCCAGGTCCCACCAAACACCAAGCAGTGGATTGCTTTGCTACAGCGAGGAAACTGTACATTTAAAGAGAAAATCCTGAGAGCAGCTTCACATAATGCCACAGCAGTGGTCATTTACAACAATATGTCCAGTGAGGAACCCGTCACAATGACTCATCAAGGTAAATCCAATGCAATCTCCTTCACCATAGTTCTTTTGCCATATAAGCTCTTGCTAAAGAGCCCTTTGGCAGCAGGCAGATGCTGTTTGAAATAGCCTGTTCTCTAGTGATGTTTACATGTATGCAGTATAGTGAAACAAGCCAATAATTCTGAGAAGTTGCTTTCCTTTAGCATACATTTGATCCAATGTAATTGGATAAATTAGTTCCCTCTGCAGTGGAAATGTGGGTGTGTTGGAGTGAGGAAATAGCTGTTGGCTCTGAGAAGCAATCTCTCAAACCTTTCTGAAGAAGAGAAGCTAACACATATACATACATAATGAAAGGCCTAGAATTTTACAAAGCATGTGTACCTGAATAATTGCACAGCAGCATGATTTCAGCTGGCTGTTGTGGTGGGGACCTTCAGATGTTAACAGTTGTATTTTGGGATCTGAGCTTGCATGACAGTTTACAGAGGGTTGTCTTTCTACAATGTGCCTGAGTGCCATACAGGAATCAACACAACGCTGATCTGAAGGGCATTGGCTCTGTAAGTTGTCCAGAACAATGCTGGAAATCTGATTTTTCTGTAGAGTTCTACTTTTTTACAGCTACCAGTGTGTAAAATTTTACTGTTGCTGGTGACTTGCTTTTGGTGGTGGGAGCCTCATGTGTAAACATTTTCCTTGGCTATAAACTATGTTTACAATTCTGATAATTACCTTTTTCAGGTGGTTTTCTCAATTTGGAATTGTTTAGCTTAATCAGAAAAGGCATATTTCTATATTTGTACTTCTGGCTGAATTATTTTTTTATTTTTAAGAATATTTTCAGTCCTTTTACATTTAAGCATGGAAGGTTGCTTGAAAACTAGAATTTCTGAATTATTGCTCTGTGTATTGTCACACAATTAGAATTGAATTCTTTTACTAAAGTGCTCTGGTTGGTTTTTTCTCTCTTTTTTTACAAAGCAAATGTCTTGTGGCTTCTTCTGGTGTAGTGAGGTTTGACCTTCCCAATTCTGTATACCACAGGAATTTTCCAGGGAGATTTTGACCTCTGTGTAGCAATTCAAAGCCTGTTGACAATTCATTTTTATCTTAGGTACCTTCCTTAGACATTTTTACAAGTAATCTGCAGGCAAAAAGTTCCATCTTCCAGGGAAACACTTCTTGACACCTTCCTCTTTTTTAGGGGGTGGAGGGGGGTTGTTTTGCCCCTTTTTTTTGCGGTTCCATTGTTTTCTTAAACCCTCAGCTCTGGGCTCCATTTGAAATACTTGCAGGAATGTAAATTCTGCAGTCTCCGTTTAGCAATGATTTGTGAGGTTTCCCATGGCCTGGTACACCTCAGTATGGCAGGAGAAAATACTGCTATTAATACAGCTCTAGCACTGTTGTCCCTCTACATGTGAAATCATATAAAGGGCTTGATTATAACTGCAATACCTTCTTTTTCATAGTGCTGTTAGATTTGCCAGGTGCTTTCATAGCAATGGGATGGGGTCTGTCTTTTAGCAGGAAATCCTTGTGCACTCAGTGTGTCAGCTCTGAAAACCAGTGTGCTGCCTTTGAAACTTTATCAACAGGCTCAGTGGTTCTGGTTGGTTGAAATAATATCTCAAGAAACAAAATATGAGAGCTGAAGTGGGTAAAACCATGTGAACCATATCACTGCTCTTGTGCTTTTTAGGTGGTGAACAACCACATCATCTGCTGATTAGATACTCCAGTGCACTGCATCTCTTCTCTTTAGTATTTTCTATCCCCAAAATTTGGGAGGAGTTGACCCTGTGTATTGGTAGCTGTTCTGCACTGATTTCCTTGATAAGTGTTAGAGTTGATACCAAGTGAAAATGAAGGTGAGCCACCAAGTTGGTCTTGCCTCCATATGATGTCTAGTGCTATGGAGTATTCCTTTTAGTATTCCTCTTTTCTTTAGGAATTGTCTACACAAGACAATTGTGCAGCTGTTGTGATGGCCAGGCTCCTGGCTCTACATTTTCTTTCCATAGACAGGAGAAAGTAGATCTCATATTAATTTATATTACTGTAACATAGTTTTTGTACTGCTGCTGCATATCAAACCTTAGAATATTCTGTCTTCCTGGTGAAGCAGAGGGAGAAGAGGGAGCTGCTCATAATGCACCCTCTGAACTGCAAGCTTTCCTACTTGGATATTTGCATGAATTCCAATCACCCTCTTAGACAGTGTCTGTGGTAAAAATAAATAATATATTACATAGATTTATGTATGTTGCCCACCTGCAGAGAGGTGATTCCCTATGAAAAGAGCTTAGGAAGCAGTTCTCACCTGGAGGATTAATATTTCATCCAAGCTATTTTATGCTTGAACACACATTTGAAAATTTTATTCTTATGGAAATTCATTCGTACTCAGGGTATTACTGAGCAGAACAGAAACTCCTTCTGGTGGCTGGATAACACCTGTCACTCTGGAGTCAGTCTGTCAGCACCGTGGCAAATGAACAGTTTCTGCTGCTAATAACAGAATTTGCTTTTCCCTGTGTGATAGCCCAGCACATCTCTGCATCTTTGTCTTCACACTGAGTTTTAAAGCAGGTACTGACCTTCAGGAATTGATGACCTTTTTTTAAATGCCTCTCTTTCTGTTAATGTTCTTTTCTTTGTGCACATCCTTGTGTGTATTACTGTGCACATGTAAAATAAACTTATTCTACACCATCCTGTAGACATCTTCTGTGAACCTAAGCAAAGGATGTCTTTCCCAGCATAGGTTATGTTAAACTATGATGTCAGTGGCAGGAAGACAGTTTTATGAGTGGTTTTGCTTGCTGCTTCTGTTAAAGCAAAACTGATACTGTCTAATGTAAAAAAGAGCCCATGTGGTGGAGAAAAACATGTCTCCTTTATAAGCAATTATGAGAGTAGGAAGGAAATGCAGGTTAAAGAACATTTTAATTCCTTTTTTGTTTGTGTGTGGTGGAGACAGTCCTGTCAAGTACAAAGTAGTTAAATTTGGGGAGGTTTGAACCCAAACCATTCTATGATTCTATGGTATTGAATTTCTCTATTAAAATCTAGACTTTTATTCGGATTTATGGAAAATAATATAAGCCAAAGAAGCCTCTAAAGTTCAAATTTCATACTTGGAATTTATGGAATAAATATAGACAGAAGAAGAGAAACAGATGTAGAAGACAGTGTCAAAATTAAGTTGCTAGATTCCAATAACTGCTGTTTATCAGTGCCTAAGGAATTTCCTGAGGGTATATAAACAACTTCTAATACAATTCTGTTTTTAGAGGATTTGCCTGATACGGGTAAATCTTTCGAGGTCTTTAGAACAAGCTGCAGGTGTCTCATCAGGATATATCTGCATGGCTCTCCTAAAGAAACAGTGCATTAATTTCCTGGGGGAAGGTGTTCCTGCTCCGTGGTGTGCCCAGGTGACATTGCCCTGCAGGGACACTGTGGGAATGTCATCCAGTGTGGGCTTCCAGAAACAGCTTCCTTTCAAGGGAGGGATTTCTCATGGGCCTCTATTCACTTAAAAAGCACACTAGCATGGGAAGCAAGGTCTGTACTTGCTTTGAACTGTGCTAAAACCGAGTGTGGATTATTTTAGGTCAGTGGGTCAGAGGAAGGAGGGACAGGAAGCGATTTGGAGTTGTTGCCATCTAATGGCTATTCCACGTTCTTGCCCTAATTCGGAGTGGGTGCAGCAAACTGCAGAGATCCAGCAGTGGAAATGTCACTGCCCTCTGTTGTGTCACTGTCCCTGAGAGCAGCACGTCCCCTGCTCTGCTGCTTGCCTTTCTCACAAATGTCTCTTTATGTAACCATGAGCTGAACTGATGTGTGAAAGCTCTGGCAGGGTACACTGCAGATTATTTTGCACAAACGTGTGCTGACGAATATTTTAGCTCTATACCAAATCCACTGCAGAGCTTTACCTGGACTGCTGAGACCTGCTTTTAATCCACAGCTCAAAATTAATTTTACTGTATGTTACAATGCTGTTATTAAAATTTATTATTATTAATTTACCCTGGAATATTAGTGAAAAGGAAAGAGATGAGTCATTAAAGTAGAAGCTTTTAAAAAGGCAAAGCAATTAATAGCCTAACCTTAGTTTTACATATATTTGATAATTTTTTTGTTTATGCTTGCTAATTGAAAGTATGGAGGAAAAGTGTCAACACCATTGTTTCCCACTACATTTCTTGGAGGTGTGTCAATCAGGAAAGTCTGTCACACAGGAGACAGAGGTGTCTGACACTTAGAGATGTGGGGAGGAGTGTGTTTTGATGCACAGACTCTGGACCATAAGGAAGCACTTGTCTCTTCAGACAGTGCAGGGAAACCCCTTTCCAGAGCCATCACAGCCTTGGTGCCTTGCAGAGCTCCTTACCAGTGTTTCTGTGTCATACATGCCTCATGCACAACTGAAATAACAGCAGTCAGGCTCATTTTAACTCTGCCAGCTGAAAGGGTAATTAGTTCTGTGACTGTGAAAAGGCCCACGGGACTGTTAGTGGCTGTAAGTAATTACATTCTTCATCTTATCCAAAGTCTGAGCTCCAGCAGCAGAGTAATTCCCTGTATCTATGGACTCAGTAGAACCAAATTTATGATATTAATCTATGAATATTCTATTTATAAAGCTCTCAAAATATTTTGTAGTGTCCTTGGGCAAGGCGCTCTTGCCATTTCTCTTTTGTGCTTTGCTGAAATTGTTTGGAATGACTGTCCATGTCCAGATAGATAGATCTGTGCAGAAGTTGTGTGTCTATAGAAGAAAATACATGAGCATGACAGATTACCCTTCTTAGAAATCCCTGGGGTTTTTATCTCCACCCTCTCTTAGTGGGAATACAGACTGCTGTCCAGAAACAGCAAAATGAAAGCCACCTACTAGCACCTGGTCACATTGCAGAATGCAAGAGACTTACAGTTACCCAAATGCAAGTGTGTCTTACGTTGATGAATGGACCAGTAAGGCCTACAGTACATTAGTATTACTGATTAATCAAGATTGTGACAGTGTAACAGGTTTTAGACACTGTGCAGAGGTATAGAAAGTAAAGTAATGTGAAAAAAGGTTGTTTTCAAATTAGCAGAAATACCTTTTGAAGATAGACTTACCTGTTTCAGGAATCTGTGAAACTGAGACGAGGATCCTTTTTTCAACAGTGTGTAATGTATTAGGATTAAACCAGTTCCCTAATCAAAACTAAGAGAGATCCTTCAGCTTTTTATTAATTTGCACTTGTTTAAGGTTTGAATATAAAGTTTGGTCTACTTTATTATCCCATTAAAACCTTAGCAGTACAAGCATTCCTTAAATAGGACTGCAAATGCAGTTTACTTACTGTAAAACATGGTTAAATGCCTTGTAAAAATATGTGAATGAAAGAAATAAAACTGCACAGATTGAGAAAGTAATACTTTCTTTCTGCCAACCTTTTTTATTCTTCTGGCATTATTCAGGTGGAATGTCCATTTCCTTTAAAAAGAAGAAAAAAAAAAACTGTAGTGCCAGCAGATGCAAAGAAGCTTTGCTAGGAGATAAGTGAGTGTGAAATGTCTGTAAAACCATTGCAACATCTGTCTGCTTTTCCCTTATCTAGGCTTGGTTTTCCTTAGTGTAAAGAACCCAAAAGGTCACATGCATTAAAAAATATATACAAATGTAGTTCCCAGAAGATAAAATTCCTTCCACAGAAAGAGAAATGTGTGATATAAATAGAGTGATCAAGGCAGTTTGAAGGAGGGGAACACAAGCAACCCCAAGCCCCTGAACCCAGTGTCCTCACCATTCCAAGTGAGCTCTGCTGCAGTTGTGATTCCAGGGATGTGTAAATTCAACCCCCTTCCCAGCCCAGCCATGGGTCTGTCCCCCTGCTGCCCGTCACAGGTGTTGAAGCAGCGTGGTTTTGCTTTCAAAAATAAAGATGGAACAGAGATTCAAGAACTTATGGCACACTTCCAGAAGGGGTGGGTGTACTTCTTGTAGTTTAATAGAGGATCTTAATTTTTCTAACATTACTCAGTGCTGTGTGAGCTGGGATAGGGACCTCTGGGTGAGGCTCATGGAGAGGAAATGACCTGCAGAGAAGCCAAAGCCTAACACCTCTCTTGTGCTTCCTGCTGCTGTGCTGTGTCTTTGGGAGACTGTGAGTGTTGGTTTTCTGGAGTGGGTATGTTGGGTGTAGCAGAGACAGCCTGACCTTGTCCTGCTTGATGAAATCCAGGGGCGTGGATCAGCAGGACTGGGACTTGTGAATGAATCAGGGTTTAGCTGTGACTACCTGTTCTGATCGTATGCAAATTTCTCCTTAGGAAACATCTCCCTGAGTGTCAGGCTAGAGCAATTGGATTATGAAATAATATGTCAGGAGTTGTCAAACAAACAGCCCAACAGTTTCCTCAACTGATTCTGTGATTTAGGTCTTGGTCACAGTAGATTATAGAGTTTATCAAAACTATGGCAAGAACATTATACCAAGGCATTGTTTCTTGTTTAACAAAGGAGGATGGGCTTATAAGTTTATTATTTATCACTTAAGGACTTAATTTAATGGGCTACAGGCTAGCACAGCAAGAATCTGATTAAACTTTAATATTTGAAGTTAATTGTGTCACACCCATCTTTGGAAAGCTGCACTTGCTGTTTCTGGTTTTCTAATCATATGCCTGGTTTTCTTAAAGGAGCAGGGCTTTGTGATCGTCCAGCACGTCTCTTAGCAGTTTGTGACACTTGCAAAACATTGAAGTGTGTGTAATCATGTTCAGAGGGCAGAGAGCAGGACCCTCTCTTAGCCTGGCAGGGTGAAACCTATTGAAGCTGATTTTGCTACAAAGAAAAGTTTTGAGTGTTTTCAGAAATCCACTGGCAGTTGCAATTCGTAGAAACTCATTCCTCACTGAACCTGAAGTACCTATTGCCTTGTCCTCTTAAGTAGACAGAATTCAACTTTTAACCTCGGCAGCTTTTTTTTATTTTTTCTTTTTTTGGGGGGGAGGGGGTTGTTTTGCATGAGTTTATGTAGCAAAGAGACTTGTGTAATATGTGTTTGTGTAATCAAAGGTGATTTCTGCAAATAACTGCTCGGTGTTTTGGGATGGCAAGTTGTTCCACTGGTTTTATTTTCCTGATGCATCCTGTGGAAGGCTGACTCTTGGGTAACAGTTTCATATACTGTCCTTTAGGATTTTTCTCATGGATTCTTCTCATAAAATCTGTTCTGTCCAGTCTCATTTTAAAATTACTGTGTATTCTTGGCATCAAATTCTTGCCTTAAATAACTGTCAGATACTATGGTTTTGTTCTGTTTCCAGAAGTATTTGGTTTGGGACATCTCAAACAACATATTTTACTCTTGACATTGCTCATGTGTGTTGACAGCTTGGATGTGCTCCTGTTTACTTTCTGATTAGATCAAAATAAAAATATGTGCAGCTAGACCTGTTTTAATCACTCTGAAGATATGCCAAGGCTCTTCCTCTTGGTGTCTGCTTTTCCATAAGCCAGTTTTAGAATGTAAAAGTTATTCTTCACAGGGGATTTATTTATTTTGCATGAGACTAAAATCTTAAGGTATCTGATAAATTTGTGGGTTTCCCCACTGTTGTTAAGTGCTGTGGATTTTTTTATTTAAAACTGTGTCCCCAAGCCCACTTTTCCTTAGCAGCACAGCTGCTGTGCATGCAGCTCAATATGCCTTTTCCTTCCCTTCCCAGATTGCATGGATTGTATCCTCTGTGGCTAAGTCCCTTCCCTTGCAGGGGTAATCATTGCTTCCACCTCTGCTCTCCTGCAGCTCAGATGTCTTTTGGTGTTTTCACAGAACTCTCAAAACTTCATGTATAGCTACAGCACTTCATTTGTGCTTTCCTGGGTTTTTTTTGTTGTCATTCTGTGGGCTCCCAAATTCTGTTGGAGTGGTTTCACTGTTAGTGTGATTCCAAGAAATCTGTTGCTCACAGTAATAGGACTGATCCCTTTCCTGGGCTCTGAATGGTGTGTGTCTTTTTATTTCTGACATAATATATTCAGAAATGCTTAGCACAGAATTACAGAATTTTAATAGAAGAATAGGGAAGTCTGGTTTGCGAAGGTGGACAGTTTTATTTCCCATTACATTATCATGATGATGTTCCAATTGTTGCAGTCACATAGGCAATGGCATTTCAGTGTCTGAGTCATGCCCTGGTTCCAGCCTACAAGTGACTGTCTGTACCACTCTTTACCTTTACCAGGAAACACAGAATTTGTTTGCATTTTTAAAAGAAATACTCTGAAATTCCTACCGGCAGAATTACTCAGATAAATGTACTTTAAGTTTAGGCTTTTCAGAATGAGGTGATGAAAGGATTCAGTTACAATTAAATGTTCTTTGCTATTTAAAGAGAGAACAATATTCTTTCGCAAGCATGAGATGAGCACAGTTTATCTGCTTCATGCTGCGTCTGCAGCATCAGCAGCCACTGTCAGAGACTTAGGAAATTACAAGGACTTTAGCTGAAAATATCAGCCATTAGCAAACTGCTGACCTTTGTTATGAGTATGTGGCTTAATTCTCAGCCCTCTGCAAACCATGTCACAAAAAATCAAAATAGCTCAGTGCCTCTTACAGGTGGTCCAACCCTTTCCACGCTCAGGATGGGCTCTGAGTGTTGCCCTCCCCATCTGCAGGAAGGTGGTTGAAGCATTGCAGCAGTGGCAGCAGTTCAGTGCCAGGTTGCTCTTGTGCCCAGGAGGAATTGTCTCACCTGTCCTTCTCCCTGAGCATCGACCAAACAGCTGCTTGTGTTGTGCACAGGCTCAAGGAAAAATGCAAACAGCACCTGTTTGGCAGTTGTGTTTTGCCAGGCTGCCATTCCCTTCGACCTCCAAGGGACTGGAGTTGGATGGGAGCTGTCTGGAGTTTGCTCTTTGAGCTGTGCCCGTCATAGTTGTCCATCATTTCAGCTTCAGACAAACATTTGGTAGTCAACAATCACCAAAAAGAAAACAACAGAACTGCCACAAATATTTGCTTGTGATGTGACTAGAAATGTTTCTTTGAGATGGCTTTCTATTGTGTTTCTGGAGACACTCTTTTAGAATTACTAGGAGATCTGGACAGGTTAGTGAGAGAGTAAAGCAGTTCCCTTAGGGACTCTACAGGAAACTTCTGGATATTACAGTTTTTCCCACGTTCCTGTTTTTAGTGTCTTCTCAGCTTTTAAGTCCTCTCTTCTTCTCTCACAATGTAGCATTACAGAGATTTAATGATTAATCACAACTTCATCCCTTTTCATACACAGAGTTGTATAACTCTCCTAATTAAACATGCACATGGTAAAATTGCAAGCTGGAAAGAGCTGCCTGGGCTTGGATGATAGCAATTAAATGATTTATATTTACAGGCATCAATATTTATCTTATGCCTACCGTCTGTCCTAGCTTGTCATCTGTGCCTCAGTGTGTAGTTCACTGGCTTTAGTTAGCATTCCAGCTTCTTTTCTCTGGACAGTGTGTTCTTGGCTGAGGAGAGTATTGCTTTTCGTAAGATTATGTAGTAAGACCATATTCTAAGTTTCACAAACACTGTTAGTCTTTCTGTCTTCACCTGAGGATTCTTTGCTGCTAAAGTCTCAGAAATACAAGGTTTCAAGGTGCTTAAAATAAATGAGTCACTGTCTCCTCCTGCCCCCAATTGTTCTCAGACAGGGAGCTCTTGCTAAAATTATTTAGGGTGATGCCCCTGACAAAAATACGGATGAACCAAGTCCCAGTTTCCACTGAGCTTCAGTATGTTAAACAGGCACAATTTATTTTTCTTTTCTGCAGTTCTCCTTGGCTTTTGCGAGGTCAGAAGCAGCAGTAGCACTTTGGCTGTTCCCAGTTGAGTCATTTGGAATGCAAATCACTTTGCAGTGATGCCAGAGGTTCCCATTGTGCTGGGCTTTATATAAAACGCGTGACAGATTGTCAGCTTTGTCACATTCCCTGGGCAGCAGGGAATAGGTGGAGGCTTCAGCTTTGGAGTCAGATAGAACTGGACTAGTATCAGAAGATCTTAGTCATCTTTTCTTTGCAGATAACTATAAATCATGTTAGAATATTATTAAATTGAGTGCTTCTGCCTGATATTTTGATACTCACATAATTCCTTGGTGCAAATAAATTCCTAGTGGGGAAGCATAGCAGAACAAGTGCTCTGGGGAATACAGTCCCCCCACAGCCTTCCCTGCTTTTGCTCACTGTCTGAACCAGATATGAAGAACAGAAGTGAACTCTGGGGAGAGTATCAAGCAGTATAAATTATTTGCTCTTGGTTGATCCTGCACTCTCAGAGCTGCAGGAGCAGGACATGCTGTTTGCACATAGAGAATCTTGCAGGAAAGGTGTCTCTTTTCCTGTAAAAGTGTGCTGCAAGTCTGGGCAGGGACTGTCTTCCCAGCTGGGCAAATGGGAACCTAAGTAATTTCCATGAAAATTAAGGAAGTTCCGAGTTTTTCCTCTGAGCTTTGCTGCCTGTTAAATATCTTTGTTACTTTGCATGAAACCAGGCTTGGTACTGAAGTGTCTGTGGAGAGCTGGACTAAAGCTGATCTTGTGTGAACCTGTGCTATACTAGAGAATTAAATACGTTGCACCCGGAAACTGTGTTGGGTTTTGGTTGCTGTTCAAAACTTTTGAGCTACTGTGACACCTGTTTTAAAAGTATTCAGAAGGAAACACTGAGCTTTCTTTTTCTACTTAGACCCATGTTCGTAGAACGAGGTCTGTCTCGTTGCCATTTAGTTTTAAATAAAGAAAATTTGAAATTTCTGGAGGAAAGCAATTTGACAGCTGTGAAATGTCTTCAATTACTGTGCAGATCTTAATTTCTGAGATTATCAGCTTTGATTCTTTTGAGTAGTTCTGTCAGCACAACCCACAACACCAACATCAGTGAATTTACTCTGAAAACTGATGATAGTGACTGTAGAAGTTACTATTTGGCATGGTAAATGGAAAGAGTAATGAGATAACATTTAACACTGTTGCACAACTCTATTAAGTCCCCACTTTGGAAAATTATGTAGCTGAGTTATTGTGCCCTGCCTTTCAAAAATGCTGTTCTTTTGGCTATGGTATATCATTTTGTGGATACAGTAGCTTCTTAAAATTAGTTTCTGATTAGAAGACTTTGAACAAATGCCTTGTGTTAAAATAGGACCTCATGTTCTCTGAGTTGCAGAGAACCTACTGTGGCAGTAAATCCACTCTAAATCCAGAATTTTGGTTCTGAAGTCGCTCGCCTTACACAGCTCCTCTCTGAGGGAATGTGAATTGGAGCAAGCAGATGGAGCAAGCAGATGAGCAGACTTTGCAGGCATTTTGAAAATAGGTCTTGAAAGGGTTTTTAGTATAGGAAGCAAATAAATCTGGACAAATAAGAATGACACTCATAATAGTTTTTTTCTTTCTGGCTTTGGTTTTTCCAAAACTTTCTTTGAACTTGGATCACAATTACCCTGAGTTCAAGGTCCTTGTATTTTTTAATTGCTTTTAAAACATAGGCACTCTCTGCTCTACAGGTGATTTTTGTTCTTTATCAGCAAGTCTTGTGGTTCTCTTGTGCTCCTTGTACCAATAATTTTCCCTTTGGGACAGGAAGTAGTCTAGAGGCAAGACACTATGAAAACAGATGGGCTACACATTCAAAATGGAGCTGATGAAGCTGACAGCCTCTTTGCAATCTTATCAAGCGTGTCTTTGTATGGGAGATAAAATCAGCACTCAAATTTCTGCCAAGTTTTTCCATTTCTCTTTTCCTTTGCAGCCACATAAGCTCACAGAGGAACTTGCATAACCCTCCACAGCATGGTGTATGCTGAGACCACTCCAGCAGCATTGCCCTACTCTCACTCATCTTCTAAATGTTTTCTTGAGAGTTGCCTGGTTAGGTATCCACGGCTCCAAATCTGGAACAAACGTACTTTTGAAAGCTAGTCCAGACTGCACACAGTAGTGACAATGTGGGAAGTACTGTGTAACCAGCAGAGGTCTGTTACTCTGTGTGGAGCTGCAGTTTGCATGCTAATAGCCCAATTTGAAAATCTGGGTTTGAAGGACAAGCCATGAGTGCCCAGTAGCGTGTTCTGTGTACCACAGGTGGCTTAGATTAAAACCTCCTGAGCTGGCAAATGGCTTTGCATTTGGAAGATCTTGTGAGTAGCATGCCATGTTCATTTTAAATGTAACTTAAATATTCTTCCCCTTTTTTTATAGGAACTGGAGACATTGTTGCTGTGATGATTACAGAATCCAAGGTTAAGGAGATCCTGAATTACTTGGAAAAGAATATCTCTGTCCTGATGGGAATAGCAGTGGGGTCCCGTGTTCCTCCAAAAAACTTCAGTCGGGGCTCTCTAGTCTTTGTGTCAATATCATTCATTGTTTTGATGATCATTTCTTCAGCGTGGCTAATATTTTACTTCATCCAGAAGATCAGGTACACAAGTGCACGTGACAGAAATCAGGTAAGTGGTCTCCTTTTTTCCCCTAAGTTTGGAGGTGATATTTCTGTGTACAGTAGTCAGCAGAGAACAAATAGTTTCTAAGGAATGTCCATCAAACTGGTGTTCAGAACCTTTGTTTCAAGGCAGAGCATTTTGCCAGACGAGGCAAAGTATTTTCATCCTGAGAAGCACCAGTATAAGATCTTCTTACATGACAGGAAGGACTAGAACTGAAACAAAATATTTGGGTTTTGGTGAGTGTAAGTCCAAGAGTAAGATAGATTCTGTGTTGGCTCAGTAATACATACTGTGTATGTATGTTGGGAATGGGGAGGAAGGGTGAATTGTGAATGCACTTGTGTAGTGCAGGGGAACACAGAGCTAATGTTATGAATTCTGTCTGTTCTTAGGGATTCCTTCAGTAACAGTTAAGCTAATTCAGAGGTTGTACAGAAGGATTTCTAAACTATAATCTGTCATGAATGTTGGGGTAGGAAAACTTAAGGTGTAGAGCTGCTTAGTGACCTGTGTTAACTTTCAACTTTAAGATCACACTTGGTGTGGAGTGTCTAATTCTCCTGGTCGTATATTTTAACTAAAATTTTGTCCCATATGCCTTTCTGACATTCTTTTTCAACTCTTAATTTGTTTAAGGGACTGAGTTATGTATGGCCATACCCAGAGGTCTTGACTAAATCGTGTTGTCAACTCAAATATAGTTAAACTTTAGAAGTAAATGTTTTACTAGTGTGGACTTAATGACCCACTGCCTCCATAGTCTGCCTTGGCTTTTATTGAGAAGGGTCAGCAAACCTTGGAAAATCCACTGTGCTCTCTTAGCTGTATCTCTCTGTCAAGGCTAACTTAGGAAGCTGCTGGCCTCTAATCAGTCCCCCTTCCCCCCAGATTATGGCTGATACACAGCACCTCACTGTGAGGTTGGTGTTCTGTCAGACCTGAAACAAATGCAGACTTACAAAGCCTCGGTTGTGGCACAGGATTTCCTTTTCAGTTACCATAAATAGTGTCTGATGCTGCAGGTCCCATGGGCATCCTGTAGATTTTCCTAAGGATGTCATTCTTAAATGACCACACTGTAGCTGGTACTTAGTGTGGTCCCTTGGGATGGTGAAAGTTTAAATATAACTGTAACTTAATGAATGTCTGTGGAATACTAAATTGTGCCTTCTCTATCCCCTACATGGCTCTAGGCTTCTTCCAAATGTCCACGTTTCAAAACAGTTGCTCCGTGGGGAAAGAGCTCTTTTGACCTTTTTTTCTTTCTTTAGATTTTTACAAAGGTCAGGAGAAACTTGATGAAAATTTTATGTGGTTTAAAAAGCTGAGCTTATTAAACTTTAATAAGAAGGTGGCGACAGCTACAGCTTATTTTTAAAGAGCTTTGAGAGCTTTCACAAAGGCTGTACTGTTAGTGATGAAATAACTTGGTTTAGGCCATGATCTTGTTTTTAAGTTATGTCAAGGCATGCATTTCTGGGTTTTTTTCTTAATCAAAACCATCAAAAACAAGCCGTGTTTTGTAGATCACCCAAGCAGATACTGGTATTTCACACTGTTACTCTTGTGAGCTTCCACCGAAGGTGTGAAACTCGTTTGCATGTGGTAGTGGCCTTTTCCATCCACACAGTTCTGGGTTTTAAAGGCAAGCATGTGCTGTGTGCCTGTGTCCTAACTTAGCAAAACAGCAAATCCTGAGCATTTCCAGTGTTAACATAAAAGAGTATTTGTTAAAATGGGAAAAGGGAAGAGATGAAAGTTGTTACTTAGCAAATTTATTTACGTAAGAGAACTTGAATAAGTTGGAAGAGTTTTGCTGGAATATTGCACTTCCAATAGGAAAATAATCTCTCTAAGATTTCTTGTAGTGCATATACAATCACATGCAATAGAATGAAATATAAATACTACCCACAATTACTTGGCTAGTAGTGTTGAGCATTTAAATTAAATACCTTTTCAGCCTTATTTCTCTCTTAGCAATCACACTTTTGGTTATGCAATGGTTATTGACTCCAGCAGTGAGCCAGTGTGTGTATCTGTGTCATTAAATACTCAGGCCAATATTCTTGTTCCAGGGCATGTCATTTAGATTTGCTTAAATTGACCAATTTCTCACATATTGAAGTTAGGATGAGATTTCTGACTTCAGGAGGCACATAATTTCCCCATCCCAGCTCTGTTTCTGATGCTGCATTTCCTATGTGGATATAATTCAGTAGCTGGGACTGAGTATTGGATTTTTTCAAATCCATGCTCTGAAAAATTTAAAATAAGAGCTGCTGTTCTGTGAAAACCACAAGGGGGAAAAAAAAAAGCACTTATGCAATGGTAGAATAAGTGGTACAGTTGTTTGTGGTAGACTCCTGAGGTCGTGTTTCTCAAACAAAAGCAACTTTCATTTCAGTCTGTATGCAGGGAAATGTGTCATGCAGGGGGCACACCTTCTGAAGGATTTGGTTCTCAGCTTTGTGGCAGGGGGGCACAAACCCCCCCACATTTGCTGCAGTTTGCATTCTCAGAAGCAGCCCTTTCACATGCAGAATGCTTAGTAGGGGATGGAGGGGAAGGAGGAAATACATTAGCTTCCCCTCTTCCAGTCAGTGTAAACCAAGTCTGATGTCTCACCTTCCTGAAGGAAGGCAACACGGTCTTTGTTCCCCTCTCTGGGATCCCATGGACCAGCTGGGAATCCTTAGGAATCAGCACTTGAATTGCAGAAATGGTTCCTTCCATCCAACAGTGGTGGTCATAAAACAGCATAAACAGCCAAAAAATAGCTTGGCCTCTGCATTCAGTTTGAGGTTATCTTCAAACCAGTATTAATTTCAGCTTTATTTAAGTCTGTACTGGCTTATTTAGATTTCATAACCCATATTTTTTTTCTTTTATGAGATCCTGGTGGTTTTGGGTAATAGCAAGAGAGAAACTAGGTTACACTGAGAGGATCTCTTCCATCTCAGAATAAAATCAGCCTGCTCGGGGGGAAATATAAAAATAATTCAAGCTTAAAAGAACAAGCAGTATATTACAGCATGCTGAATAAAAACCAATATGAACAGAATATAACAGAAATCATCAGGAGGGCACGTTCCTTCAGCTTTTATCCTGCAACTCAGATTTGATTTTGCACACAAATGTTGGATCACTTCTATGGACTTCTGTACAGCCTGTGAGGTTTATGCCCATGCTTATGGAGTGCCCTTGGGGATTTAACTGTTGAGTATTTTCCTTCTTGACAAATCTCTGTGCTTTGCTGTGTATGCATTTTGTCTTATGTGTTGGCCTGCTGCCATAGTGTGTATTGCAATGGTATTATTGAGCCCAAATAAGTCATTATAAAGGACACTAATGAAGCTTGTTTAACAGGGTTAATTTGTGTTCTCTTCTTTGTCACTTTATTAGCGTCGTCTTGGAGATGCTGCCAAGAAAGCCATTGGTAAATTGACAACCAGGACAGTAAAGAAAGGTGATAAGGTATAATAATAAGATTTCAACATGATAAACTTGAGCATCATGTTTAATTTTTGCTGAGGAAACAACCTCAGTTTTTTTCTTTCTGTTTCTGATTTATGAGCTTGCCTTCCTTGTCGGAGGCTGACTTTGTCCTGTGGCACAATATTTTGTATTACTTAGTAGTGTGCTGTAAGTCTATGCATTGCAAATAATTTTGTCTTGCTTACATACTACTTGCACTCCATCTGGCAGCTGTGACTGAGGGTGGTTTTGTGTGCTGGCTGGCTGGGAGGATGTGCTGGCATGAGTACATAGGGCTAGCATTGTTTGTGTGGGATTCTGTAAGCTCAGAGTCATTCCATATGTAAGTTGTATAAAGTAAAAATAAATTTTAGGGACAGATAGTAGAAGATAATCTCTTATGTGAAATACAAAGATCCAGTAAGCTGAGGGGGAGCATAAACAGATATTTCACTAAAGATAGCGAATGTTACTCCACAAATATTTCTTGCCAGTATACAAACTAAAATGTATGCCCTAAGTCCTAAATTCTTTCCATTTTATGAGCAGTACTGCTTTGTCTTTGACTCTGAAAGGAAAAAATAGTCACCTAATCGTATTTAATTTTTGATCTTTAAGTTTCCAATGGCAAGGAAATCCTGGCTATGATGTGATTTTTAAAATATTATTTCCTTGGGCCTTTTTATCTCTCTTATCAACACCATCAGCAGTGGAAGATTAGGAAGTGATAGGAAATTTTGCTTCCAGAGAGAAGGCAGAAAAACTGTCTTCGTCCCTCTCTATGTAGTTTTATTTCAAAACAACCCATTGCACTAAATCTTTGCTGTGGGTATGGAAAAACATATAGATAAGGACAACTTTTCTGTGTTAAAAGATGCTGTTGTCTTGATATAAATTCAAACCTGGCAAGTGACATGCAGGTTGCAGTGCAAACAGCAAATGCAGGTGAACAGAGTAGGGAAAACCTCTCCTTTCTCAAAGCCATTGGGATTTTCTGTGTGCAGCCCTGGCTGGTGCTCACCAGGAGTGTCTTGGTCTTGCTGTGGTCCCTGACTTGGTGTCTTGCTTGTAGCTTGTTGGCATTGAAAAGTAAATTGAACTTGGAGGAGGCACAGCCTGGTTTGTGTCACAGGCCCAAACATTTTAAATATGCATTGCTGATGCCATATCTGCATCCAAATGAAGTCACTCCTTTTTTCAGTTGAAATTTCAAATTCTTGTATTTAAAAATATAATTTTTGAAAAAATCATCACTTCTGGAAAACAGCGGAGAGGGGCCAGTCATGGCTGGATCATATTCCTGTCTGGATATGAGTGATGATAATTGTGCAAGGAAGCAGCAGACACAAATGTGGGACTACTCTGCAATAGTAGTCTGTGATAGTTCTGGCTATAAAAGTGAATCACGGGATTTTCATCCTGCCAAAACAAACAAACCAAAAAAAACCCTGAATAAAATAGAAGTTTTAGCTCCAAGTTGGAAGTAGAAAAGGAAATCTAGGAAAATCGTCACTGTATTTTATAATGATTTCATTGAACATTAGAATCATCTTAGGCTTTAGCTTATGTTTCAGATTATCCTTTACCAGCTCCAAATGAGTTTTGTATATACAAAATGCTTTTCTTTCTCAAGGCGTGTTGGAATATAATAACCCACTCATTGGTTTTGTATCTTAGTAACAGCCACTTGGCACAGTGCAGTTCATGTACTAGTCACAACTACTTTGACATTTGTCATAGCCTCAACTCTTGACTTGAATTTTCATTCTATTCATTTTAGGAAACAGACCCAGACTTTGATCATTGTGCTGTCTGCATTGAGAGTTACAAGCAGAACGATGTTGTTCGCATTTTGCCATGCAAGTAAGATAGCAAAGTTGCTTTGTTTGGAAACTGTTCTCTCTTGGGGCTCCTTTGCTTCGTTTCATGGAATTGGGTGCATTGTGATTTACAAACTCTCTTGTTGGCTGTTTCAGTCCTAATAACGCTTTATTTTAGACTATGGTGCCAGCAGGTGTAAAGGTGGGTGCTGGCACTGTTATGACCGTGGGCATTAAGCAGAATGATGTTGAAGATGGGCAGTTTGGGCGTATTGACAGTGGAGCTATTGAGATTGCAGCGAGGTGGGGGTGCAGGTTTAAGGACCAAGTGGTGGGCAGACTCAAAAAACTTGAGTATAATGACCCAGGCACAGCTGCAGCATCCTGCACAGTAGGTGTGCAACGTTGGCTGCTGGTTTCTGAAGCTGTAGGCAGTGGGAAAGCAGCCCTTGCAACCTTCATACCTCCTCTGTCATGAGTCAACCACCGTGCTGTCATCTGTCTTTGGTCTCTCTGGTGCAGTGTGATCTTGGCTTGTGCCTGAAGATTTGTACTTGCTGGTTATTCTCCATTAGTGCTTAAAATACAGCAACTTCCTTCTCCTTTTGTGACATTCTCTTGACATTTACACGTTTTCAGTTTGTTTCCATTCTGCTTGTATTCTTGAGTTGTTTAGAAATTAGAGGAGAAACTTCTGGAAACTCCACACCAGTTTTTGGACCACTTCAGACCCCTAAGATGGTTGTCTGATAAACCTCTTAAGAAAGCTTCACTTGTGTAATTCAGGGTGGTACTGTGAGGCTCAGTGATGTGGAATGTCCCACTCTGTGCCTTTCTCTCAATACTGAACAGAGGGCAGGGGAAGGTCCTTGCCAGTGAAGAGAGAATGAATCTTCCCCTGGTAGGAAAATCATCTTCTCCCACTGAGCACAAGGCAGAGTTGGGATTAAAAGCCAACTTCCCTAGTTAAACAACTGCCTTTGTCCAAGGGGTGTGTTGCTGGTATCTGCAGATATGATACACAGACCATTTAAACAAGGTGATAGTTGATGTTTTTTTTTTTTCTAAATGGAAAAAAAAAATAGAAAAAGTCCTTTCCATTCGGACACCTCTGGGGAGCTGCAGTCAGGAAGCTCCGTGCTCTCAGGGACAGTTCCAGCTGCTTCAGGGAGCTGGATGAAGCTGCACCTGGGTGCCACCTCAGCACAACCTGCCCCAGTGCAGCCTCCCACGTAAAGGAGAGATCAAGGCTCTTGTGCAGATCCTTTTCTGTTCTGGTTTTCACAAGAATGTGAGGTCAGTGAAGGCACAAGTTACATTCCTGTCATACAAAGGCTGTATGACAACTTTTATGTTCACTTTCTACTCCTTTCTTCAGTCTCACTTTTCATCTGCTGCAGCTCAGCTTTAAGTTGAATGCAAAGCCATCTAGGCTAGACACGGTGAGATGGCTGCTTTCCACAGAACGTTTTTATATTTGTAGATGAAAAGCCAGCTAATACCTGCAGAGATGAGCCTGATAAATTTCAGATTCCATGTAAGATTTTTTCAGTCTTCAGCACCTGAAACACTTCTCCCAAAATCTTGTTTTGGGGGTTTAATCCCTTTCTATTTCCTCGTACTTCACCCTCCTATTTATTGCAACATGCAGTATTATTTTTTAAAAAACAAAAAATCAGTGCACAGACAGTAAAACAAAACTGCAAGAGAGTCTCTTAAGCCAGATGAGAAAATGAATTGCAAGAAAACCATGCAGAAAATGAGTCAACCAAGAGGAAGCAAATGAAAGGCTGGAAGTTTTTCTTACTGTGCCTGTTTAAGGAAGCTATAATCATTAGACAGTAGGAATCACTGACATGTGATATCCTTGCTGCTTTCATCAATTTAAAAGTAGCCTTTCCCTTTGGTGTGACAGTTGTTCTCTGCAGTTAAGTGTGGTCTGTCACTCTGTGCCTCAGTAGAGGAGTCAGGTCTGGGCAGACACACAGCAGGCAAAAATCTACCAGCAGCTGAGCAAGTTGCACCTAAAATTCTGTAGTGAAACACCATATGTGGGATGTGAAGTTCTGTGGAATGTGGGAAACTGTCACCAGTTTAAAAATAAAGTGAAAATGGTAGAAATTCAACTGCATTGTTTGCAGTTGTTCATTTTGTGCCTCAGAGAGAGAAATATGTTCAGTACCAGCAGCCTATGGACATTCCTATAGCTTGAGTGCACAGAGGGACAAGGCAACCATCTGTTTTAGGCTTACAAGCTTGAGGAATGTGTCTTTTGTGAATGTCATTATGTAAATTAAAAATAAGTAGAGGAAGCAAATGTCGGAGGGATCCTTGCAAAATACAAACCTCATGGACAATTTTCTTTATTCAGATAATTTTATTCTACCATCACACTGCTGCATCTAGGGGCTGAGCAGGCACTGGCTGAAAAGTGATCAGGAGAGGGTAGTGTGAAAGACTAGTGAGAGATAAGAGGAGACCAAAGTGACAGGTTAGAGAAAAGCAGAGAATGACATTGGAAAGGACAGAAAGATGGCCTGGGAAGGAAGGAATTGACAGGGTAGGAAAACAATTAAAGGAGTAGTGAATATGTTAAAATAAATGGGGTTTGAGCCAGATTCTTAATTCCTGTACTTGGCAAGAAGGAGAAAAGTGACTAAGCCAGATTTTCAGGTTTTCATGTGTTTGATTCTGTGCTGCTGCAAATAGCTGCCTTTTTCTTTTTAAGATCAAATTAATGCAATATCTCAATGGCATCCTTTCTGCTTACTGTAATGGCTCTGCACAGCCCCCCCCTTTCTCTGCTACCTGCTTGCAAGGACAGTCTCTCTCTCTCCCCTCAGCAATGCTCTGTGTTTGTGGGAAGCATGGAGGCAGCTCTACCCTGACACTGCCTGCTTGGGGGGAGACCTGGCACCTTCTTCCCCTCTGCAGCAGGCCAGACATCCCTCCTCAGCTGTGCTCCTGTCCTGTGTGCTCTCTGCTGTGGGGTTTGGACCCCAGGGCTAAGGGAGCAGTAGTTGAAGATGCCACTTTGCAGCAGCAAAGAGCCCTTCCATGGGATGCTGCTCTGCGAGCAGGGAATGTAGTGAGCTGTTGGGAAACAGCACTTGTAAACTCATTCAAACCCTTCTCCTTATGTGACATGTGAATTTGGAGTCATTACGCCACCAAAAGGGATCTCTAGCTTGCTTTTTCCCTGGGAAATGCTGCAAAGGAGCAGTGTTGTACAAGAGTCGGCGTTACGGTGTTTGTTACAGGCTGGAGGGCAACTGGATTGGGTGTGCTGACAGAGTGGAAAAATACCTGCAGGTCACCTGTCTGGAGTTGTGCCCGCATGGGAGACTCCGTCAGTGCTCCCAGCCTGGCTGCTGGCTGTGCTTCCTGCAGCCCTGAGGCTGGAGAAGCAGCACAAGCTGTGTCACACTTGACTCCCCAGTGTGTGGCTCCTGAGGGAGCATCATCAGCTGCTGTGACCAAGAGCAGCTCGCTAGGAACTCCTCGTTTTTATGGCCTTGGGAAACAAATGACAGAAATAGGATGGAGGTTTATGGTAGCAGAGATTGCAAGGGCTTACTTTGTCAGGCTGAGT
Source organism: Scytalopus superciliaris (assembly GCA_013400415.1). NCBI lineage: Eukaryota > Metazoa > Chordata > Aves > Passeriformes > Rhinocryptidae > Scytalopus > Scytalopus superciliaris. Next base: position 147,703 of record VXBX01002390.1, on the reverse strand, counting down.
TTTTAAGATGATTCTTGTTTACTGTCTTCATTGCTGTGTAACTCCTTTTTAACTCTTGCAAACAGAGAAGTCCAGACAGAGCCTGAGCCACAGTGATGCTATCAGCAAACTTTTTAAGGAGTAGAGAAACTGTGTAAGTAGTAGGCAGAGCCATGCTCATCTAAATCAGTAACCTTTGGAGAACTTCTTTGGAAACATTAATAAACATCCTTGAAGATTTAGGCACTAAAAGCAAAGAATTAGGAGGTCACAAAAATAATAGAGCTGTGTGTATATACATCAAAATGCTAATGACTTTTTAAAATCATTCATAATATTCAGTGGATTCATGTTGGCATCCGTATCAGTTGCCTGCTTCACTTGATCTGAGTGCTTCTGCAGCACTGAATAGCTGATAAGGATATAATAAAGCTGTTTTCATACTTCTGCACAGTCTTGATGTCTGCTCTTTTCCAAAATATTAGATTTTCAGGTCTGTTCTACTTCAAAAAAACAGACTCCAGAGATTTCAAAGAAAACATAAGCAAATAAAAGTCATAATTTGCCAAACACAGAAAAATAGCATCTCTATATGTTTCAGAAGGTATCAAACCATTTTCTATCACCCAGGGTTTCTAAACATTGTTTTGTGTAGTTTTGTGAGTAATAAAGGGAATGCATTAAGACTTAATAATAGTGAGTCTCTTTTGGGTAATTACTTGAACAGAAGGCATGTATATATCCTGGTTTTTGTGATTTCCATCTTGCTAGAGGACACAGGCCAGCCAAGGGTCTAGCTGAGACATTCTGTGAGTTTCTATTCCTGCATTATCTGGAATATAGATAAGCAAAGTTCTTTTGCTCCCTGTCCATCTTCTGTTGAATATGTTACACTCCAAGTCTGTGAATGTTTACTTAGTACAGCTGGGACACAGCTCTAGCTGCCTGGAACCTAATAATGTTGATGTTCTTCAGTCCCTCCATCAGTCTGAACATCCATAGACAGAACATAGTTATATACTGTCTTTTTCCATGTTTGTTACCACTTTCAGGAGGTTTTTCTCTCGGGTCTCTTTCCAGAGATTTAAAATAGAATTATCTGGTAACATGCCTCATTCGGTCTCTGGTTTTAAAGTCCCAAGGGGTAGGGAGCAAAGCAGTCCCAGACCCCATGATGAGCTTGCTGAGGCACAGAGCAGCAAAGCCTAACCCGAGGAAGGGGGGGATATGGAGGCTGTATCAACTTTATGCTGCCTTGGGGGCACGCATGACCTCCTACAGACCAGGCTGCTGCCTCAAATAGATGGCAAGAACTCCTTGTTCTGCCCCTGCCCCCTCGCCTGCCGCTTCCAGAGCACAGCTCTTTGCTGACTAAGCAGCCCTTGTAATTGCTGATCTTTGTCATGGTCACCGGCCTGTGTGTTTGGGAGTGCCTGCCCTGACTGGCTTCTTGCTCTGCAGTCAGTGCCACTGGACAGGAAAGATCTGGGCTCTGATCACAGGAATTATCCTAGGCAGTTATCCAGACTAGGTTATTATGAATATTTGGTAAAGCTGTATTGTGTGGAAAGACTAGTGATACCCATTTCTGCCATGAATATGCTGTGCAGAGTTCTTTGCTTTCTGAAAAGCTAGGAGGGCATTTCCTTTGCTTCCTTTAATTTAGATGCGTTGTTTTGGTCTCTGCATAATTCTGTCTTGTTATACTGGTTTATATCAATCACAACACTGTTACATTCATATTCATGTATGTGAATAAGATTTTGTATGCAGTGTAGGTGGCAGCTCAGACTGCTCTCTGTTGCAGTTCCCTGCTGTGTAAGGACAAGCCCTGTTTGCCTTTCCATTTTTGAAAGATTATTGCCTTTTCTTTTTTTTTTTTTTATGACCATCGTATGATGATGGGCATGTTTTCCTTCTTGATGTCAAGAAGTACTGATTGCAGAAAAAGCCTTCTTTTTACTTTGATGTGATAATTATAAAAGCCCTTTCAAAGTCAAACATAAGTGTGTTTGGATTGGTTCCACTGACTTTAGACAAGATTATGATGGAAATGGTATTACCCTAATTCTTCTGCCCATGTGCATACTCATATCCACAATGAAAGGGTGAAAAATAACTTCAAAAATATTGCTTTCAAGTGTTTCTTCCTAGTTGAACTGTTAGTAAAGGGTGGTGAGAGCAAGCAAGAGTTTTTTATTTATTTTTTTTAATTGTTGCAATCAGCACAGAATACTGGCAATTCTAAAATTTGTTCTGCTGTCTGAACTGAAAGAACAGTTATCTAAAATTTTGTTGAAGTAGTTCTCATTGTATAAAAGAATTGTTTGCAAACTATATATGTGCCCTCTCTGTTCTTCTAGGCACGTGTTCCACAAAGTCTGTGTGGATCCATGGCTCAGTGAGCACTGTACATGTCCAATGTGTAAACTGAACATTTTGAAGGCACTGGGAATTGTGGTAAGTTGATCTCTTGTGAGCTCTCCCATGTCTGAGACCCAGAACAGGAGGAGTAATTGTAGTGGGGAGAGGGGGGGGAATGGTGTTCCAGTATCCTAACTCAGAAAGTCTTTGGGTTTTTTTACTAATTTCTTTGCTGCTGATTTGCTGTTTCTCCTTTCCCTGGTTGGTCATTGAGAGTATATTGTTACATTTGTATTTATAACAATTTCTTCTGTGCTGGTATTCTACTTGTTTCTCCATAATCTTCCTTTTTCTCAAGCCCTTTCAGCCCTTCCTTGTTAAATTTGCTGTGTAAATTATTTGTTTTTGAGGTCTGCTGTAGGCAGGCTTAAATTTGTTTGCACAGTAAAAGCCATGCCTTAGCTGAGGCCAGTGAGTTTTCCTCAAGCAGCTCATGGCTTCCTGAGGACTGCTTTTGTTGGCCAGTTCACAAAGGGATAGCAGTGAAAAACCTCAAAGAGGATTTTTTTAATCACTCCCTTATGAGAAAAAAAAAAAATCATAAAGTGGGAGCGATGCTCTTTTCAGAAGGAAGAGAAGAACATATGGAGAGACTGTCTAAAGTGACTTCTGAATCAAAGCAGTGAGAATAATCAGGCCTCCATTTTTAGCTGTGTCAGCTGCAAATTTGTGAAGTTGCAAATTTCCAAGAAATAGTTGCACTTACAATGTGGATGATCTCTTTTTTTCAATTAATAACATACCTGGCTTTTGAGAAGAGGATACTGTAGGATTCAGAATATGTCCTCATTGTGGTAAACCATACAGGCACAGGCCATGAAATAGGTGTGTTTGAGTCCTTTCCTTGAATCTTAATCCTTTTTTCTTGCTTCTCCCTCTACCTCTTTAAGGTGGACTCAAAGTGACTTCAGGTACAAGTGGTTAACTCATGTGTTTCTCTCCTGTGTGACCTCAGGACAGCCACAGTGGCTGAAAAAGCCCGTCCGTGTGGTTTTACTCACTTTACAGCTTTGCTGTGCGTAGAATATCCCCCTTTGTAACGCTGAGTTGGGTTTTCCTCCCCCCCCAGCCAAACGTGCCATGCACAGACAACGTAGCCTTTGACATGGAGAGGCTGACCCGGGGGCAGCCGGCCAGCCGGCGCTCGGCGCTCGTCGACTTCAGCACCGACAGCTCCCTCAGCCTGGAGCCCCTGCGCACCTCGGGCATGTCCCAGCTGCCTCAGGACGGGGAGCTGACCCCCAGGTCAGGAGAGATCAACATCGCAGTCACAAGTAAGTGGCCCTTGGCTCCCGGCACCCCTCTGTGGCTCCCTGCGCTGCAGGGCCGCGCGGATGGATGTCCCCGCGGGGACGGAGGTGACCCCGGTGTCTCTGCAAGAGGCACATGCTCCTTAGTGAAACCAATAACTCTGGGTGAGGCAGTGCCAACGCTTCCATTATTGATGGTGTAGCCACTTAGAGCTGCATGCAGAGAACCCTGCGTGAACTAATTTGGCACCAAAATAACCTTCCTGAATTTGGTAACCAGGACAAGAGACTGGGTTGCCAAAACCATTGTTTAATCCTTTCGGAATACATTGCATGCAATAATTTGCACAAATATAAATATTTTAGCTGGTAACTATTTCTGCAGACAGTTTTTTCCCCTGAGAAGATTGCTACTGGAAATCTGACGTCACTTAGCAGGTGTTTTTTCTTACAAAATTTGTGAATTTAAAAAAGCATTTGATGTACCAACATTTGAGTATTGTCCAAGTGTTCTGTAACGTCAGAAAACTGTTCCTGCATTGTTTGCAAGCTCTTACCCATAAGAGCTGCATGGAAAATTTCCACTTACTGGATTTTACCTAGGGTTTTTAATGTACAATAGCACTATAATGAATACAGTCTGTGTAGAATTGCATCATTTTTCCATATGCTGTACAGTCTCAACTTGATGCATGAGTGGTTGCTCTTCTGGCTGAATTGCAAAAATAGAATCTATGCACATGTACAACAGTCTAATCTTCTCCTTGAATTTTGCTTATGTGCATCTGTGATCCAGATTTTGAACTTAGTGACACTGATGTAACTGATGCAGTCCATTAGGGTGTTTATTTAGATGCTGTAGCGAAGTAAATGTTTCATTTAAAATAATCTAATCTTACGAAAAGCAGTCTGTATCTAGAAATGTCCTGATCTGAGAAGGGAAAATCCGCACACAAAGTCTAGATTCTCCACAAAGTCACTTTGCCATCCAGTGTTTGACCTCTGGTTCACCTTGCTCTCAGCATTATTGAGCGAGAGCAGATTTGTTGCTGTGCTGCTTCCTTGTCATGGGTGGGAAACCTCTGTAGTTTTCACTTTTCACTATTTGGTTTTACAGAAGGTGTTTTTACTGTCTGTTCCCAACTGTAGTGCTGCTTGTGCACAGATGGGATGCCAGGGTAAAACAAGAAATAATCAGCAACAGTTCATTCTGACAATGTTTATAAAATAAACCTTTAGAAAGGGCTGTTGAAATGTTTGCATTTTATGGATGACACATGCATTCTTTGATGCATGAGAGTGAAACCAAAAGCCATATTCAACAGCAGTCTTTGTATTTCAAACTGGTACTATATGCCAAATTCATTTTGAGGAGGGAGAACTTTGAATAGTGAAGATTCTTTAATAGACTTCTTTATACTCTGTTTTACTTTTTTAATGTGTCTATATGTCTACACTAGTGTTGAAATTATCCATTCCACGTGTATTTCTGTCTATTAAATAGAAAACTCTGGTCATGTTTTACCATTGGGCAAGCTATCCTGGTTTTTGTTGGTTTTTAAGTAACACTGTAACATCTGTTCAGGAGGGAGGGGGCAAAGACACAGTTGAAGGGTGACAGTACGTTGGTGTGCTTATGTGAAGAGCCACATCTCACCAAATCCAACCTACCCTGACAGTCTTTCTGACCTGGGGGTGGACATGGTTTTCACTCCATTTTCCCTTGATCTTGCATTTCACTTTACATTGTTAAGTAACCTTTCTTTATCTCTAACCTCGGGCTCAGCCAGGAAATGTTGTTGTGCCATGCTTTTCTTCTGCACCTCTCTCCACTTCTTCTTTGCTAGCCTTCTCCCGGCAGTAACTCTGTGGCTTAACCTCCTTCTGCTTCACCTCCTGGGGCCAGTCATGGCTTAGAAGCCTCTTGCCTTCCGCCAGTGGTGTTTGAGGGAAATATTGGCATCGCTTTGACATAAGCCTTCTCCCACGAGTGATTTCCTCCCTTTCCTTTGTCAACAGAAGAATGGTTTATTATTGCCAGTTTTGGCCTCCTCAGTGCCCTTACACTCTGCTACATGATCATCAAAGCCACAGCTAGCTTGAATGCTAATGAGTAAGTAAATATTCAGATGTTTCTGTGTTTCTGGTGGGTGTGTGGCATGGGCAATGTTGGGAATGCATACCAAGAGGATAGAGAAGGTGGAAAATGCAGTTGTCAAGGAATCAAGTTCCTTTCCTGCTTTTCTCAAATGCAAGTGTGTCTGACAGCTGTAGGTTTCAGGATAACATCTAAAGGCCCTCTTAATTTGTATTTAGGTGGATTGGCTGAGGAAATCTTGCTAAGTGGAGACATGGAATGGAGAAAACAGAGAATATTTTAGGTTCAGTTTTTGACCAATGGTCTGGGTAAACATTAGACTCCTGCTATTAAATTCCCATGTTCAAAATTTGCCTGGCAGAGCCAAAAAAACTACCTTTGACAGTTTTGACCTCAGTTTTATAGTCAAAATCATACTTTTAAAAAAAATCTGTGTTGCTAATTGGCACACTTTCAGCTAAGAAAAAACAGATGTTTAAGTAGAAGACTACCTTTTTGCTCTTAGGAGAGGGAGAGATGAAAGCAGTGAATGCAGTATTGTTTCTTCCCTCTTAAATAAAGATATCCTTGCTTCCATGCTTTCTTAATTTATACAGAACCCCCCCAGCCTCCCTTCAGACAACCTGGACAAGAAATTACCCTAGCACATGATTTTCAGTCTTTTTTTATAGTTCTGTGTGTGGGCAAATATAAATCTATCCTGCAGATCTATTAACTAGGTACATCTAGCTATTTTCATGTAGGTGTACGGAATATCTGGGCTCGTGATATATGTTTAATCATAATTTATTTATTTACTTGGGAAGGTAAAGTGTCAACATCTTTCTTTATCTCTGAACATCTTGACGCAGCTGAGTTTCCATTAATGTGTTGCTCTCCCTGCCAGAAGTGGGGTGAGATTCAAAGGCAGTCTGCTCTGCAGCCTGAAAGTGTAGCTTTGTAAGCACAATTTTCTTCCCTTTTTTTTTTTTTTTAGCCTTGAAATAAGAGAAAGAATGAGGTTTTTTAGTTTTATTGCTATTACTAAAGTATAAGGTGTCCTTCTCAATAGGATGTAAACATGTTTCATAGTCTCCAGTGCAGAAGTTGAGACAGTCTCCAGTTAATCATCTTCAGGAGGGGCCATAATATTGCTAATCAAGGATCTTTGATTATCACTAATTTGCAAATATTCCTTTCCTCCTCTTTTCACATGGTAATTCCAAAAGGGCTTCATGAGGGAAATTTTTAGATCTTCAAGTAGCCCTATCAAGTTTCTTGATTATTATTTTTTTCCCATTTGTCGAAATCTTGGAATTGCAACCATCAATCTGGCAACTTGGCAACAAAGCTGGAGCTCAACATAGTTAATCTTCCCGGAAAGCAGCTTGGGAAAGCAGGGAGCAAGATGAGCTGTAAAACGGGAATATCTGCATTTCTGGGCACTTGCAGGTCCTTAGGAAGGAGGAGGAGCTGCAGCTCGGGTAGTGTCATCCAGATGTGGGCACCGATAGCAGCAGCTGCATCCCTGCCTTGCCCTGCAGCTCGTGTGTGTGTTGCCTTGTGCTCAGGGGGTCTGTTGTTACTGGAAGGACAAGCTGCTTCACATTGGCAGGGAGTTTGGGCCTCCAGCAAAGTGTTTTCACAGGGATGTTCCCCCAGTACAAACAAAGGGTGTGCTGGTACAAGGGGAGCCCCTTTCCCCAGTGACAGGAGTTGAAATGTGAGCTCATACAAGGGTGTATTTGAGGCAGATTTAAGGAAACTCACAGCCACGGAAAGCAGAGCTGTCTAAAATCACCTTTTTGGGTAACTGAGGTACCTTGCTGTAGCCTTTAACCTCAGCAGCTCTTCATCTGAATCCTTTGGGATCTGAGCAGCCTCTACAAGTGCTGCTGTGTTTGGCTACTCATTTCAGACAGTTTAAAATGTCACTAATGCTTAGATTTATTGTTTCATTGACACCTTGTGTTCCCCAGTGCCAGACAGAGCATTTTCTGTGCTGAATATCGTGCCAGATACATGGTAGCTCCTTCTCACTGCCATTTCTATTAAATGTCCTAACAGCCTATCTGCTTTTTATGCTGTTCTCCATACAAAAAGCAATGCTGGCATACCCTGCCTTTGTTATGGTAGTGTTTCCAGAGAAAGCAGAGGAGATTTTCATATCAGAAACAACAGTGGCAAGAATGAGGTCAGGTAACATGCTGATGCAAGTAAAAGGTGCCAAATACTCTGTTTTAAAACTCACCTAAACCCATATCCTGTTCTTTTTATTTGTGTGTCCTTCCCACGGCTTAAGCATATTTATTTAGAGCAGTAGTTCTGGAGTTGTGAGTATATACATATTTAACTGTGTATATGTTTGTGTATATGTATATATACACAGATGCATTTTTAAATAGTTGTGATAAAAGTAAACATTGTCTAAGTGATAGGAAAATAAGGAACCAGCTGCCTCCTCTTGGTCTCGAAATATCCTTCCAATATAGCTATTAAAAGATGTAGGCAGTGTTTGAAAGGAACAGAAGCAGCACATTTTGCCTTGCTGCTTAGGGAAGAGCCAGAAATTCCTGTATAACTGTGGGTTTCAGCCCAGAAAGCCCAGATGTTGGGATAGCACCATTTAGAGTTTTCAGTAGCAGATACAGTGTCCTCAGAAGCCGAGAGGAGCTCAGACCTCTGGCTGTCCTGTAAGAACGACGTGACAAATACAGATTGATGCTCTGGCCTTGTATAATTAGTCACTTCTCACTAGCTTGCTTTTATAGGATTTTTTTTATGGTGGGTTTTTTTTTTTTTTAGTATTGGCAGTATTAACTTTAACATAAATATTTTGTTCCTTTTTCTTTCTGCCCTGCAGAGCAGAATGGTACTGAAGAAACGCTTTCCGGCCAATTGCCTTGGAGAGAGACACCTATTTTTATGCATCATTTATCGATCATGCAGCACAAGCAATTATTTAGTACATTCTATTTTTTCTGGAAATTTGCTGATGCCAAAGCTTTGTATTAAGGAAAAAGTGAAGAAATAAAAAAAAAAAATTAATTATGAAATCTTACTCTGTGAGAATTTCATTTTTCTTGGGCTTTCTGTGTTAGTACTCAAGTCTGAGAGCATTCTGTAAATTTTACAGGGTGCTTTATTTCCTTTGAGTGATTTCATCCTTGCAGATCTCTGTTATTCTCCATTCATTTTGGGACACACAAGTGGAAATCTCATGCAGTACCACTGTTACGATGGCACCCAGCACTGAAGGGACTAACAAGTATTATTAGCAGTCATTCCATAGCAGCCTGTTAGGGGAAAAGAGCTGGGACAAGCATTCTTGTGCAAGTCCATATAACGGACTTACCTTGACTCCTGCTGAGAATTAATTTAAAATAAGAACATTTTCTCAGTTTCTCCTTCTGTAGCACTCCCATGGCGCACTGGGAGCACTGCAGTATAATTTTTGCCTTGAGGTCAGGCATTGCCTGAAGGTTTGCAATGCTGTTGCCTCAAAATACAGATCAAACCTTTTCTGTCTTTTACTTTCACCCCACCCTTCTTTTTGATAAAAGTGGAGCTGCTCTAAACCATTTCTTCCTTCCTAATAACAAGTCAAAACATTGCATTTCCCCCACTGTGAAGCGTCCAGTGAGAGGGGTTAGTTTTGGTTCAAATTCAGATCACTGATGATGCTTTTTGATGTAGAAACTCCCTGCAAGCATGTCCCTTCTTGCCATGGCTTCTTTACTGAGGGAGGAGGCAGAGGGAAAACATCTCTCCTCGCTGTCCTTGCTGCTGTTTCACACAAGTTGACTTATGCAAGCACTGTGTGAGTAATTTCACAACAGTCAGTTAAAACACGTGGGTCTGAGTCGAAGCCAAGTGCTAATGCTTGAGTTAATCAGATGGGTAAAGGGAGGTAACAAGTCAGGAAGGAAAAAGTAATTGACAGAAGTTAAAGCCTATTCTGCATTTGGTTGTTTTTGTTGTTTTCAGATCAAGATGTAGATGTTTGAAACTGAATGCTTTCTAAGTTAATTAAATGAACAGAGAGAAGCAATTTTACTGTAAGATTTAATTTTTTTATGTACTGGGAACTGGAGGATTTAATTTAATTTTATTTTTATGTATAGGCACTTTTAGAAGTTAGGAACACAGCCAGATGCTACATTAAAATAGTTTCTTAATTCTTATTTGTCCATCAGGCTTCAGCTGAGAAGGCAGCTTTTATAATAAGAAATGAAGTGTGTGATAGCTTCGGTGCATTTAATAGAATTCTTCTTCGGTGTGTCCTTGTGAAACTCTGAAAGAAATATGAAAACAATCAATAGAGCAGCAAGTGCATTTTGAAAGAGTGGAAAACCCCATTGGACTTCCTCGTGGAAGCGAGAAAAAAGCCTCAAACGTAACTGTGTCTGAGGACTGCCTGCTGATAACGTACAGTGTGTGTCAGCTGAGTGTTGTTGCCAAAAATGGAGGAATGTGGTTAGGGTACAGCCTATGATACATGTTTTTTTCACTCATCTCTCAACAGCAGTAGTAGAACTGATAAGTTTATGCTTGTCTCCTGAAACAGAATTCCTTAAGTGCTATTTAATGCTGCCGGGAGGGATGTGCAGGGTGGTGACCCAGATGCAAAAAGCACCATAACAGCTCCGAGTTCTTTTTTCTCCTAGAGAAGAGCAGCAGAAGGAGAAGTTGAGTGATGTTTGGAATGAAAAGGCTGACAGGACTTTTTAGTGAATTTCCCTCCATAGAGGATTTAAATAGCTCAGTACCATCTTTTCTAATTCTTCTTCTAAGCCTCCAACAGTTGTCTCGACAAAGTGTAAATAACACCAGACAGTTTCTGCTAGGTTACTTCTAGGGTCAGGTGAGCAGTGTATGTTTACTTGTTTATGAAATACATGGGTTCAAAGAAGGACTCTGCATCATCCCAGAAACTCAGGTTTTTTTACTCTGGAAGGAAATTCCCAAAGTTTTTCATAGATTTGCTTAAGTTGGAAAATCCCTCTAAGGTGATCAACCATTAACCCAGCACTAAACATACCCTTTAAATACCTTGATCCAGCCTGTCCAGATCCCTCTGTGGAGCCTTCCTGCCCTCCAGCAGATAAGCTGAGTCCTCCTGAGTGTCACCTGCAGGCATACTGAGGGTGCACTCCATTGCCTTGGTCCATTGAACTGGACTGCCCCAGCCCTGGGGAACACCAGTGACTGGACACCAGCCAGATGTAACTCCATTCCCCATCACTCTCTGGGCCCAGACATCCAGACAGTTTTTATCCCAGCAAACAGTGTACCTGTCCAAGCCATGAGCAGCCAGTTTCTCCAGGACAGTGCTCTGGGACAGTGTCAAAGGCTATTCCAAAGTACAGGTAGACACATCCACAGCCTTTCCCTCATCCACTAAACTCTTCACCTTATTGTAGAAGCAGACCAGGTTAGTCAAGCAGGACCTGCCTTTCCTAAACCTGTGTTGGCTGGGCCTGAGCCCCTGGTTGTCCTGTACATGCTGTGTGATCCCACTCAACATGATCTGCTCCATGACCTTCCCTGCCAAAGAGGTCAGGCTGTAGTTCCCTGGATCCCCCTTCCAGCCCTTCTTGTAGATGGGTTTTTTGCTAACCTCCAGTCAGCTGGGACCTCCCCAGTTTACTGGGACTGCTGGTAAATGATGGAAAGTAGCTCTGTGAGCACTTCACCAGCTCCCTTGGGTGGTTCCCTTGGGTGGATCCTGTCTGGCCCCACAGACTTGTGCATGTCTGAGTGGTGTAGCAGGTCACTGACCATTTCCCTCTGCCCTGCTGGCCTTTCTCCAGTTCTTACCCATAAACACTCAACCCCACCATCACCATCATTGAACTCCCATTAAATCCCTAAGGCACAGGGCTGTTCCAGTGTCTCTCCTTGCCTGTCCCTTCTGAAAAGCTTCCAGCCACCCATTGCAGCATTCCAGTTGTGCCAGTCATCCCACCATGGGAACCATGTCATGGTTGTCCTGCTAACCTGGCTTTGAGGAAAGGATGCTTTATGAATAATCCTTGTTGTTCCTTAACTGAGAGGGTGTTTAAAACATTGTCTGAGGTAGGGAGTACTCTGATGAGATTTCCACAGTAGGAAGTTGCCATGCCAGAGGAGCTGTGCAGGGACTGCAGCTTGTGGCAGAAGATGGCCCTGGTTAATTACTAAGGGCATTAAAAAAATACTTTCAGATGGAAAGGGAACACCAGGTGATACTGAGTCCTGATGCACCTGCAGTGCTGTGTCTCTTGAATTTTTGGCCTTGGTTTTGTGCCCAGTTCTGTGACACCCTTTGGTAGGTATAAAGCTCGATTCCAGAGTAATATGATTATTTTCAGACTCAACACAAGTTATAGAAGAAGTTCTTTTAAACTGTATAATGAATTATAGTGGCAGAGAGCACTGAAGGATTCATTTTCATGGATTAAAACTGCCTGCAGCCTTCCCACTTGTTCTCCACACCTAAGGGGTGTATCTTGGTCTGTCTTGTTAAGTGCAAAACAAGAAGGACGGATTCATAAGCTGAATTTGGAACTGTGGATGTTTGTACTTGTCCTTAAAATACATTTATTCAGTAAATTTATCAGCTGGACTGGTGCCACGTTTTAAAACAAACAGTAGCAATTTTCTGCATTAAGAGGAGCGTGGCTGGGTCGCTGTGCCCTGCTGACTCTGCTGCTCCAGCAGTGGGCTGTGGGCAATGGTCCTGACCTGGTTAATAGAGCACCTGAAGATTCAGTGCTGGAAAACACCGAGCAGCAGCTGGATTCTCAGCCCTGGGCAGGCTGCACTGCATGGGAGAGGAGACAGGAAAAGGATGAATGATGTGTCCCAGAAGTGGTATGGAAGCCAAGAGATGTCTGTCTGTGTGGAAACATGCAGCCTCCCTGGAAGTGGGTGGCTTACGTTTCTTCTGCCAAGGACAAAAACATCACAGCAAAGACTTCTGAAGGTGTTGGATATACATTGCCTATTTCCACATTAATATAAAATATTTGTTGTCAGATGACCTGTCTGCCTGTTGATGAAATCTCTCCCTCAAATCTGCCAGAGGAAATGACAGCCTGGGCTGTCTGCTTCCTAATGCCATGTTTGGTGTCTGTGTCACAAAAACAAAAGCAGCACCAGGCTTTTAGAATCCTCTTTGCTTGGCTTGAGCACTGGTTGTGTGTGGCATTGCAGCAGGTGGAGGAAAGGGAGACGAAACATTCAATATCCAAGGCTTATTTCAACTGCAAGCTGAGACTCGCTCATCAAAAATTAAATTATCCTGACCCATAACACAATCTTGAAATCAGTTTTATCTGATATAATTTTGAAGCAGGTTTGGGTTTCTTGTTTGAATTACGGAATCATTAAGGTTGAAAAAGACCTCTAAGATCACCAAGTCCAGTTGCTGGAGCCAAGCTGTGGTCATCTGGAAGTTTCAGTTCTGAGTTTATGTTCTGTCAAATTCTCAACCTCTGTTTGTTTGTTTGTTTAAAGCCTGGATATGTGCTCCTGGCAGAGTGACCAGTTCACTTCTGTGCAGTATGACAACTTGTTTCAGCTAACTGAGATCAGAAACAAATAAATTTGCTCATGAAAACTCCCCCTTCTCCTTGCGAATGGTGGAGTGAGTGTGTGTACTGGCCTGGCTTTTGGTGGTAAAAGAACAACAGATCTCCTGCCCAGTTCGTTTCCTGCTGTTCTTAGCAGGGATTTGACCTAGGCACACCACCTGTGTGCAGCTCAGGACAGAGTTTGCTGCAGACCCAGATGGCACAGCATGCTAAAATTTTCATGGAGCTCATCTACAGAGTCCCTGGCTCTTGCAGCCAGTGCTGTTGTGAGGCCTCTGCTTTGATAAGTGCAAAATTCATCTCTGCTTTTGTTCTTTCAACAATTCTGTGCATGTGATTATAACTAATTTTTCCTTTTTAATCATAAAAAGTACTTTTTTTTTGTCTGTGTCTTTTGGGTATGTGGGGAAGGAGAAAAGGTGTTTTGGACAGTAGCACCTGAATTCTTTTCTCCTGTCTTCTGTAAGCTCTTTATTTTCAGAATGGTGCAGGCTGGGCTCAAAAATTGGCAAAGAAAGGGGGATTTAAGCTCCTAAAATCCGCCAGGGCCAAAACTGCAATCCCATAAGCGTCTTGCTTCACTGATGCCTGAAACTGGAGGCACCTTGGTTTGCCGAGTGCCTTCTTGATGAACTTGGAAGCTTTTCAGTTGCCTCCAGTTTGGCTCATGTCGCTGCCTGGTGTATTGTAATCTAAGCAGCTCCCAGCTATTCCCCCCTGGGATGGAGAAACCAGGTAATGAAATGCTTTGGCCAGGGGCCTGATCTGATAGATGCTTTCAGAGAGCCGTTTGTGTAGCAGGAGGGCTGGGCTCCTTGCAAAACACATCTGTGGGTTCAGGGAGCCATGGGAATGCCAGGCCACCGAGGAGGAAAACGAAATTCCATTCCCCACCTTATCAACAGCTGCTTGGTGCTTGTTTTGGGTATCACCAGTGCTGGAGAAGAGGGTTGCGTCTCCTTTTGGTTACGAGTAAGGGAATACATAGGTGCTTTTTTCTAAATTACTCGGGTGGATGAAGGTTGCTGAGCTCTGGGAGAAGGTCAGGCTTTCAGCAGCGCTGGTTGGATGATGCTTGGGGAGCCCCTTGCCCATCCTGCCCATTCCTTTCAACCCCGTGCTGGGGTGCTCTGTGCTGGTGCAGGGCACAGCGCTTTGGTGCCAACCAAAGGTTTCTGGGTTTCCCAAGGAAGGACATCCCTACATTAAAAGGCTGTAAACCAACAGCCAGCACCAAGTGCAAAACTCCAGCCTGCCCCAGCCTTGCTCAGACTTGACCTGTTTTATCTGAAGGAGCCATTTGAGGTGGGCCTGTTCATGCAAATGGAAGGCAGTTGCTTTGAACTGGCAGGGGAGCACGTGAACAGAGGTGAAATATTTCATATGGTTGTTCCTGGTTTGCGTTAAAGGGTGGCTATTTTTTCCTTGTGCGCCGTGTTTGCAGCCACCACCCAGGTATGAGGATGCTTTACTCAGTTCTTATGTTATTAGTGTGTGTTCCTGATGTGGTTTTGTTCTACCTCTTGCAGGCAGTCACTTCTTCCATCGTAACTCTCTGTCCCCTCGAAGCCTGGTCTACGAGAGCGAGTTCTCAACCATCGAGCCTGCCTTGGACATGTACGACGAGAACAAAACCTGAAAGGAATCCATGCTCCTTCCTGGCCCTTTTTCCGTTCTTTTCATTTCTCATTCCTATTGTTGTGTACTCTTTCCATGGATCTCCTTTGTCTGAAGAAGAGCTGCTTTTCCCAGAACACGAACCCGCCTTCTCGATTGCACAGACGAAGACCGGCTGTGGAGGTTTCTGAGGTGGCATCTTTGAGCTGACAAAGAGTCGCACACAAGCGAGCTTGTCTGATGGAAGTTGCTGAGTAACAGCAAGGGGAGCTGTGTCGGCCCAGCCGCGGCGATGCAGAAGAGGTTTGATGGTGGTCCCAAGAGTTTGGGTCGGACTGCAAATGCATCTCTTACACAGGCGTCTGCTGTTTCCAGTTGTTGAGTTGTCCAGATGGTTGGGCAGTGTCGGAAAGGGAACTGGTTGTAGAGGAGATGGCCAGTGACTGGTAAAAGCACTCGTATATCTCAGTCAATCCATAACCTTACTGTGAAACAGCCCCTTCTGAGAGGGACTTTTCTAAGTGCATTGAGTTTCCTACAGCCCACCTAACCCCGGACAGTGGCGAGCCAGTCTGGCGTTCAAGCTGCAGAGAGGACCTGCATTTGCAGAAAGATTTCAAGGAACTTGATGCCTGGTGGTTTTTCTCCAATTTGATTGAAGCAGGAGAAAAATGGTGTACACACAGTATATACTTTTGGTCCTCCCGTGTGCTCAAGTCAAGTGAGTCTCTTTCTGTAGAGAGGACATTCACAGAACCAGCACTTGATCTACCTGAAAACCATTAGACTTTTTGAAATATGCAGGAATCAAATTAGCTTTCTTTCTCACTTAACTTTTTTTTGGGGGGCGGGGAGGGGAGGGGGTGGTAAAAAAATCCACCGAATTTTTCACTGAGGTTTTTTAAAAGCCAGCATGTTGGCATTACACAGAGGAGAGAAGAGGTGAGCTTCTTATCCCATCCTCCCGTTGAGATCTGCAACAGTTATTTAACAAGCGCATTCTCTGAGCTGTGCCCTTTCCCACTGACATCAGCAGCGGGAGCGCAGAAAGCAGGAGGCGAAAGCAAAGCAGCTGCTGCTTTGACACGCTGCAGGAAAAATCAATTTTTTACCAGCATGTGACAAAAGTGGTGGGGAAATGGATACTGTTTGCAAGCTTGTGAGAGAACAATGCAGAAGTGGAGAGCGAGAGTAACCTCTGGAGCCGAGTCGTCCACAGCGCTCCGCAAAAGAGCCGGCGTGGAGGAGCGAGCGCCTCTGCTCCACCTTTTCCTACTGGACAATGCATAGCTGTTAATGAATGTTTGGATTTTTCTCCATTGCAGTCTAAGTTACTGTAGGTGTAGAAACGCATTCGTGTCCTTGTAATGTGAAACTCAGTTTCACCCTCTGTATAGGAATCTTGAGAAATCAGTTAAGCCAAAAAGAAAGGTAAGACATACCCTGCCGTGCTTTAATTTCACCTGCTTTTGCTACAAGCAGGGGAATTTCCCTTCCTTTATAATGTTTTTAACTGTATAGCAGTCTGCTTAACATATATCCTTTTCTGAAGTGTGGTTCAGCTGTGTCTTTAACATGGATGTTTAAGGGAAAAAGAAAAACCAGCTCTGTAAAATGAGGAAATGATCCTCTTTGCTGAGCGTGCTTTGACTTTTGTTGCTGTGTGTCAGCTTTATTTAATCTGATAATTTGAGAGTGGGTGGTGTGAAGTGTAGGGAGGTTTTTTCTCATAATACCCACATTTATATTTACCAAATGCACTTTTGTTGCCATTCAGCTCGCTCTGGAAATGTGCTGAAGCCCCAGACTTCTTAAGAGCACAATTCTGACACCCGCTTTCTCCCGCAAAGCAGAAGTGAAGGTCACAGAAAGTGCCAGCAGCGGGTCGTGGTTGGGATCCTTCCTCTGCTGGCCAATGTGCAAGAGGGGCAGGGACAGCTCCTGCAAGCCCAGGCAGAGCTCCCCAACCCGGCAGGGCTCGGGGGTGGCAGAGGGGCTGATTGAGCAACCCCTGTTTTTGGGATTCCATCTGCGAGCTGGCGGCAGGCAGACACGTGGGAGCGGGCACCTTCCGAAAACAGCCGCCTGAGAGGAAGGTCACCGGCTCTCGAGGATGCTCCAGGGCTTGTTTTCACCCGTGCAGGGCGGGCAGGTCACAGAAAACCCACAGACACCTGGGTTGAAGGCAGAAATGCCCGTGTGGCAGCACGTGCACGGCATAGAGAGCTGCTCCAGAGGGGTTTTGGGTAGGACAGCCTCTCGCAGCACTGCCTGGGGTGCTGATGCTCCAAGCAGATCCTTCTTGTAGGGGCTCTCTCAGCCCTACACAGGGATTTCCCCCAGGGCCACCAGGAACGTCCCCGGGGCACAGTTTCAGCACAGAACCAAAACTGGTGGTTTCTCAGCTCCAACCGAGCCCATTTGCATGGATATACAATATCCATGCCAGGATATTTGGAAGAACTAGAAAAGGCATGGAAATGAAATTTAAAGACCAGAAAGCACAAAGCCCCCAAAGAGAAAATAAAAAATAATGTCATTTGTACTGTGTTTAATCTCATTTCCAACCAAACATCTCGGCTTTAAGCAGGGGGAGGGCAGGTTTGCCTCCGGTGAGATCAGGGTCTGGCACAGTGATATGAGAATGGATTTGTGCTGTAGCATCTTGGGTAAGGGAGCTGATGTTTATAACTGACATCCTGGATTTGGAAAATCTTGCAACACTGGAAAAATTAAAAGCTTGTTCAAGCAATTGATCCCTACGTGCTGTAGCAGGCATTCTCCCACTTAGTCATATTTAGCATGGGGAGGAGGCACACAGCAACATGGGTGATTTTTTTTCTGGGCTGTGCTGGTAAGTTTGAGGTTTTCCTTTTAATATTAATCAGTATATTAAAAAAACAAAAAACTTGATGAGCATTGTTGTTCTGCTGCAGTGGTGCTGTGTGTAGTTGAGTCATTTCACAGAAGTAAAACATACGGCAATCTACCGAGGACTGTAAGTGCCAGTAACCTGGAAAATCATTTTTAAGGTTAAAAAACCAGGAGGTTAAAAACAGCAACATTCATTTTATGACTTCTAAATACTGAAAAAAGCTTTTATCTAGAAGTGTTTCCCCAAACTATTTAAACCCCAACACTTCTTCTCTTTCCTGGCCTCTTGTTCTATGAAAGTTTTGCATGTTCCCGTAAGACATTTGTAAAATCAAGGTTTGCTTGTGTTCTTAGAGGATAATTGCCAGTAAAAAAAAAACAGACTGTAAGTGTGCTTTTTGCCTATAATGCAACATTAAATATTAAATTTGAAGCATGTTAAAATTTACCTAAACACCCTCACAGTTGCTCTCTCCAGTGAGCTCCTGTGTTGGGATCTGCACTGTCCCCTTGCTCTAGGATGCTTGCCCTGGCACCTGAGGATGCTACAGGAATAGCCAGGTATCCTACTTTAGCCAAAGAAAGACCAAAAATAGTTCAAGAAATGTGTTTAGGACTATGTTATGAGACTTTTTACACATCTGTTTTCTTTAAACACACTCATGTAAAAGAGTGCAAAGGCTTAGGAGAGCCAAGAGCTGTTTACTACTGGAAAGCAGAGGGAATTCTGCAGGAAACGTGGGTCACACTGAGGCTCCAGGACTTGTTCAGTCCAATTTAGGTTTGAGACAATGCCACAGTCAGGTCATGAGCTGAAGGATGAAGGCACCAGGGTTGAGCTGAAGTTCAGGCAGCTCTGCAGCCTGATTACTGGCGAGTGAGTTGACTTGGTTATTAAAAATATTTGGTCTTTTGCTTAGCTAATAGTCATTTGTTTTTTACAGAAAACAGCTCACAAGCCAAGGCACATTGAGGCAAATGCAAGAGTCGCAGGGCTGCTGCCAGCCCTGCGGGGTCAGGAGAGAAGGGCAGGGACCTCAGGAAACGCCTGCAACTCCCCCAGTGAAGCTTTTGCTCCTTTTTCACCCCTTGTTACACAGCCATACTCGACCTAATTTCCCAGTCTGAGCCGTGCAGAAGAGTGCATGATGTGCCATGACAGCTTGCATACGTGTTGTGATATTTAAAGGTATCTTCACTTTTTCCTGTTCTTGCTAGACTTGCTGCACCACAGGGCACTGCTCAGGGCAGCCCGAGCTCTGGCACACTCACTGAGCAGGGGAGGGAGTGGGACAGGGAAAGATGCTCCAGCTGAGCAGACTGGGGGGAAAGCAGGGGAAAGGTAGACTGTACGTCTGTACATTGGTGCTTGTTTCTGCTTTGTTTCCAATGGTTTTGAAATAATTAAGAGGAAAAGCAGTACTTCCTACTCCTTCCTTGTGGGATGCAGTG
Organism: Scytalopus superciliaris; assembly: GCA_013400415.1. Lineage (NCBI taxonomy): Eukaryota > Metazoa > Chordata > Aves > Passeriformes > Rhinocryptidae > Scytalopus > Scytalopus superciliaris. The sequence continues at coordinate 128,453 of VXBX01002390.1, read as the reverse complement.
ACAAGAGCAGGATCAGGATGGGATTTTGGACCTGGTGTGGGGCAATGGTGCTCTCTAACCCCCAGTCAGGATGTCCTGAGCTGTTGTCAATACCCCATCCTCACAGGGGCCTGTCAGGATTAGTTGGTGTTTGTGAAGTGCTTTAGGGGGAATAAATCCGCTGGTATGACCCTTTGCAAAGCAGCACTAATCAACACCTAGTAAGCTGTCAGTGGTTTGATCCTTTCATTAACCTGCTCTTTTTAAAAGCCTGCAATGTTCCCAAACACTCCTAATTCTCCCCAATTAACCTCTGCCTATCCCACTCCATCAATTTCTCCCTGCTTCCTCCTCCTCCAGAGAGCCAGGTGAAGGTCCCCATTGTGCGGGCACTGCTGTCCACCTGTGTTCCAGCATCTTCTTCATCACTGTGCCATCACATCACTGTGCCATCACCGTGCCAGCCAGCCCCTCAGAGGGCATCCATTGCTCCAAACCAGCATCACGGTCTGTGGGAGCACAGAGGTTCCTGGTGGGTTGTTCTTGGCCGAAGCAGGCTCTGTGGCTCTGGGATGTTGTTGTGGGATGCTCATTCTCTGGATCCCTGCATGGAGCATCCTTTTGCTCCTCCTCCCAGTAGCCTCGTGCTGATGCCCACGTGAGCAGAGATGGATGTGGAGGTTGTGCAATAACATCTGAATATTTATTCTTTTTTATGGCAATAATGTCCAGGGTCTCTCGGCTTGGGAGCCCTGTGGATTAACGTGTTGCTCAAAAATAGTCCCTTTCCCAGAGAGTTAATAATTAAGTATTAATATTCCTGCAAGGTAAGAAGTATATAGTGTTTTATTGAAAGTTGAAGCTATTTAGAGTGTTTTCAATGCAAGGCTGAAGTGTAACATGAACTAGTGTCATACAGCTGGCACTGGGGTTTCACAGCCCAAAAACCAGCTGGACATGCATGTGAAGGCTCCCTCACTCCTGCTGGGCTATTCCTTTCTCCACTTGCATCCACAAGCCCCTCATGATCCAGGAGCTTTTTATTCTTTTCCCTGAGTTCAGCTGTGTGCATTTGCTGTGCTGTTTGCCTCCTTTGCCTTTTCTTTTTTTTTGCTGCCTCCCACATGCTCTGGTGCTCCTCTTCTCTTGGCTATGGTTTAACCTTCAGCTGCCCGAAGCCCTCGAGGGCACAGGAGCCATTAATTCCCAGCAGAGCAGCTCTGCTGGGCTGTGCTAAGGCACGGATCACCAGATTTGCTCTGGATCACACCCACCCCTTGCCTGTGTCTGAACACCCTCAGACTGTCTCATGCAGCAAGGGCTGTACCTGCCTCAGCCTTCCCACCGACCTGGGCTGCACTGGGAAGGGGGATGATACAGGAAACAGCTCAGCAGCTCAGCAACCCTCCCATGCTCCAGCACAGGGTAGTCTGGGCTTGAAAGCAAACTTGTTCTTTGCTGCTGTAAAGCCAGAGTGTTTAATAGAGCGGTTGGGGCTGTTGAGGCAAAGCTCCTGGTTGCAGATTCATGTGGTCCCAGCCTGTTGCTTTCTGCTTTTGCTGGAAGGTGCTACATCAACAAGAAGCCTTCTCAGTTGCCACCACATCAGCGGGTAGACTTTTCCCACCCTGTATGTCTAGGCTTACCTCCCAGCACTGGTAAGATCCGTCACGCTACTCCTATAAAGGGGAATAACCTTTTGGAGCAAACTGAGTGATAGCATCGCTCTTCTGCTTGTCCCATCAGCCCTGCTGCAGTTTGCAAGTAGATGTTAAGTACTAAAAGCTGCTCTGTATGACCATGCCTGTCCAGGATCACCTGCTCGAGGCCATGGCTAACTATGCACTGAATCCACCAAAACGGGATCATTTTATCTCAGCAGAGAGGGGACACCCCAGCCTTTGGGCACAGGAGACTGCAGCAAACAACAACAAAAAAACTAATTTGTGTGTAAAAGGAGAAGTCTGTTTCAACTGGCTTGCTGCAAGGTGGGTCACCCAGGTGACCTAAACACGCCAGCAGCTCCCAGGGGTCTGGGGGTGCTGTGGGGACACGGGCACAGTGAGTGGAGCGGTGCCCTCCCGACAGCCAGAGCTCTCCAGCCCTTGTGGAAGTGCAGCTTGCCAGCAGCAGAACTTGTTGACGTGTTTTGATGTAAGTATAACACTGTATTGTAGTTACGTGGTATATGCTGATATGTTAATAGTGTATACTGATTAGTTAGGGTTTGCTAATGTACTACATTTCAATAAAAAGCAATTTAAAAATACGGAGTTTGTGAGTTTGGTGTCTCTGAAAATACAGGAGGAGGAGAACATCCAGTGACTCCAGACCCTCTAGTATTATATATCTGTCTTAGAGAACAGTGTGGAACAACTTTGTCAAAAGATTAATTTTCATAGAGGATTTTTTTTTATTTTGCTGTCCTAGTCCCTAGAAATCACAAGCCATTAAAGGTTCAAAGGCTTATGAATATACTAGAGACCTTCCAGTATATTCACCTTCCCACAGCTTTTGCTACCTGAAAGATGGCACATGGTGAGCAGGACCAGTGACAGTAAAACAGAGAAGGATCCTTCACTATCTTCTCCCCGTGCTCAAACCCTCCCCACAGCACACCCAGCCTTCAGAAATCACCATGCTGCTCCCAAACACAGCCATGACATTGAGGTGAAGGCACAGCCCTGAAAGCTGAGCCAGCTAATAAATATTTATGTTACAGTAGTGTACAGAGGCTCCAGCTGGGATTAGGGCGCTGCACTAACACAGAAGACAGATCATCCC
>VXBX01002390.1:100622-122320 GCA_013400415.1 Scytalopus superciliaris | reverse complement strand
TGCTGCTGTGTGGGGAGGGCCCGGGGGGCCCGGGACCCTCTGCGGCTTCCCGGGGGGGACAGGGCTCCTCAGCCCCGCTCGCCTTGCCCTGGGCCGCTGGGGTGGCTCGCCTGTGTGTTTGTGTGTCCCGGTGTGTGGCTTTGCGTGTGGTTTTTCCAGGTTTGGAGGGCGGCACTAAGCCGTGGTGTGTGATTATCAGCGCCGTGCCCGGGCCGGGGGGGCTGTGGGTGCTCCAGCATCCCAATGTGTGTGTGTGTTCGTGACAGGAGCGCCTAAAATAACACAGCCAGCAACAAGGCGCGGTATTAACAGCAACAACAGAGCCCCCCCGCCCCTTTAAAACACCCCGTTTTAGCCAGAGTGTGCGTTTTTACACGCTTGTGTTAGCCCGGGTGACCAAACACACAGACCACAGAAAGGGCTGATAAACATCCTCGGCACGTTTCATCTTCTTTGCAGAGCTCAAATTGGCTTCGAGCTGCTCCGCTCCGTGCAACACAGCTCAGCCTGGGCAGCTCTGCCTGTAGGCCTGTGCTGGTGTTCTGCAGTTCCCCGGGTTTTCACCCGGTGCTGTCTCTGGAGGCGTCTGGGCTGATGCTGGAATGAGTGGTTGAAGCTTTGAGCCAGCTTAATTCTTGAGCGGGCTTAGCTCGGTGAGAGCGTCTCTTCAGAGCTCTGGTGGGTTAAAAGCCACGTGTCCTCCTTAAGGAGCTCTCTACAGGGACATCTCAAGAGTTGGAGTGGGGTATCCAGCCAAGCTGGAAAGGTGTTTAAAGTTTCTGTCAGACTCAGATTCTTAAATGTTTTGCTACCAGTTCTGTGTGTCAGTGTTTGACCCGTTCAGTGTTGTCACAGGAAGGATTCAAAACGACCTTTTAATCCGTGTCCTGCCTAAAACTGCGCACAGGAAACCCAGAGCCCAAGCTGAGATCCTGCTGCACTGGATACCTGTTTGTTTTAGGGATTGCCAGACGAGCTTCCTGCGGATGGTGTTTCTCCTGAAGTGCCATCAGTTGGTCTATCCCTAATCTGTTAATTGCTTCATGGGTAGCCCAGGGAGATAAGGGGAAGAAGTGGCATGTTTCTTGATAAGGAGTGAGATATGGCTGAGTACAGTTTGCTCAGGCTTACCCAGACCATGAGAGCTGGGAATTGAGGCTGGGCCTCCCAGATGCTGAGCCAGAGGGCCAACCATCCTCCCTCTCCAAGTTCTGATGTTAAAAAACGTCATTTGTGAGGGTGTTGCAAAATTAATTTGTATTAAGGATTCTCAAAATGCATTATCTAGAATAACAAAGCAAAGCATCTTCTTAGATATTCATCTAGTAAATAGACTTAATTGAAATAAATGGATTTGCTTCACAAAGTCTGAGGACTGTCAACATTTGCTCTGAAAGTGCCTCCTTTTTTATTGAGCATTATATAAAAATTACTTTGACTCCTGTATTACAAGTTTTGAGTCACTGACATCTTTGTTTGATCAAAGTGCTTCTAGAAACATCCCTGAAATCTGCGAGCACTAGATTTTCTAGATCTGCTTGATTCTGTTTTGAATGAGTTATCTTACCTACTGTTGGTGTAGGTGATGCTGAAAGATACAGCATTGAAAACTCTTTATGTCTTTTAGTGTACTAGGCTTAAAAACCAGTGTTAGCAACAGAAACCCCACAGAGGAAAACAGATTTCACTTTCATTAGAAGACTCTCCTAGGAAGGCAGAGGGTTATAATGATGTTTAGTGGGTATTTAATTGCCTTCTAACCTTTTTCCACTGCCAGTGGGATGGGCTGCAGTTGGTTTATAGGTAATTTACCTGCAGGGACTGGATGTGGGTCTTCATTTTCTCGACCAAGCACCACATCTCCCCCATCACAGCTGCAGCCTGTGAACATCAGCATTTTTCTGCAGTGAGGAGCCTGTATTTTTACTTAACCTAATTCTTCTGTTTGGTGTTGGATTGCTTTAATTTCTCTCCCTTTGCATCCTAGGTCTCCTTGTGGGAACACTAGACGTGGTTTTGGATTCCAGTGCCAGAGTTGCCCCATACCGTATCCTGCACCAGACTCAGGACTCTCAAGTGTACTGGGCAGTGGCCTGTGGTATGTGCTGGGGACTGGATTTGGGCTACTCTCTTGCCTTTTTGGCTCAGATGATCAGTTATCTCACACAGGAATGTCCTGTGACTGCTCAGGAAACTTTCTAGAGCTTCTGATGGGGTAGTGAAAAATGCCAGAAGTGACAAAACTTCTCCGTTGCTTAAACTGTAGTTGAGGAACTTCAGGCTCTGCAAAAGGTTCTGTTTCTGCAGATGTTAGGGGGTTTCTGTCTTTCAAGATAAACCTCTTTGCAATGTCATAGTGAGGTTGTTCAGAGGATAAAACCATGGTGACAGGATTGCTGTGGGATGGTGAGGGTTGTGCCAAACCTGTTTACCAGGAGCATGGCAGAAGATGGGGACATGTAACATTCAAAGTGCCACACACTCTTTGGGGAGTCTCTTTACTGTCTTGACCCAATTTTCTTTTGCTGTATTTCTGGCCTGTAAAATATATTGAAACAGTGTTGTTTTCAGCATCAAGGGTACTTGGCCTGTTTTCCTTGAGAAATGTACCTGCTGTATTGGAATGTAATGGTGTGACCTTCTGATATCTGGTGGTGAACTTTGATTAAGGCTTTAGGTCCTAATGCTTGATAAAGAGAAAATACCTTCAGATATGTTTGTTAGACCAACTTTGTTTACAATAAGAATCTTTATTTTTCACTTTGTGGTTGAGTCATAAAATCTGATCATGAAAGAATCATTTGCTGAGCCCAGAGATGTTTATGTCTTGTTTTTCCTGTTCCCACCTTCTCCCAAGGCAACCAACACAATATTCTCCCTTACAGAGCTACTTAAATTCTGCAGATAGGAGGTTTAGAAGTTGCTGTGTTTCACAGAAACTCAATTTTCCTTTCAAGGAGGGTGGAGGCAGAGAGTAAGAAAGATGGAAAACAAAATGACAAGTCAGAAACTGCATAGCAAAAAGCAGAATATTTCATGGCCACATGCGGTGCAGATCTGTAAATTCATAGCATTTTGACACTCAATGAGTCTGTTATTTTTGTGCAGTTTCAGGAGTGCTTTAGTTGATATCCTCTATATCTCAGTTGCTTTTAAAGCAGTGCAGCATGGAAAAGTGAGATGAGCTGAGAAACACCCAAATGGAGCTTGATAAATTATTCTACTGCAGTAGATATGTTGTCTTCATCCAGAGTATTTCTTTGTTATATCTGGTTCTCATTTTGCTGTCAAAGTAAGAATACTGGTGTTCACTTAAAGTCACACATTTATATATGGCTCTCTGGCTGAAAAGTATAAATACTTTATTTGTAATTTATCGTGTGTAAATGCTAGTGGGCAGCAATCTGGTCACACATGCAGCTTCAGCCTTTCAGCACTTTGTTCTGTAACCCTCCCTATAGAAATTGCAGGCTTTTGCTCCTTCATGCATGTCATTGTAATGTTGTTCTTACAAGGATGTCAGTTATTGAGGCCAGGCTTATTTTAGCAATTTCTCTGCTGTCACTTGGTGGGAGATGCAGCTCATGGAACAAAACAGGACGCAGACTTCACTCCTCTGCTGTTATTGCTCAACCTGGGGAATTTTTTTTCACAAGCAAAGCATCCTATAGTTGATAATTCTGTGCCCTTTAAATAAGCCATTCTGTATTACTCAATTTATGCTCTAGAAACATTGTCAGATGTTGGGATAGATGTCCAGTAAACTTATGCAGAGAGGCAGCAGAACAAACATTTGTTGTCTAATCCATTGGGCTGTACACACAAACCCAAACTCAGACCCCTGTGGAGGAAGGCCCTTTGCCAACAACATAGTGATAGCTGCCAATAGAGAGGAAGAAATCTTTTAGTAAACACAAATCTTTGAAATAATTAATTGGCAACTAACTAAGGCAACTTTGTGTAGGAGAATTCTTTAATTTTGTTACAGATTGAAGCTTATAATTGGTGAACTGTTGTGGACTGTGTGGTTAAAGGCAACTAATTGTTTGATTTAAAGTTTGCTGAGAAGTTTTGGGGTATTTTTAAGAAAACAGAGAACTCTCTGACATCATTATTTTGGTTACTTTTTGGTTTGGAATCGTATGCTCCCTGCTGCCCATTGCCCCTGGGAAATGGAACCTCCTTGTAGGTGTAAAAAGTTCAGTTGTTCTGAAATGTCAAAGTTCTTCTGATAGTTCATTTTTTGTGTTCCAGAATACCAGGAATTAAAGCAGTGCTTCTTGACTCTTATATAAGAATGCTTTTTGTCTGGGGAAAAAAGAGCTGTGTTTGGTGTGCACTGGCAGTAGGATGGTCTGTTGGTCGTGTGCTCGTTATCCTTGGTGGCAGTGGAGACATTTTTTAGAAACATAATGTTGGTGTACATAAAATATCCTTGACATGTACACAGTTGGTATGTTTGATTTGTCCTGATCACTGCTCAGTAACTGTTAGTTTCCTGCTGTGAACTTGGGGGGAAAAAAGACCTTGTTCTAATTTCTTTTTTTCTTTGCTCTTCCCATCATCTTTCTCCCCTTCAACTAGGATCATCTCGTAAAGAGATCACAAAGCATTGGGAATGGCTGGAGAATAACTTACTGCAGACTCTGTCCATCTTTGACAATGAGGAAGATATCACCACCTTTGTCAAGGGCAAGATACATGTAAGTGACATGTTTCTCTTCAGGACTTCCAGATCCTGAGAAAGAATGAGGAGATGGTTTAATAATTTTTTTACCCTTTTCAGTCATACATAGATAGGAAATTGTCATGGAACACACACAACATTGTCAACACTGGGTTCCAGTCAGAACTGGGCAGGTGTATTTGAGGGAAAAGATTTTGAGCAGTAGATCTCAAGGAACAAACAGCCTGCTTATGATGCTCCTACTACTTACTTTAAAATCTTCCTGATTATACCTTTGATGCAGAAAGAATGTTTAATAATGGTTCATCTAGCAACAAATGCAGGAGAGAGAGAATTCTAGTTTGCAGGCAATGTGCTTGCCCTGCCACAGTGGTCTGAAAGGCCTCTGGGTTGTAAAGCACCTGCACCCCAACTTCCACTGCCTTTTGAGTCAGACAGGTGACTGCTTGTTGGGCACTTAACACACTTCAGATCCCAGCCCACAGATCTTCCAGAGCAGAAGAATGCAGCAGAAATTTGAGTCTTTTTCATCTCTCCTGTCAGAGTCTTTGTATTTTCTCTGTGTGTCTGTGCGTGAGAGAGATTGTGGTCATTTGGGTTTCCTTCTGGCCAGTCAGGGTCTGACAGACTGCAGAGTTCTGCCCTTCCTGGCAGATGATGATCTTCCCGCTGAAGAAGCACGTATGCAACTGAAAAGAGACTTCAGCTGTCCTGCAGGGTGTTCCAAGTGTTCCCAGGCCAGCCAGGAGGAACTCAGTCAAACATTAAACATGAGTGCTTGTGGCATGTGCTCAGGAGCAGATCCCAGATCATGGACTGACTCCCACGTTATCTCACTGCCCCTTCTGCCTTCTTTGCTGTGTCTCTGACATGACAGGACTGAGACTGCTGGGTCGTGTTTCTCCTCTGAGTGTTCCGGATTGCTGCTGTGACCCTTTGCTGTACATTAGGTCTGTCAGCAGGCAGGTTCCCTTCTGCTTATTTCCTCTTTCCTCCCATATCCTCTCAGGGCATTATTGCTGAAGAGAACAAGAATGAGCAGCCCCAGAGTGAAGAGGATCCAGGTAAATTCAAAGAGGCTGAGCTGAAGATGAGAAAGCAGTTTGGGATGCCCGAGGTGGAGAAGTTGGTCAATTACTATTCCTGCAGCTACTGGAAGGGACGTGTGCCCAGGCAGGGTTGGCTGTACCTCACTGTCAATCACCTCTGTTTCTACTCTTTCCTACTGGGCAAAGAGGGTGAGTTCTGAGCCTGCAAGTTGTTTTTCTGTCATTTCCCATAATTTTTTTCATCTTTTGTGTGAACTCCTTCTTTAGGCTGACTTTTTTTTCCTTTTAGGAATCCTTGAGCTCTGGCTCAACCCACAGATCTGTTCTTTCTCTCACAGTGCTGTTCAGACTGAATGCTTGAGTCATTTTTCAGAACATTTCTCAAGTTGTGCTCAAGTTTTACTCCGGTTTTACTCAAATTGGATTACTTTTTACAAGTTTTACTTTGGATTAGAAAACCAAAGTGTTTTTACCTTGGTGAATTTAATCTGGAACAATCTCCAGGACCCAGTATTTACAAAGCTTGAGCTCCTGAGTCCAAAGCTAATTTGCTGGAAAGAATTAATGAAAACTTGAGTAATTGTAGTTGAAAGCATTTGCTGGATGAGAAATAGTCCTTTTGGAACTGCATTATTTCTAGTCTAGTTAATTCCAAAGGTTATTTCCAAGTATTTTTGGAGAACCCAGTAAAAGTATGAAGAAAAGAACTGTCCCTGTGTAAGAGAGGGAAAAAATGTTGCTACACTCAAAGCTTGCTGGCTGTTTGGCTTTCATTTTCTGATTGATTGTTGTTTTGCCTCAAATTGTAATAACGGTATTTTTAATTTTTTTTCTCCCAGTTACACTGGTGATCCAGTGGGTGGATGTGACTCAGCTAGAAAAAAATGCTACACTGCTGTTCCCTGAGTGCATTAAAGTAAACACAAGGGACAGTGAACTTTATTTTTCCATGTTCCTCAACATCAATGAGACGTTCAAGCTGATGGAGCAGTTGGCCAACATTGCTATGCGGCAGCTGTTGGATAACGAGAGCTTCCTGCAGGACAAGTCTCTCCCAAAGCCCAGGAAACCTCTCAAGAACATCTCTGCATTAAAAAGGTATATGTTTCCAGCAGTGACAAAAGAAGATAGATAATAGGGGATTGTAATGATAAATCTGCATTATTTGGTAGCTCCCAGGTGCCACTGGGGTTTTCTTGCTCTAAGGGTAGCATCACTTATTTCAGTCATTATCCCTCTGCCTGCTCTCTTTTGTTCCCATCCTGAATTGGAGCTGAATTTACACACCCTCTTGATTTTTCTCATGCATGACTTGGCACTGTTAGAAGGATTTTTCAACTAGAAACTGCTGAAAATCCTATGTACAAAAAGTGAAAGAAGAAAATTACACCAGCCCCTCTGTCTGAAGTTGGAGATTTATAAAAAGTAGCATAGATTTGTATTGTAATAAAACCTCCCACTGGGGAGTGTTCTCTGTAGTTTCGGAATCTAATGTAACATTTAAGTTTTCCAGATGCACTTGCATGTTTTATCTTGCATTGCAGGACATACCTGGTCAGTGAGGCATGTCTGAAAGGCTGAAAGAGGAGTCAGATAAGGGATGGCATCTCAGAGAAAGGAATACTAAGAATATACAGCATAGTCTTAAAGTTGTGATTTGAATGTACACTTAACATTAGTGTCTGCATGGGTTTCTCAAGTGAGGAAAAAAACCCCTGTGGGTGCTACCCTTTACTTTTCCCCAGAGACCTGGATGCTCGAGCCAAAAATGAGTGCTACCGTGCCACTTTCCGGCTGCCCAAGGATGAGTGCCTGGATGGACACACAGACTGTACCTTGTGGACACCATTCAACAAGACACATATTCCCGGCCAGATGTTTGTTTCCAACAATTACATCTGTTTTGCCAGCAGGGCGGAGGAGGCCTGTCATCTCATCATTCCTCTCAGGGAGGTAGGAATTTCTTAGCTGTATTTTGAGGCTACAGGCCTTTCTTGTCTTCTGTGTGCTTCTGTCTTCTGTGCTGTGCTTCATAGATAATGGAGAGCCTGCTAGATCCAAATGGCCCTTGTCTTTGTGTTCTAGGTGACAATAGTTGAGAAAGCAGATAGTTCCAGCGTCTTGCCCAGCCCTCTGTCCATCAGCACTAAAAGTAAAATGACTTTCTTCTTTGCCAATCTGAAAGACCGAGATTTCTTGGTACAGAGAATCTCCGACTTCCTGCAGAGAACACCATCCAAGAAACCGTGTGGCATCGACAGGGAATGGAAGTGGAATTTGGCTGATCCCAGTTGCGAGGTACTGAGGAGACAGCTGGGAGGAGCTTTTCAGAGCAATGCTCCTTAAGGGTGTGTTAGCAGTGCTTGTCACCAGGCAGTGCTGCCTCTGCGTTGGCCATTAGCAAGGGAGGGAGGCAGCCTGAGCTCACACACTCTCTGTTGTGTTGTTCAGGAGGTTCCAGAGCTGCCTTCCAGCAGCCCCCTGGCTGTCAGCCCCATGTCCGCTCTCGGCCAGCGACCCGTCAACTTCTGTGCTGGGGAAGTGCCAACAGCCTCGCAGGGACTGCTCAAACTCTTCAGAAGGAATTCTGAGGAGCTCTCCGGACCCAAAGGGGTAAACAATATTTTGATGTAAAACAATTCACTTTCAATAGTTCGCGGTAGGTTGCAGATTTCTTGGCCTGCCCTAAAAGTGAAAATGCATTTTATCCCTGGTCAGTCCTGCAGTGTCAATGCTGTGTCTGTCACAGTGCTGCATAGCTGGAACCTAACCATCAGCTTACTGTGTCAGTACTGACACCTCTGAGATGGTTGTCTAGAGGCTGAGAAATTAGTAGTACCAGTGTTCTGGGATGTGAATTCATGGCTGTGAAGAACTGCTTTCTTTCAGATCAAGAAAGCAGAGAACTGGTATCTCTGCTTGGTAGTTAATCATCATAGTTCATGGTTCTGCCTGCATTCGTGTGGAGATTTGCAAGGCACACTGCCATTGTACAGCCCACGTTAATGTTGCAAAGACTTGACTTTAAGCAAGGTCAGAAATGATTCAGAACAGGGTAGATTAGCATATACACCCTTTTCTTCAGCAAAAAAAAGAGAGGCTTTAAATGTCACAGTGCATTGCTCATGTGAAGTGCAGGCCTGAGCATATGCACAAATCACCTTGTCTTACAAACATAAAAATGCATTAATCTCCTAAAACAGCCATGTTTGTTCCTATGAAGGCAAAGGAGAAGATGAAGGAAGAGTCTTGGAACATCCATTTCTTTGAATACGGGCGAGGGATGTGTATGTACCGCACTGCCAAGACCAGGGAGCTGGTACAGAAAGGAATCCCAGAGAACCTTCGTGGAGAGCTGTGGCTCCTTTTCTCAGGTAGGACGTTGTGCTGGATATTTTGTCAGCTAGCAAGAATAAGCTTTCTGCACATCTCAGGGGAAAAGGGATGAATCTTAGCTCATTTCAGAAGAAATTAATGACAACTCCACCTGAATGATACTTCATGGTGGGGTTTTTTGCCAAAAATGCAGTGATCACATTCCTGAGATGACTTTCTTTATGAGCCTAGTAGCTATTTGGCCTCCTTTGTCTCTGTTTAAGTTTTGGGCCCTAGACTCTTAACAGGGTGATTTAGTAATGAGTTTGTTGCTATACTTTCACATCTATTTGTAGTTGATGAGTTCATGCGCCGGTGCTTCTCAGCTCATCTCTGAAACTGTGGGCACAAAACCTGGATTCTGAAGCTCTAAAGTACTATTTGTTCGTCATTTCAGGGGCTTGGAATGAGATGGTGACTCATCCTGGTTACTATGCAGATCTTGTGGAAAAGTCAATGGGAAAGTACAATCTCGCTACAGAGGAAATCGAGCGAGATCTGCACCGCTCAATGCCGGAACATCCTGCCTTCCAGAATGAGCTGGGAATTGCTGCCCTCCGGAGAGTCCTAACAGCCTATGCATTCAGAAATCCAACAATTGGGTACTGTCAGGTAGGAAAGAAGTCTTAAACTTGTTAGTCCTACGCGGTGACCGTGATTGACTTGGAATTTTTTCTGCAGTTTCCTGTTCAGTTTCAAGCTGTTCCTTCATTCTGTCCATGCAGTGGTGGGAGAGTAGGAAAGAAGTGGTTATATTGCAATATCTTTTAAATACCCTTTGAATACAGCATTTAAGCAGACTTTTCACATTGCTGTTAGATGTAATGTCAGAGTCTTTACTGTTTTCCTGCCAGAGTTTTCCACAGTTCAGCAAAAACATCTGGTTTCATTAGAAAGAGCAATTAAGTGAAATAAGTGACGTTGCACATGAGCAGTATATTGAAAATGAAGGCAGTTGCTGCTTTGTGAAACAACGTAGTGGAAATTCAGGTTCATTTTGTGTATTGCTGTAGTATTAGAGGTTCTCTTTATGTTGGTCTCTTATGACCAAATTGTTACCAAACTTTTTTATGAAAACTCTGAAAATGATTCTTAGTCACATTGTTTACTGAAAGTGCTTGACAAAAGGTCATCATATTATTTGCTGCCTCACAAACAGAGGAACTGAAAACAGGAAGGTACATTGGTTTAAGGCCATCCATTGACTCAGATGCCAGTAAGAACTGGAAATAGATATGACTCTTAGTGACAGTTTGCTGTATTCATGGTTTTAAAGTTTAGCTGGTCTGTAATGGCACAGCTTTCACGAAGTCCTTCTTGTTTTTCTCCTGTGCCTGTGAATTTGGCTGTGCTGGCTCACAGGCCATGAACATTGTTACATCAGTGCTGCTGCTCTACTGCAACGAGGAGGAGGCTTTCTGGCTCCTGGTGGCTTTGTGTGAGCGGATGTTGCCAGATTACTACAACACAAGAGTAGTGGGTGAGTCTTTGCTAAATTCGTGCTGTAGCCTGGATTTTCAGCTACAGTTGCACCAGCATCTCCCCAGGAGCATTCTGTTTGGAATTTATTGATGTGATGCATTCTAAAGATGATGAAGCACAACCCTGTTCCATTTAAAGTTGCAGGTGTGTGATAGAGACATAGGAAGAGACACTACAGCTATGAAGGTACTAGTACTACCTTGTAGTAACAAGAAGGATGAAGCAACTAAAAATTGGTAGCAGGAGGGACCATTAGCAGTAAGGAGGCATATCTAGAAGAAAATTACTGAGTTTTGGTTTTACTCATCTAAATGATGTATTCAGTCTTTGGAATAGGCTCCCAGGAAAGGTTAGTGAAAGCACTGTTTCATGGGCTTTTCAAGTGGGTCTGTATAAATGAGTATAGTTTGGTGTAAACACCATAGTATCAGTAATCCTTCACCTCTCCATTCAGAGAAAATGCATCTATCAATGAGAGGTTCTGTGTCTGCATGCTCTGCAGTGTAGGAATAGTCTTCATCTAAATATCTTTTTATTGAGAATGGGGACAAAACCTTAAACAAATGTCTTAATTTTAGTTCTGATGTTCAGAGGTTTATATGAAATTAAGTGAACTCACACTGTTTTGCTTAATAATTGATTAGCTTGGGTATACAGTGCCATGATGCCAGCAGTTTGAGTTTTACCATTGTCTCTTTTTGTCTGTTTCAGGTGCACTGGTGGACCAAGGCATCTTTGAAGAACTTACACGAGAGTATCTTCCCCAGCTGTCAGAAAAGATGCAAGATTTGGGAGTGATTTCCACTATATCCCTTTCCTGGTTTCTCACTCTCTTCCTCAGTGTCATGCCCTTTGAGAGTGCTGTGGTCATCGTTGACTGTTTTTTCTATGAGGGAATCAAGTTTATCCTGCAGGTGTCATTGGCCATACTGGATGCCAACATGGAGAAGTTATTACAGTGCTGTGATGAAGGTGAAGCCATGACTATTTTGGGCAGGTACCATTCATTGTTCTTATTTATAACTGAATAGTAACAGTGTCCTCTTAGTCATCATGTCTTTCCACCTAATTCCATTACATAGCAGGTCACAGATGACACTCTAAAATGAAACTTGATCTCCACAGAGGTTTGCTATTTCTTTCTGTAAGAGCTGAAATTAATTGTTAGCTCAACTATGGAGCAGTCCCATATTTCTGGAATTGTTTGCTTTGCAGCACAATACATTCCTGTATCTCAGTTTGCCTCTGAACTCTTAAAGGTTGTTTATTCAAAATTCACATAATAATTCTGCTCTACTATTAAGAACAGATCTTGGTAGGAATCACCTTCTAGAAATATAAGACTTTATCAAGAGATATCTCCCAAGTCTAGTAAATGTAAGATTTTCTTGTTTGAAATGGGAACCTTTTCTATATGCAGGAAAATACTCATCTTATGATTAGAAGCCCACATTCAAAAGAGGAGATACCCCAAAAGTAGGGTGAAAAGCAACTTTACTTCAGGTAGCATTGCAGGTTAGCTGGGAAAAATTGCATTTTTCCTTCATGTTTAGATTAATGATACAAAGAAGTTGAGAGTAATGTGTTAAGGATATTACTTCTCTTCCTGGGCACTAATCCCAGAGTCTTGCATCTGTTCTCTTTTTTCCCCCACAGATATTTGGACAATGTAGTTAACAGACAGAGTGTGTCTCCCCCTATTCCCCACTTGCACGCCTTATTGACCAGTGGAGATGACCCACCACTGGAAATCGACATCTTTGAACTCATCAAAACATCCTATGAGGTGAGGTTGTGCCTTAGTTTTTGCCCAAGGGATTTTTCTCTACTAACATCCCATTTTATACCTTGTGCAGCCAAAATTTGGGCAGTGTTCAGAGCTTGAGGTGCTCAAGGAGTGCAGGCTGAAGCTGTTATACCTGCTTGCCATGAGTAGAACCTGACACTGTTGGCCATTGTGGATTACAAAGAGTCTCCCCAGCACCAGTGGGGACTAAAATGAAAGCTGCAAATAAGTAAAAAGTTGCAAACTGGAGTTTTCTTCTTGCTTTGCCATAAAGGTGTCCATTCTTACTTGTATTTGAGAATTGCCAGTACTGGGGAGTTAAGAAGGGAAATTCAGGGTAAAAATTGTGAGGTAAACTGCAGAAACATGGAAGCATTGCAGTCCACATGCAGAAGAATCCTGTTCTGTGATCCACATTATAGTAATAGGAAGGTGACCTGAGAATGGTGCCAGTGCTGTTGAAATACCTCTGCAGTGGTGGAGGTGGACATCATTATTCATACTGAGAACAAACTCACAAGAAATTTGATCCTGAATGATGGAAAGAAGACAGGTGAGAGAACTGGTGTTTCACAGTTCCTCTCTGCTATGCTTTACTACATGTGGGATTATTTCCCTTTTTATCTCCTGGTTTTTATCCCATCCCCTTCCAGCTGTTTACAGTCAGACAGCTGCCATTTTACTGTTTATTCTGTTTGCTTCTTCAAATCTGCCATCTCTGTTTTTTCCTGGTTTCTTTTTATAAAAGTGTCACCACATTCATATTATTTGTCTGACCCAGTCAGCAGAAAATCCTCTTGACTTTGGTGTTTCTGGCTGAGTCTCATGGGGGTCCTAGAGGAGAAAAAGGAGGGCTGGAAGAAATGACAACCTGTCTGTTCTCTTATCTCTGCCACAGTACAGGATCTGTATTTCTCTCAGTCCTGGCAGATCCTTTTTCAGCTGTTCTGTAGAAACCTCTGATGTCGGATTTCTCATGAATTCTAAATTACTTCTCTTGCAGGACAGGGATGAATAGGGAATAGAGCTCAAGTTTTTTCTCATCTTGCAGCTGGTAAAAGGCTTCTGGTGGGTTTAGATCATCTCTGAGGGGATAGTACACTTGTTAAAGCATGTAACTGTAGATGGGTTGTTCTTTCTTTGGAAGATGATGTTGAGCTGATCTGCTGCCTTTCTTGTAGAAATTCAGCAATCTGAAGGCAGATGACATCGAACAAATGCGTTTCAAACAAAGGCTGAAGGTGATCCAGTCTCTGGAGGATACAGCCAAGAAGAGTGTGGTATGTGACTCCCAGACTGAATGAGCTGCCTGATGGCACATCCATGGAATGTGTTTTGCTGTGAGCATCGAGAAACTTTGTGCTGTAGCTGTGGCATGGAGGGAGATAATAAACACTTGTAGGACTTGTCACAGTCTCCATTGCCTAGTGCTGTCTGCTTTACTGCTTGCCTGGAATCTCTGAGGAAAGCTTGCTAGCAGATAATTATTTTACTGCCATTTAGAGAGTATGTGAGTGCATTACAGAGTTTTCCAGAAGGGTTTATGGCCAAAGGGGAGTGACTGTATCAATTGCCATTAGAGAACGTCATCCAGGTGTTTATTTCACTGTTGTTTTTCAACACATCTGAGTCAAACATCTGAAGACAAAAACAAGAGGGCGGGGCTACAGTCTGCTGAGTCAGGTCTGCACAAAGAGGAAATAAACACAGGAATATTTTTTCTAACTACTCAAAACGTCAGCAGTTTTTTCTTGACTGCAGACTGTCTTCCTGACCTGTTTCCAGAGATATTAGAATGGTTATGTTTTCCTTCCCATCCTGTGTCATATTTCCTTGCACTTATTTTCTTCTCTTCTGTGTTACACAGATTCTTCAGTGAGCTGTGTTTCATCTTTTCTACCTTCAAAACACACTGTTCACTCTGTTTTATCCCTGCAGGTCCGAGCTGTGTCTGGAGACATTGGTTTCTCTATTGAAGAGCTAGAAGAGCTGTATGTGGTGTTCAAGGTAAGAAGGAAGAGTGGGGAAGAATGTCCTGACACAGAGACTACAAATAAGTTGGAAGGAAAGCAATGGCTTTGCTTTAATTCTTAATGTAACCTGTCAGAACAGATGTGACATTCTATTACACGTGGTGCCAGTAGGACTGGCCATATCTGAGTGATTATTTTTAATTTTTTCCCCCAAATCTGGCCAAAACACGTTCACAGTATTTGAATGATGCTTATTCAGAAAGAGACTGTGGAGTCAATGGAAAGAAATGTAACATAGCACATAGAACAGGGAGCTAGGATTGACTGTACCTCAGTTTTTATTCTCAGGTTTTCCATCTACTTGTTCTGTAATTGTGACAAGATTACTTAAGGGCTTTGCCTCTGTTTGTCAGCATGTGTATTTTTAAAAGAGTGGTATTCCCCAACTGCATTTACCAAAGTCACTGCAAACTCAGTTGCACTGTACCATAGACTCAGAAAGAGGCTTAGTTCTAAAACCCACATGTTCCCCTTGCAACAAAGCCTAAGCATCATTTTGTTAAAACCTGAAACCATGTTTTGTCATGTTCTTTGTGTTTTTCCTGAAATCCCTGTCTCTCCCTTCATTTCATACTATTTTGTAGTGGAGTAACACCAAGAATAACGAGGGAGATAAAGCATGTCTTCTGAAATGTCTCTTCTTTGCTTACCCAATACTGTTGTGGTGCTGTAACAGAGTCTCCACTCCCGTGGGTTGCTGAGGTGCTGTATAATCCGACCTGTTAATCCTTTTCCCCCCCAAGGCCAAGTACCTGATGAGCTGTTACTGGGGAAATAACCGCGCGGCCGCTGCCCGCCGGGACCAGAGCCTGCCCTACCTGGAGCAGTATCGCATAGACATGGAGCAGTTCAAGGACCTCTTCATCAGCCTCACCCCCTGGTCCTGTGGGGCACACACACCTGTCCTAGCAGGGCGCCTCTTCCGCCTGCTGGATGAGAACAGGGATTCTCTCATCAACTTCAAGGAGTTCGTGACAGGAATGAGTAAGCGGGGTTTTTGGGGTTTTTTTTGAGAAGACGGAATGCCACAAAAAAGTGTTTCTGTCCTTTTCCAAGAAGAGAACTAAAAGGAGATAATGGTGTATCGTGAGGGGAGGGTGAGAGGAAGCCTCAAGCTGAAGAAAATACGCCTTTTTGGCTTGGATTTCTTTATTGCTTCTGCACGGGACTTTGAGTGTTTCCTCACTGCATGGGAACTCCTGGTTTGAGTGTGTGAGCAGAGGGTGATTCTTTATGCTGAGTGCTGTTTTACTTAACTTTTTTTTCCTTTGCAGGTGGGATGTATCATGGTGACCTCACTGAAAAACTCAAGGTACTCTACAAACTGCACCTGCCTCCTGGTGAGTGATTGATTCTGTATATTGTTGGTGTTGAACTGAGTTTGTTCTGACGTGGTTGAAATGGGATGTCTCATGAATTTTGCTAATGAAGTGGGTGATACTGCTGTTCAGTTAGCTTAGACACCTTAACCTTTGCTTCTCTATGAATACAGCTCTGAATCCAGAGGAGACAGAATCTGCTTTGGAGGCCACAAGTTATTTCACAGAAGATGTGACAACAGAAGGTAATGCAACACTGCTGCCTTTACTTCTTAGTGTAGGCAGGAGTTGCAGCATAGATCCACATGCTGTGACCAGTGATTTTGTGCAAGGTCTCATGCTGGCAGTGTGTTAAGGTTGCCAGTGTGTTTGAGCTTACTGTCTTTGTTGCATGATGGGGAAGAAGTTTGGAGCTAAAACTCCTTGGTGCCCATTTCATGCAGGATACAGCATGCTCTGAAACTCAGTCATAGACTGCTGAGGAGGAGCAGTGTGCTTTCACCAGCCCCTGTCTCCCACCATGATTTAGGCTTTTCATGAAAGTCTCATTGTCTCTCTTGTTTTTGTTTCCTTCTCTGTGTCTGTCTATGTCTGGCCTTTTCTTCTGTTTTATCTGGGATATTGCCCCCTCAACCCCCTTTTCTGCTGTTCAAGTATCTCCCTTTGTCTCAGAGTTGGATATCTGCCTGCACTGTGAGTCTCAAGGTCAGTCCATGGGTTCTGTGCATGCATCAAGCATGACTGTGGTGCTGATACCACCTGCCAGCACCAGTGTGCTGGTGTAAATACTCTGAAATTGCTGCTGCTGGTCCTCTCTTGTGACACTCTCACCATTAATAAAGTGCTCTAAGTAATTAAATATCATTCAATATATTCTACCTATTGAGCTTCAGTCCTGGTCAAAATAGGTTTTGTCTGGCTTCTTTCAGTTGAATTTATCTCACTCTAGAAAGTGGTGGTCAAAAATAGACTCTGAGCAGAGTGGGGGGATGCTAGGCTTGCTGGCCTGTGTAGGTGGCACCTGTGCCTACTCCACAGTCTTCTAATATAAAGAAATAAGGATGCATGCCACTGAATTGTAAAACTGTTGGTAGTTTACTGCATTTCTTAAAATGCAGTTTTAGGAATTGCAAATAGGAGGTCAAACTATGTCAATCATGCTGAATGTTTACCAAAATATAATGATGCTTAAAAACATATGTAAGTACAAGAGGTAGTTGTGAAGTTTGGTGCTAGGTGGCTAAATTAAGAGTCAGAGTTGGAACCAAGACTTGCCATTTACTCTAGTGACAATGCAGGGAATGAGAAGTCTGTGAAGTTAGACTGCAGATTGCTCCTCAAGTGTCAGTTCAGTCAGGGAATAGTGGTGAGTGTAGGTATTAGTCACATATATGCACACGACTAGTTTGGGGTTTTTCCATTCATTATCTTGCTTTGCATGACTGAACTTCCTTGTCTTTAGGCCATCACATTGCTTGACTGTCTTTCATACCTGTATTTCACCCTTTTTTTTTTTAAGAGCTCTGCTCTCTACCTCAGCTCTTCAGCCCACTTTTTGTGTGGCTCTTTATCCAGCTCATCCCATCAGCCTCGTGCTTCCATCCTGTTCTGTTCACTCCTCTAAACATGATGTGGGAGTGTGAGATCTAACTTCTGTTAAATATATTTTTGTGTAATTTACATTTGTAAATTGAGTTGTCAAGTTCTTTGTGTGTTATATTGCTGAAAATCAGCTATTAATTGTTCCTTTGTAATTCCATAATTTTTTAGAAACCCAAGAAGATAAAGGAAGGAGAAATGAGAATGGTCCAGAAAAAGGTAATTTCACTATCAGTAGACCACGCTCCAGTCTTGTCTCTCCTATTATGAACTATTCATTGTCCTGTGCTGATCAAGGAGACCTTACAGTGTCCCTTGTGGACAGAGGTGAAGTGGGAGGTGAGCTGGGAAATAAATCTCTTATGCCTTACTGCTCCAACTCTTGTACCTGCCAAGATCACAATGTTTGTAAATCATGTTGGGTAAGTTGTCAACTCCCAGAGTTCATTTATGAGAAGTCAAGCTGATGCAGCACTGCTAAAATTTTTGCTCTACTGAGCTGGATCGGATAAACCAGCAGAAAACAGCACAGCATTCCTGGTAGATGCTTTCCTGGACTGTCAATAAAACCTGCTTCCAGCCTGATTTTTGCTGGCACAGCGTTCACTTTCTAAGTCTGAAACCATTAACCACCTCACTAGTGGCTTGTTCTTGCCTTGCAGAGGAGAAGGGTACCAGTCCTCAGGACTATAGATACTACCTAAGGATGTGGGCCAAGGAAAAAGAGTCCAAGAAAGAAACCATTAAAGATCTCCCCAAAATGAGCCAGGTAAGAAGTGAATGTGAAGGTTTCCAGTTAGATCACTGGCAGCTTGGTGGGGAATTCAGCAGTATGTGCAGTTGGTGTGCCACCATGCTCAGTCCTTGCCTGTAGCTTGCCCTGCTGTTCTGGTGTGGTGAACTTTAGAACCTCTAATTCCACATGTTTCTGTTGAATTCCACAGTGGCTACAGGCAAACTGCTTTGTTTCAACCAGTCACTCCACCTCCCAGACCAATTTTTCCTATAAGAACTGCATTCTGTGTTTTCCCTCCAGAGCAGGGTGTTTCAAATATGCCATCAGTCACAGAGACTTGTTTGGCTTTTTTGATTTTGCATTGCCTCGAGTTACAGCTGCTCAGTGGAGAGTGAAGAATGTGGTTACAGAAAGGAGAGTCAGATAACTGGTGTGATCTTTTCTGTCTCTAATTTCCTTTATGGGTGCTACTTAAACCAGTTTGGAAATGCTTAGAAGCTGACCACAGAAGAGTAGCAGAATAAAAGCAAAACTTTAGTTTTCTCAGCTGTGAATATGTGACTACTGTGTTCATTTGCCAGCAAAAAGCCCCACCACTATTAAATTGCCAGCTGTGTCTCAGTTTAGCCACTACAGCAGAGAGAGGGGAGTTAGCCTGTCAGACTATTCTGAGTCTGTACAGTAGGTTGCCACTTACTTGGTGGGGAGGCACATAAACAATGAGTCATTCAAGATGGGGCCTGTTGCTTCATCAGCCACTGAAAACTTTTTTCAGCCTGCAGTATGATTTATTTTTTTTTTTGGTGTTTGTCTTTTAAAGGAACAGTTCATAGAGTTATGCAAGACCCTTTACAACATGTTCAGCGAGGACCCCGTGGAGCAAGAGCTGTACCACGCCATTGCCACTGTGGCCAGCCTCCTCCTGAGAATTGGGGAGGTTGGGAAGAAATTCTCCAACAGGCCCACAAGGAAGTCTGAGGACTGCAAAGCAAACAGTACTCCAGACCCTGTGAGTGAAGAGGAGTCACCAACATCTGAACAGAGTCAGAATTCAGCAGTGGAGCAGCAACCCCAAGCTGACCATGAGGACAAAACCAGTGTTGATGCTCAACCTGAAAAAACACAGCAGGAAAACCAAACTCTTGGAGATGTGTCAGGGGAAGGACAAGGCTCTCCTTTACAGCTGCTATCAGATGATGAAACCAAAGATGATATGTCCATGTCCTCATACTCCATGGTCAGCACAGGCTCCCTGCAGTGTGAAGACATTGCAGATGACACGGTGCTGGTGGGCTGTGAAGGCAGCAGTGCAGCTGCCAGGTATGGCAGCACCATTGACACTGACTGGTCCATCTCCTTCGAGCAGATCTTGGCCTCCATGCTGACAGAAACAGCCCTTGTGAACTACTTTGAGAAAAAGGTCAGCATTCTTCAGAAGATCAAGGATCAGAAGAAGGTAGAGAGGCAGTTCAGTTCATCCAGCGACTATGAACTTTCCTCCGTGTCAGGGTGAACTCAAGAAAGCAGGAGTTGTCTTTTGGAGATGAAACAGGAAGATGAAGTGGCAGATGGCAGGATGGTTTGGTATTTTCTGTTTGGGGATTTTTTGTTTAATCAGAGACCAGTAACTACACAATTACAATAGATTCCAATTGATAGGGGGCTTCTGACAGTGACTGTTTTGTGTAGGTGCTTCTTCAGCTACTCTGGCTGACAGAATTAGATTTACATTCTCAAGAGCCATTAGAACCTAATAGCCCCTGACATATAGAATTACCACCATAAATTATGCATGTCTGCCTTTTGCTATCTTTTATTTTAATGAAGTTTTATTTCAGACAGTAACTGCTCCTTGCCTGCCCTTGTTTGCTGTAGGTTCCTGGGTTACTTGCACAGCAGATGCAGCCTGGCTTGAAACCACGTTTGCCTCTGGCTGCCAGTCCGAGAGCTAATGCAGTGTAGTCGAGTGCTGTAGGACCCTGACCTATAAATAATCTTGTAAGTTCTTCTTGTAAGCTGTTCTGTGACTCAACAGCTATAAAGCAAATGTGC
The DNA here is from genome assembly GCA_013400415.1 of Scytalopus superciliaris. Lineage (NCBI taxonomy): Eukaryota > Metazoa > Chordata > Aves > Passeriformes > Rhinocryptidae > Scytalopus > Scytalopus superciliaris. The sequence continues at coordinate 102,202 of VXBX01002390.1, read as the reverse complement.
CCCACTGCTCCCAGCACCCTAAGATCTAAACACGTTGCTCAGACCTTCAGGTTTCTTTCAGACATGGTTTGGCATTTTCATAGTGTATGATCACTTACTTTCTCCTTCGGCATAAAGGAGTTTTCAGACAAACATGGTTTTCTAGCATTTGCTTTTCTAATTCTTTGAAAGCCATTAGTTTTAGTTTGTCTGGGGAGCCACAAGCTCCTTGACTTCAGTGCAGAAGTAATACTGAGTCAATCAGTGGGCTCATGATGGTTATAATGAGGGAATAAGTTCCTAAATTGGACGTCAGTGAATCAGCCTCAGTGTTCCAGGGCAGTGGCACACTGGTCTGCTGGACTTACCCTGTCAGTACATTCACTTTCATTGCTGATTCTCCATTTTTACTGGCTAGTGAGGGGTCCAGTTTTTAGGTGAATCCCTAGGAATACTCTGATCAGTCAGCCCTCACAAATGCTTGGGGCAGGAAGATGTGCAGGAGTGTTGTGCCACCTGCCTCTGCTCAGTGTGTCCCTTCTGAGCAGTCTAGCAATGGACATGCTCTTAGAAACTCCTGCTCATCAGAGGCAGAATTCAGAGCAGCGTGGCCCTCTGCCACCAGCCTGCTATAGGAAACCTCAACACTAGATCTGATTCCAGTTAGGCACAAAGTAACTGGGAGGCTGAGTGCTCTTTTAATCAGTTAAAACCAGAAGGAACTAAAAGTTGCCGATCTGGTCGCAGGGTGTGTGCTCCAAGGAAGGAGAATTAATGCTGTTACTACAGATAAATTCATCTCAGCATGCAGGCAGTGACCCTGCAGGGCCAGGGTGAGGGAAGCTGCTGCTCCTCCAGAGCAGAGCCCACACTGAAGGCAGGGTTTGATCCAGCCTTTGGCTGGCACTCGGAATATAAGGGTAGGAAGGACACGTACGTGGATGTTCCCATTTAACACTACTCAGTGTGCTACTCAGTGTTAATTCATCCTCGTGACATTCTCAGTGTGTATTCACAGCTGGTACATATTTCTTATTTCTCTGCCTCCTCTGTCCTGTATCACTGGAGAGCAGCCATTAGTAAAACTGCTTTTACTAATTATTCAGTAATTTATTGTAATTTTTTTAAAGTACAAATAATACATGTGATTTTACACTGTCTGTCTTATCTGTCATGTATTCAATAAATGAGCCAGAATCCTACAGGCCTATTTGGCTGCCTTTTATTTCTCTGAGCTTTGAAAAGAGCAGAGTTGGTGTGACTGCAGTCTGNATGTCCTTCCCTTCCTTCCTTTCCTTCTCTCTTTCTCTTTCTTTCTTCCTTCCTCATGTTCTTAATTTTTATTCTTTACGCTTTTTTCCTCTTTTCTCCTTTTTCTTTCTTCTTCTTTACCCACTTCCCCCCTTTTTTCTCCCTTTCTTTCCCCCCCTCATTTTTAACCTATCCCTCTCCCTCTCCCTTATCCCTGTCCGTGTCCCGTTCCCGCTCCCGCCGCCGGGGGGCGCTGCGGCCCGGCGCGGTCACGTGGCCGCGATGGCGCCGCCGTGCTGGGCCCTGCGGTGCTGCCGCTGCCGCCGCTTCCAAGTGCAGCAGGTGGGACG
>VXBX01002390.1:1163-81992 GCA_013400415.1 Scytalopus superciliaris | reverse complement strand
GCGAGCGGTATCCCGGCGGGACCGGGGGTATCCCGGCGGGACCGGGGGTATCCCGGCGGGCAGCATCCTGCCGGAGCCCCGGGGATGCGGACCCGGCGGGATGCTGTGCGCCCCCGGCACCGTGGGACCCCCGGGAGGTGTGACAGCCCCCGTGCCCGTGCCCAGCTGGACGGGGGTCCCTGCTCGTGTCCCGAGCGTGTTGTGGCCTGGGGGGCCCGCGGAGGGTCGGGGGGCTGCGGGGTGACAAGCGGTGTCGGACTGTTCTGGGCTTGGCTTTGGTGATGCGCTCCTTTAGGCTCCCGTGTTTGTGGTCGGAACCTCCCCGGGCGATGGGACTCCGGGAGGGTTAAATCTGTGTGGAGAGGTGGTGATGGCAGCGTTTGGGGTGAGCCCTCGGGCAGACTGGAGGTGAGGGGAGATCCGAGCAGCCCTGCCTTCCCCGCACACGGCTCTGGCGGCTCGATGCCAACTCCAATAACTTCAGTGGATGTGGGACAGGTGTGAAGGCTGTGGCTTCAGCACTCAGGTGTGGGTGCTGGCCTTGCACTGAGTAGGGGGCTGCAGGGAAGGGGTGCAGGGCCCCGTCCCACCGAGGCTGAGAGGAATGCTGGGCAGGTATCATAGGGATACTCACTGCTGGTTTTTCCTGACAACGTAATAGTTGTTTTTTCCTACCCAGTCTCTCACTCAAGTAGTGCACTGGACTGGAGAACAATTCTGACAGTGGCTTCTGAATTGTGTATCTGTCCTGTGTTTGGGTGTGCACCTCTCATGGCCGTGGTAATTGCTCAGCCCTTCCATTTCCTGAGCTTTTAAAGGTCATTAAAGATGTGTGGTCTAACCAACCATCCCTTGACTCTCTCTTCCCACTTGCCATTTAAACGTCTCTGCTACAGGTGAGAAGCAGCTTGTGCATAGTGCAAGGCCAGGATGAGGGCTGGGGCAGCTCTGGGGAAAGGCTTTTTGGCTCTGCTGGGCAGGGTGACACGAGTCCTTCCAGCCCAGTCCCTTCCCTGGCAGCAGGGATGTGCCATTTTCTCCTGGCAGCGCCGGGAGTCTGACGGGCGGCTGCCTGGACTCCAGTGCCTCGTTCATCACTGAAGGGCTCTCCTGTTGTGCTGCTAACGCGGTTTAAGCCCCACCAGAGCTGCCTCCTGCCGAGGTTTCGGTGATAGGCGTTTGCAATGCAGGGATGCTGTCAGGGGGCCGGTGGCTTGGTTTGTTTCAGCTGGTGAGGTTTTTAGCTGGTCGAAATGTTTGCACAGCCAGGTGTTGCTGCATGCCCTTTCAGCCAGAAATGCTAGAGCCATGGTAGCTGTGCAGGGAGCACTCAGAGCTGCTCTGTGGTTAGCACCGAGCAGGGGCTTTGCTCACAGCTTCCTCCCCTAAACGAAGTGAGGGCGGCGTGCAGTGCTGTGCGGGCTCCGAGCAGTCCCTCCTGCTCTCAGAAGCAGGATGACCAACCCCACCGGGCAGTCTGTGCCACCTGGGCTGTGTCCTCCTTTGGCTCACTTTTGTTTTTCGACCAGCAGCTTTTCCCCCGCTGCTCACGCAAGCGCCAGAACAACAGCCTTGGGCAGCGCTGTCCCCGTCCTTCCCAGGAGGAGCCTCCCTGGTTTGTGCGCGTCCCTCTGGCAGCGACAGCCTGTCAGCGGCACACAGCAGTCGCTACAACAGGTCACAGATAACACTGCCTGGGCTGTGTCAGCACAGCAGGTTTCCGGCTGTTGTGGCCGTTTACGTATCAATACAGAGCCGGAGAAGACCTTGGGAGGTCATTCAGTCCATCTCCTGCCCCAGCCAGGATGGCTGATAACCAACCCCTTCCTGACAGATGTTTGGTCCTGTTCGTTCTTAAAAACCTCCGATGACAGAGAGACTCTAAGCTCCCCGGTCAATCTGTTTGACATTTAGCTGCCCTTATACTAGATTTTTCTTATGATCTGAGCAGAAATGTCTTTTTCTTCAGTTTAGTTTTATGATTGCTCTTTTTTCCATTTATTGGGCACAGCCAGTTAAGTTCCTTCCTTCTTTGCAGGAGCCCAGCAGTTGCTACTGTTTCCCCTTACTGATATAGATTAAACCACGCTGGTTCCTTTGGTCATCCATTTTAGGTCATGTATTCTTGGTCTGCAGTTGTTCTTGTGACTCTCTGCCAGACCATCATCCTTGGTGAGGAGTGAGGCTTAACCTGTGATACAGGACTGAAGTTGCCACTGTATTTTTACTCAGAAGTCTAAGGGATTACTTCATGTCTTTTATACACAATGATCCTGTTAATGCATCCCACTGTTTGCTTTTTACTTTTGCCACAGGTGACTCATGTTTAGGTTTTTTATGCCATCAACCTTTCAACTATTCCTCCTTGGAAGTTTTCCTGCTTTTCCTTCCTCATCTTGTATTTGCCTGGTTAATTATTCTTACCAAATTGCATTACCTCACGTTTGTCCTTGTTGAACTGCATCCTTTCTGTTGTTTTTTGTTTGTTTGTTTTTTTTTTTTCTTCAAAATGCTTCTCTAAAGTGTCAGGATTGTTTTGAATTCTGATCTTGTCCTCCTGCATGCCTGCAGTCCCTCTCAGCTTGGTGTAGCCTTCCAAGGCAATCAGCATGTTTTCTCTGCCATCAGCCAAGTCGTAGATGAAAACACCAAGTGGTATCAGATCTGGGATGGGTTCCACTGGAACCTTCTTCAGTAGGGTTCTCCCAGAGAGCAGCAGCCACTTCACTGGTGGGCTTCCCAGCAGTGGTCTAGCCCCTGCATCCCTGACTGCATTATGGGGGTGTCCCATTAGGCACTGTCAGAATTCTCTCTGAAATCTTTGCTTCTTCTCCCCTTCCTTCAAGTCCTGACACACAGAAAGAAATATGAGAGATTTGATATGATTTTTTCTTGATAAACAGAAATTATCTCTTGCTCAAGTTTTCCTTGTCTTCTGAGCACTTCACCTAAGTTAAGCTGATTGTTCTGTAATTTCTTGTCTCCTCCTTATTCCAATCCCTGTATTTTTCAAAGATAGGCTTTGTGTTTGCCAGTCCTCTGTAATATCAGCCATCCCCTGTGAGTGACTGGAGACAATTCCCAGTGATCCTGAGCTGCTCATGTCATTGAGTTCCAGGGAAGACTGGCAAGGTGTCTGCATTGCTTCCAGTGGGGAATAAAATTATATTAAAACACATGTAAAGCACCTCAGAGCCTGCTTGTCTTCCCACTCTGTGTGGGGAGGACAAAACAATTAATCACAGGAAAATAAACCAGGACAAACCATCTCTAGAGCTGCTTTTCTGTGACCTGTGCAGGGCTTGTTTACCTGCTAATGACGTTCTGCTGTGCTGTGGTTATTAGTAAAGTTTTGACCTCATGGTCTGCAAAAACAGATGCTGCCTCTTTCCAATTATAAACGAGGTTTGAAATAGTCTGCTGGGGTGGGAAGAGAAGGGCAGCCTCAAATAGCACAGCCAGTCACCCAGGGGGCTGGTGTCCAGCATCACGGGCTTTTGGGAGGTGGGACACGTGGTGTGCGTCACAGTGGTGGGTGTCTTGGCCAAAGCTTGGTAGTCTGTCTTTGCTGATTCTAGGTTTAAATGTGGTTTAACTTTCAAAAACAGCTGCTATGGGAGGAGCTCTTCTGTAAGCTGGTGTCATGTGTTGGACCTGTAGGGTTTAACTGTGGAGGATCAAGCCTTTGGGAAGGCACAGCAGGCTCAGGTGTTAACGTGCTCAACATGGGGATTCCAAGGAATGTTTTACTGAGGGACCAGTAAAACTGGAAGCTTTCATGACTTTAGATAAATCACAAGTGCAGACGAGCAAAATTTGCTTGGGATGAAGGCAAACAACTTAATCTACCTGAAATTAAATTGTGGGTTTTTTTCTTTCCAGTGATGAAAACTGTTCAGTTCTCATCTATAATGTTTGTTCTCATCTTGACTGACTGACCAACCACGTACCATTTATGCAGACCTTCTCGTTACCCCTTGCAGCCCAGAGCCATAAATGCTGCAGGATATTTGGGGTTTAAGTGTTTGGGTTTGGGTTTTTATTGAACAGCAAGTTCTAAACCTTGTGCTGAACAGTTTAAGGAGACTCCCAGCATGCTGCCCGTTGGAAATGCTGCATGTTGAGGTTGGGTTTGCACCTCCTGAGTACGGCTGCATAGCTCAGGACAGGCTCTGTACCCATGCTGCCTGTGCAGGCTTCCCCTGGCAAGTTCTTTTCCACTCAAATTTTAATGATTTGTAGTTTCCCAGTGCCAGCCAGCTCCAGGCTTCTGTTGCCAAATCCCAGCTGCAGGCACCTCCCTACCTGTAGCTTTGCCTGCAGAGTGGGGTTGCTCTTTGTGCGGTGGCTTCACATCCCCGAGATCAGTTGTGATCGTGTGGTGTTTTGGAGGCTCATCCAGAGGGGGCTGTTTCTCCCGTGGGTGTTGTGAAAGCCCTTCAGAGCAGATGTGCACAGCTCCTTGAGGGACTCACCCTCACATCCCATGGGTATCTCGGCACGGGTCTGAGCAGGGAATCTCTCCCTTGACCTGTGAGTGTGGTGGGGAGTGGGATGCTGGGGGGTTGGTGATTGTGGGGCACGGCGTGGACATTGCTCTGGTGCAGCAGGGAAGGCTCAGGCAGCATCTCTGTGAAGAAATATTGCTCGTTTGGTGCCTCTCACGGCGGGATGCTCCGCTCGTGGCAGGATGCTCCGCTCACGGCGGGATGCTCCGCTCGCTGGGGGTGCCCTTTGTGGGAAGCCAACTTTGTCCCGGAGGGATGTTCCTCTGGGTGTGTTTACAAAGTCTTCTTATACAGTGCATAAAAGCCGTGAACGCTAATCCTCTCTGGAAGCAGCAGAGTCAAAGCTTGTGGAACCGCTAAGTACGAGCCGTGTCTTGCGGCATGTGGGGGATCCCGCTGCTCTTTCATTTATGTTGCCTGCACCAGCTTGACTTCAGGCTTTTGTAGTTTCTTTGGGGTCTTGGGCACCGTTTGCAGCCAGACGGATGTGAGAGCGAGCCCTGGTTTGAGCTGGGGTCACTTCACTGCAATCCTTGGAAGTGTTTCCCAGGGGGAGAGACGCCAGCAGCAGACCCAGCGAGCGCTTCTGCTGGCTGAGGAGGTGCCGGCAGGGACCTGGCTGAGGAACTGTGGAGTTCAGAAATCTGTCATTAAAGGGCATGGTGAATAAAAAGATGTGCAGGAGCATTTCTGTGAGCCTTTACTTGGCCTGGGTGGTGCTCAGCAGATGCTGTGTGGAATTGGAATTGGGAATGCAGCCTATGATTTGACCAAATTCATCTCAGGAGCAAGGGGCACCGTGCAATCTGTTGATATGCATTTATCAAAATAAATCTTCCATTGTCTGGAGACACCTTTATTTCTAGTTTTATTTCTTTGCAGTTTTTATTAAGTCTTTAAACGGGGGCTCTTGACCTGTATTGCCTGTGCACTTGTTTGTGTCCTGGTGCTGCTCCCCCAGTGAGAGCTGCAGTTGTGTGATAGACTTGAAGTTACTGGAAGTTGAAAAGGGCTTTGTCCTAACCTGTGTGCCTTGGAGTGGGAGACTTGTATTTGTGTTCTTGCTATGCTATCTCTCTCCTGGTCTTGGAAAAGTCAACTGGCTGGTTTCATGCCTCAGTTCCCATCTGCTCTCTGGGGACAGTGACATCTCTTGTCACAGGGGTTTGGAGGACACAGCCAGGCTTCTGTGGGCAGGGTCTGTGTCAGTGCATAGGAGAGGAGCAGAGAAGGTTAACACACACCCCCCCACACCCAATTACATCAATTACTTCTCTTGGTTTACTTCTGTTGCAGAACAAAACTCTTTCTCATTTGCAATTCCCTTTGATTCATCTAAAACAAATCATTGATTTGCACTTATATCCTGAATGTTCATTGATTGCTCACTTAGTGTTTAGTGTAAAACACATCTATAACTGGCTACTTTAAGTGCAGCTGCCAGTCATCTCTAGAAAGCCTTGAAGCCACTAAGTGATGGAGGAATTACTTCAGCAATAGATGGACAAGGCTGCTGTGGGTAGGCTTGAGTTATCCACAGTTGTCCCCATTCAAAAAACCTAAAGCAGTCACCAAAGGACCAGTTTTTGTGTTCATGGTGTAAAGAAACACAAACAAATAGCCATCCTGGGGTACCTGGCTCAGCATAGGCATCTGTGGCCACCAGGGCTTTGCAGGAAGCCCCTGCAAAGGTGAAGCTGAGTCACCTGCCTAAAAATATCTGGAGATGATGCTTTTATGTTTCAGGTGAATATTTTCTGTATCATTTTCATGCCAATTTTAATGTTGAAGTTTTCATGAGACAAAGCCCAAGATGTTTGTGGGGCTGTGTGGGCGAAGGGGGCTGCTGTGGTGGCAGAACTCACTGGACAAATTAAAGGACTGTGGAAGTTATTAAAATAATGATAGGACCTCAGTGGGCAGGTTAGTGCTCTTAGGAGGAGAGGTTTTTCTGGGAGGGCTGATCAAGCATCTGCTTAACCTCATCCTGATGCAGGCAGAGGATTGTTGTCTTTGATAGAGGGAAATACATTTTTTTTTCCTGCCTTCTCCATTTGAACTACAGTGTAGGGGGCTTTTTATTTAGCAATGCCCTGCTTGGGTTTATTTCTGAGCTCGTATCTGGGAGTGGCAGATTCCTGTTTTAAATAATCCCTTTCTGCTTTAATTGTGTCACTGGCCACTTCTCCTTCTGTTTTTGTCCTGGTGTCAAGACACATTAAGTCTCCAGGATCAGTGCATTAGCATGGATGCATCTCTGATGCACAGAGACAGCTCTGTAACTCCATCTTCCCTCCTGCCTGCCCCTGCCTTGGAGTGCCTCTCCCAGTATTTAAATATTCCATCCTTCTGTGCTATGTACAGGATAAATACTTACCTAAAGGTTAATCTGTATTTTGAAAAGACTAGACATGCACAGGAAAATGTCTAGTGCAAGGTATTTTCATTTCTGCTTGTATTAAAGTGGACAGCAGTAGCATTAAAATGTAAATCGTTAGGCTTTAAAGAAGCTTCTGGGCAAAAATTAATCTCCACCTGTCTTTTATGTTCATGATGAGTTTTGTTGCGTTGCAGTGTCCATTTGCTTGTGACTGTAATTGTCACTCTGGTGGTTTAGGAGTTGTTGGTAGTGGGATGGAACCTGAACTGGGGGAAGAGCACGATGCTGGCTTGTGTCAGTGCTGTTGGCTGGTCTGTGCCTGTTCAAGTCTGCCTTAGAGCACTTAGGTTTTTCTTCTTTCTCTGTGATGGCAAGAGTTTTCTAGAAGGGGTAACCTGGTTTAAGCTGGAGACCCTTTTTTGTCAGTGGCTACTTGTACTTAGGCAGCAATAAATCCTCTGTGTATTGTCTCTGTTCCAAGGAATGCCACGGCTTAGGGAGGAGGACAGCGGTACCAAAAGGTTGTGTAGCCTGCACAAGCTCTTGTAAATAATCAAAGAAACACTCCTAATACTGAGAAATGAGCTACTTAAGATCTGTGTAATAGCACTACATTTTTCTGTAGCCTGGTTTATTGAAAGCGTGGTAGTGAGACCAACCCTGTTACTACCATGAACTTCACACAGAAGAAACTGGAGAAGTTTTCTGAGGGAGAAGTGAATTTCTTTATTCTCCCCCAAAGTACAGACACTCAGGGGAACAGAGCTGCTGTGCAGGGTCCCCAGGGGGTGTCCCCATGTGAAGAGCAATAGAGTGGCTGCATCCTTTGGTGGGGGAATGGATGGACCTGAATGGTGGTTGAACTCTCTCAGACTCTACCACTGCCACGGACAAGTACCTGTCAAATGAATTATGCAGTTAATGCTGGTGAAAGCAGTGTGGTGGTCTCCCTTCCCTCTGCTCTGTGCCCTGACTGTGATCTTTTATTTGATCTTGCTTTTCATGTTTTAACTACTCCTTTTTCGTGTCATCTCTCATTGCGCTCTCTGGAGCTTTGATATCTTTTCTCTTTGTCTTCTATTTCCCTCAGTTTCCTCCCTTTCTTCTTCCTTTGATGTTGCAGAAAATGACCAGCATGGGCATCTTCCCGCATGTCTTCCCTGTCTCGATCTTGTCCTGTTCAAGTTATCCACTATTTGAAGAACTTTACCAGATACCATCTATTAGTGTGGCTTTGTTAACTCCATGCCATGACTTTGGGTAGAAGCTGGTTGGGCTGCCTGGGGAGGAGATGGTGCTGGTCCTTGCACTGGGTGGCAGGGGTTGCTCTGAGTCCACCTGGGCCCCAGGAGGGGTGGTGAGGGAGGATGCAGCCCCTCAGGACAGACCCTCCCAGTTCCAGGGTGGGAATGTTTCCACAGGCACGTGGCTGGTGCTGATGGGCAGCAGGAGCTCATCCTGCACCTCACGGAAATTGAAGGAAAGGCAAAAATTGTGTTCAAAAGGAGATTAATTTGCTGACTTTGAGGACCAAGAAGTACTTAGGAAAAAAAAACCAAAAACCTGGAAATGCAAATTCTGGCTGAGCAGTCTTCATCATTTGATGGCTGAAGTTCTCCACTTTGTCTTGCCAGCAAATCTGCATGAAACATGTATTTTCCCCGAGCTAAAGAGCTGACCTGGGTGGGGGAGGTAAGTAACCAGAGTGGTGGATGAGCATAATTAGGACATGGATTGTGGGTTGGCTCCGTATAGATCAGTTTGTGTTTCGTTAATGTCTGGTTCCACCCTGTCTGTCTGTTTTATTGGATTAATTTATTACTTTCTGAAAGTGCCTCTCCAGTGAGCTAAAATATCTATTTACTGGAAGTATTTGGTTACCATGAAAAAGTGTGTTTGGCATGTGTTTGGCAAATATTAACTACTTTCTTCTGTTTCTTTTGCAATTTAATCTTCTATTTGTCTTGGGTATTGATTGCTGAAGGCCTTGGTAATTATTTGCTGATTTTGGAAATAATGATTCTAGAGGCTCGGATTACTTTTGTAATATTAATCATTACCATGGTGTGCTTGCCTGAGAGGATGGTCTCTCTGACAGCTCCAGCTGCAGGGTGGACATTTACTGTCTGAAATGATGCTGCCACCTTAAAATAACAAAATCTTTGCTGGTGTTTTGTTCCTCAAACTAAGCAGATATTCGCAGAGATGCAAACCTGGCAGTCGCAGTCAGATCACAGATTTGCTGTTCCTCTTGACTGGAGGAGTGTCCAGATCCTGAAGTCAAAGAAAACTATGAATGTATTCACTTTCCAAATTAATTTCATGGTGTGTTAATCTCAGCCCTGGCACGGGGTTGGTGGGCAATGGGCTGCCCCTCTCCAACCATGGCACAGCTTTGCTGGTGGGGGGAGAGAAGCAACACTCCGAAAGGGTCTTACACTTGCAAGTGATTTTGCTGCCATACAGTGGCACATCTTGCTTTGGGGGAAGGTGAGAAATTGGAAAGTCTCTTCTGGGAGCTGAGTAATAGGCACCTGCTATTATTGTGTCCCTCCTCCCCCTTTTAATAACTTGTTTATAGAAATACCTCTCCTACAGATCTCATTACACAGCCATAAAGCATGATTCTTTAGAAAATACATGCATTCCTATTCATGTTGGGGCTGAATACCTCCCTCCCTCAGTTTCCATAAGGAGGAGGGGTGGTTTCTGTGGCATCCAGGCACCTTTCCTCACTGCTGGGCAGGGTGGTGGGTGCCCACGAGGAGACAAGCTCTGTCCTCACCATACCTGGACTGAGATGCAATTCTTCCCTTAATACAAATCCTGGCAGGCACTTAGAGTGGCTGGGAGGGGAATTTTGTCTTCTTGCCGTTTCAGGCCTCGAAGCAAGGGATTGTGTTGGCTCTTTGAATGACGTTGGCTCGATCTCCATGGGAGCTCGCACAGTGACATGTGTTACTGGAGAGCACGGAGGGCGACGCTGAGCACACGCCCCTGGGATCTCTGGCGCACTGAGTCCCACTTCTTTCTCATGCATCAAGTGATACGTTTAATTGGCTTTAACAGTTTCATTCCTTGTTCTTTTATTAGTGGATTGCGGTGCAGAGGGAAGCTGGGAGCGGTTTTGGATCCTGTCCTGGGTAACTGGATGACTAAGCCTCGCTGAGCCTCCTCTCTGTGCAGGTGCAGTGATGCACCTCCTGCAGGGGCTGCGGGGGGAAGAGCGTCCCCTCCTCCTCCCAAACACACGGGTGGGGAAGGAAGAGACAGAGAGGGCAAAATCAGGTTCGTGACAATTGTTTTCTGATTCGTTCCATCACCTTGCAGAACAAAAATAACAAAGGGAGCCTCAGAAAAGAGGGCATTGCAGCAGGCCCTGGCAGGGATGTAATCTCTTTTCTTCATACCGAGGTATAAAGATAATTCCGATCGGGATTGAAACAGCGGATGGCAAATAATTCTTGAACAATCCGCTTATGGTGTTCCAGGATGCGAATGAAAACCACTAATGGGATAAAGAAGGATCTAGATAATTATCTTGACTGCATTAAATCCCATCCTTTCAGGAGAATACTCTTGTGTGGACACCAATTTCATGTGTATCAAATGCTAAAGCTGACTAGACGTTTTCAGAAGCTGGCTGATTCCAACACAGCCGTCCTTGCTTGGTGATCATACATCTTTTATCTACCTGGTTGGTCCTAGTAAATCTGATTTCTGGTCTCTGCTGTCCTGGTTCCTTTTTTCCCCCTCCCCACAGCAGGTTAAAGCTGTGACACACATTCTCCCCAGGGTGGATTTGAAACCTCCTTCATCTTTTTCTTCTTTCATTTGGTCTGCTGTTTTGGGAGACTTCCTGGGGTTTTTTTCCCTTTTACAGCTGGTAGTGCTGTTGTTTTAAATCTGACAGAAGAGCTGCCTGCAATATTGAGGTGTGCAAGATATTTTTTAATTCAGTCTATTTTTTTAGCCCATTAAGAGCTCTTGCAGTGTGTGGGATGGCACCCTGCTCCAAAAACAGATCCAGTTGTACAGTCAGTTAATAAGGCTCTTGTTGTGGGCTCTTTGCTGCCTTTGTGTTTGAACCTAATGGACACCCCATGGATGGAGTGGAGGATGGCAGGAAGGGAAAGGAACAGTTTTGTAGTGACTGAGACTGTGACATTTGGATGAGGTTGGATCATTTAACAGCTTTCAAAGCTTTGCCCTGCGGGAGCTCAGTTCTCTGTGACCCCATGGCCAGAGGAAATTGGCTGTTTGGAGGCATGGGGGACAAATGTAGCCTCTGAAACCACAAGGATCCCATCTTTACTGGCATGGCAGCACCGTTAATGCTCAGTTGTCTTTTGGAAGTACTGAAGGGCTTCCTTGGTTTTAGTGAGAAGTCAGAGAAGGAGTAACAGCCCTGTCCAAGGTGGGCTCGGGTTTCCAATCTCCTTCATGTTGCACAGAGAGGTTACCAGGGCCAGTTTTGTGCTGAAATCCAAGGAGGTGGCATGTCCATTTTGGCTGTGGACTGGAAATTGCTCTTGACACCATGGCTGTGAGCTGTTACTTGTCTGTCCCAACTGGAGGGTGTCCTTAGAGGCACGTGAAGCTCAGCCCTTCCGTGCTGGGCTTGAATTTGGGACAGGGAGCCTGCACAAGGGTCTGATGTGCAGCTGGGCACACCCTGATAAGAGACTTGCTGAGCAGGGCTGTGTGTAGAGAAGGGGACATGTGGGATCCTTGCTGCCTCTGAAAGGCTCTTTAAGAAACAAGTAATGTAGGAAATGTGGTCACCTTTCGTTTTGGTGACACGTTTCTTGAACAGCAGCTCTTAAACTGAACTGCTCACACAGAAGAGTCAGTTTCAAGTTTCTTCACCTCCTGGTCACAGTTGTGTCCCCTGTGGCTCCAGGAGCAGGGTGGAACTCTAACAGTGATGCCTGGTGCAGGCTTTTGCCCTAAAACTGCTGACATTCTGCAAGAGGAGTCTGGTGAGGTCTGACAGTTGACCCCTAAAAATCCATTGATTCCTGTGTAAGGCAAGTTATTCATCCTACACACTCCTGACTTGCAGAGAGATCTTGATGGGGATTTTTACTTTGTTCTTTGTGTCACTGCACACCCTTCAAACGAACCACTCATTAAGAAATCTCGTTAATTGCTCCTCATTAAAGACATCTGGTTAGCTGAGTTGCTAGTGTAAGTCTCCTTCCTTCAACCTGGTGCTGTGATGGAGTCATTCCTGGAGCTGCTGTGCCAAGTGTTACCCCCATGGAGCATTACAAACCATCTCCTGCCATCTCCTGCTTGGGTGAGCCCTACCCAGAGAGAAAGGGTGGGGTTTTTTCCGGGTGTCTGCACAGCTCTCAAGTGACTTGCACGATGCACACACAGAGAAAGGCAGATATTTCATGTCTCTTTGGAAATCTGTCAAGTGGCAGATCGCTTAGCCTGAGTCGTGTTGTCTGTTCAGAACTTCTAAAATGCAGGTCAAGCAGTGCTGCTGTAATAGTTAAAGGTCAGGCAAAATTGTGACCTTTAGCCCCTTGTAGCAGCTGTGATCATCAAAGGAGGTGTTTTACTCCTGGGATTGAAACTACAAGCTCTCATCTGTTGTTCCAGAGTGCTGTTTAGTTTTTCTTCAAGCCTTCAAACCAAAGGTGGGCATTTCTGCAGCTCTGACGGTGCTCAGAGACCCCAGGGCAGGATCCCCTCTGGTGTGCCCTGAATGTCCTGGGTGCTCTGAAAGCCTCCCCCAAAGCTTCACTGTGAAAGGCTGGGCTGGGAGGAGTCGGTCCAGGTAGATGAGGCAGTTGTCAGTGGCAGAATTTAAAATCCACACCTACTCACCAGCATCACTTGGTGACCAGGATCCCTGTGGTCCCGGGACATGCGTGGGGGTCATTTGCATCAGACTTAGAGATTTTGTGGAGAGAAGGAAAGGGGAAGATGTTGGCAAGAGAGGGCTTCTAGGTGGGTAGAATTCAGATTGCCAACCAGTGCAGAAAAGGTCAAGAACTTCTTTTGTCTGCCGGGGTGTGGCACAGCACGGGGGTGAGAAGGTGCGGGTTTTGTAATTCCTCTCTTGTTTAGTTTGGCTTCCAGAAGTCCTTATCTCTTCTACTGCCGGCTTCCTTGGAGTTGCCTTCTTTCCCTCTGCTCTGCCTACATTTCTTGCTGTGATTTCAATTATTTATACCATTTCTGTTGCCCTTAAACTGCTCCACTGCCTGTGCACTATGGAAGCAGCTGTCGCTTCCCCAGCCCGTTCCGCTGATGTGTGAAGAGCCCATCCCTGTGCACACAACTCGTTAAGAGCATTTCAGGGCTCTTCAGTGCAGGCAACTGTGTGAACGTGAAATTGCAATTGGATCTTATCTTATGGAAGATTTGAGTGCGGCTGGTGAAGTAATGATCTACTTATTAATGTAGAGTAGCAGGAGGGAGCTGCTGAGGGTAACCAGGGGAGAGGAAGAAGAGTTTTGCAAAGGGAGTATGTCCCCTTTTTATGGTGAAAATGAGGCAGCTTAAAGCTAGAGACATATTCTCCTCTCAGTTACATCAGTGTGCATTTGGAAGAACCTTGTTAAAGTAATATAATTTCTTTTAGGCACAGGCTGGTGTCACAGAGGGAGCCCTCGGTGACAGGGAGGCACAGCCTCACCCAGCTGGCCTGGATCCAGATCCGAGGCTGGGAGAGGCAAATTCAGCTGTTCAGTGTTGTCCTTCCTGATTTTTACCTCTGCAGAATTAAGCTTGGAATATAAGCAGAAAAATGTTTAAATCCCTTTCTTCATTGCTGCCGTGTTCAAACTGAATTAACCTTCATCCAGAGGAAGCCTGTGCTATAGGAAACATCTGCCGTGGCCCAAATTGTGTTTTGAGGTCAGAATTAAAATGCATGCAAACTGTTGAGCAGCGAACAATGAATGCTCAAATCCTGCTCTTTGCCAACTGTTGTTTTGCCAGATGTGATTTGTTTGTGTCTCTTGTACCTGTGCAGGTTACACAAATGTGTTACTGGACTAGGAGCCAGCACAACGTGTCACAGGAAATAATGGTTATAAGCTGAAGTGGTTTGCTAGAAAGTGAAATAATTTTATTTCCAGCCTACATTTGTCTGTTTATTTGACTTCTATAAACGTTGTTTCTGGAGTGTACTAGTAATTGCTGTGAGGATACAATTGTATTCATGGCACATCTGTGTCAGGGGCAATATTTATGTGCAGCGGCTGCTTGTGAAATATTTGTTCTCCTCTTGGCTCCTCCATCCTATAAGTTGATGTGAGCTCTCAGGGAAAGTACAAACAATTTTTAGAGCTGTTCTAGATACAGTCCTTATAGAATTCTTTGATTGTGTAACTGAAAAGAGCTTTTGAAAAGATAGAACCAGTCTCAAGCATAGACTGGCCACAGAGAGGCTGGTGCTTTGCTGTGTTTGATGAGCTTCCAGTTTGCTGATGAAGGAAAACTGAACTGTTTTACAGAGTATTGTCTGAGGGACAGGACTCTTGGGGTGTGTCTTGGTGCCTGGGCTTCCTTCTCTCTTCTTTTGGGTAAAGACCATTCAAGTTTGAAAAAATTGCTCAAGTTCTTTAAATCATGTTCTGTTTTTGAGTGGAAATTGCAGATAAAATTGCCAAACAAACTGAGGAGTGACTGACAAAAGTGAGGAAGGCAAAAGACTGGGCAGGACTTGCTCTGTGCTAATGCCATATTTTTGGTGCATGGTGGCAAATGTTGGTACCACAGGTATTTCAGAGCTTAGTTACATTTTTTCCACATTTCCAATGGCTTAATGGACGTTTTCATTCAGTCTGAAGGCTCCTGAGGCCCCGGAGCAGTAGGGTGAGGGTGGTGGCACCTGACTCCTAGTCGTGGAAGTGAATTGATAGAAAGCAAAGCCACCTCCAAAGCTGGCTGGGTATCATTCAGGCTGTTTCACAGGTGGGAAAACAGGGCAGATGAGAAGTTTGAAACCTCCTCTGGCCATCCCTCCTGCAGCCCCTCAAACACAAAAGCCAGGAGGGGTGGCTTCGCATTTCTCTGCTGGCATATTTGTTACTGGAGAAAGAGCATTTATTGGCTTTCTCCGGGAGACCTACACTTGTTGTGAGCTGGGAAGTTCTGCAGGGCTGGGGGAAGGAACCTCGAGCTGTGGAAGCTGCCAGGAGCACAGATGGGGAGAGCATCCTTGCTGCAGCATCTCGCCCCGCTCAGCTGTATGTGCTTCAGCAAGGCTCCGGTGCCAGACAACACACCCGGGTGGGGAGCCAGGCGGTGCCAGCGCCCCCCGAGGGGAGCAGCACTTGCCCATTGGTGTGCCCAGAGCTTGGGTGGGTTGTCTGTGCTGCTGTCCCAGCAGGGTGAAGGGGCAGGGGTGGCAGGTCACACCACGGGCTGCCGTCTGCGCAGAGGGTGGGGTTTTTATGGTTTGTGGCACCTCTTTTCCCTGCTTTGGAAAAGGCTTCTGTTTTATGTGCCCGCGTAAGTGCTTTATAGCCTGAGTGATGTGAGTACTTAGAGGAGTTGCTCAAAAATTGACAGTGAATTTTTGCCATCTACAGACAGTGCCTTTGGGTTTCGAGGATTCTTCTCTCAGTTTGTGATGTGGTTTTTTTACTGCATTTAAATGAGTTATTTTATATAAATTCTTAGTATTTATAAATTCTGAGTATTGGCAGGCTTACAATCACTTTCTTTATTCCTCCCCCCTCATTCCCCCTGCCAGTTTTTCCTTTTTCTTTTTTTTTTTTTCCTTTTCTTTTAAGCTTGTTTTTTTCTTAGGGACTGAAGCTATGTCCTTCTTCCAACAGCTTTCAAACTCCTAGTCTCACTTTAGCCCAGCTGGGCCATGGTATGAAAACCCCACGGGTGATCTAAAATCCTCCAGGTATTTTGAAGGTGGCCAGGAAGGCAGAAAAGAGATTTATTGATGGGTCTGACAGAGGATAGTGTGAAGTGCTCTGTCAGACATGGGTGGATCTGTACAGGAGGCATCATCTTCATACCCCCAGCCACAAGGAGTTCTTTAATCAAAGCCTTTGGTGGAGTACAGGACACCCATGTGTTGGGTTCCCCCAGGGTGGGGTGTGCTGGGGTGGCTGTGGCACTGCTCTCTGTGCTCATCAGTCCATCCCTTCCAAAGTCCTACCAAGTACAAAAAATAAACAAGACCGAGTTTTTTGGTTCCTCTGGCAAGGGACATCTCACATCTCTGGCAAGGGTTAGAAGTAACCACAGAAAAAAGGTAATTTTTGGGGTGGGCATTAATGGGACTGTCCATTTCAGTGTTCCTGCCCATGGCCAGAGCCTCCTTGTCTAATTTTGTTGCTCTGACTGCTTTGTTTTTCCTTCATTGCAATCAAGATAATGCAGTACAATAGTGCACTAAGAATTCCAGCTATTCAATTACCTTTCAGAAGTTGACTTAATTGGCTCTTTAAGTGATAGCTCTCTATTGTGTGCAATCAGCACCACTCAAGGAGGGAGCAGGAAGAGAAGGACTTTGTTTCTAATCAATAAATAAAAGTCTTTGAAATAATGCTGCTTGCAATTTGTATCACAGGTTAAATTATGCCACAGATGATCATCTGCACCTTCCTTGAGGAGCACAGCTCTAGCAGAGTAATGAAGCTTTGCTATCCACAAGCATTTGGACTATTTTTACTCTGTGTTCCCAGTTAATCCAATATTCTCCCCTTGGATTTTCTTTTCCCCCCAAGTATCAGAGAAAACCAAAACCAAACTGCTGCAGAGCCCGGCACAGATGGTTTGGGAAAGTCTAATGTGTAATGACTAATCATTTGTTTTGCACCTCATAAAGTATGCAAATGAATGTGATACCTGATGATAAATAATTCAAAGTGGAGATGCAAGGCAGGGGAGATTATGGAAGGAATAAATATATGTAAACCAACTTTAAAAAAAAAAAAAAAAAAAAGAAAAGCAATCTCAAAAGCTTAAGCTCTTCTTCCAAGCTACAGTCCACAGAAACAGCAGCTTCTTGGTGCAGGTTTGCCTCCAGTGCTTGAATCCAGGGGACTTGAGGTCAGCAGGATTTCCAGTTTATAGCAGGAGTTTGGCCAAGACTACAAATCTCAGGAGCTGCCACCCCTGCTCAGCTCTGTTGCACTTCAGGTCATCACTGAGCCCTGGTTTAGGCAGCAGGAAAGCTTTGCCAAGCACACCACTTCCTTTGGGCTATATATATTTTGTTTTATTTTTTCCTAGTTAGTGGGGTAAAAGTGATCAGCTGCCTCATAGTCTCATTAAAGCTAAAATTACTAGTTCTAATTAACTATTTAGTCCTAATTAAAAAATACTTGGAATCCAGGAAGGTCTTCTTAAGATTGCAAGAGGGACAAGACGAAAGCCAGTGCAGACCCCTGGTGCTGCCATTGCCCGGGACAATTCCAGCTCCCATCCCTGAATCCATCCCCTTCCTAGCCATGGGGGTAGGTGAGAAGTGCAGGTGCAGACCTGTATGGAACCATAGATTTTAATGTTTAAGCATCCAGCACACTCCTGAGTAGGGTGCACTGCAATTCCAATGCCTTCTGCACACGTAGGGAATTTCATTTGGTTTGGGGGAGCACCCCTGGGATGTCCTTTGCAGGGATTGGCTAGCTGAGACCAAGCTGGGATTTAATTGATTAAAGATGCTTCTTGCTTTGCTCCCAGCCCCATCCTGGTAAGAAGTGGATAATCACCCCTCAGTGCAATGTTCCTGCCGAGGGAGGGAAGATGGTGTTGATCCAGATTTATCATCCCGCACCGAAGAGCGGCTTTTAAGATCATTTCAGGTGTCGGCTTGCAGGAGTTCTCACTAAACTGTGGAGGGGGTAGATTGAGTTTGCCCTTTTTATCAGCCAGAAACAGTGATGCTGAAGTGTCCTGGTCCAGCTCAGCATTTGGCAGCACTCCCTAAATTGCCAGCAGCCTTCCCCTGGCTGGTGTCAGGCGCCTTCGTGCCCAGGCGCCCCGACAAGGCTGTGTTTGTTAGCAGAGGGTTGGTACGGTCTTGCCTCGCTGGAGAAGGGGAGCTGAATGGTCATTTTGTGATGACAGTAATTGCAGCATCCGTGCAGTTTCACCATCCAAGTGTTTCACGGATGATCCCAAGTGCTGGGTTGATGCCACAGCGGCTTTGCAGAGCACCGTGGTGCTGGGGAAAGTGTGTGGCAACTATCTGCCAGATGCAGGAACTGTTGGTTTGACTGTCGTTTTGTCTCTGTTGAGTTAAGCAAAACAGGGGGGGGGAAAGGGAAAAGAGGCAACTTTTTTGTTGCAAATTTACTCTGTGGCTTCTTTGACTCCTGGGAGGAGCTGTTATGGTAAAGTCTGATATGTTTTCACATCTGCCTATGAAGAATGTAGGATTTATCTTTCAAATGAAATTTGCTCTGCTGCGCTGCCAGCAGGGGTTTTTTTTGAGTAGCTATTTTTGTGAAATATAACCCGAGAATTTGTATTGGCTTAACACTTAAAATGTAGCCAGGGGAAGATGGAATATTCATCTTTATTGTATTTGTTTCTCCTGTAATGAGACATTACTGTCTGTCGTAAAGGAAGCGGTCCTCCAGCCCAGGGAGCATGCCCAGTGATTTTCTGCTTGCTCCATTAGCTCGTGTGCAGACCTCCTGATTTTTTTATGTGCATGTGCTTTTCTACTTGTTTAATCCTGCCAACTGCTCTTCTGGTTGGAAATCCATTTCTATAGTGCTGGGTATTACACAAATTTGTTGAAGCTCTTAATGCAGATAACGGGGAGGGAGGGGGGGATGAGGCTGCTTTGCCCAGCCAGCTTCAGCCAACTTTCTGCTTCCCATCAGTCACACAGAGCTTTAGCTGCAGCTCACTGAGGGCACAAAATGCACACAGTAAAGAAAAATAAAGTTTAAGGAACGGCTAGAGTGCTGTAAACGTCGCTTGGATTTTGATTTACGAAGTCCAAGCACAGCACAAATTGGATGGCTCGCTGTGCCCTGTGGAAATCTCTTTGTCTGCCTTTTTTTGAAATATTTCCATAACTGGTAATCATGGGATTGTTGCAGAGAGCCCTTCTGTAAAGAGCTTTTTGGTCACTGCTGCTGTTTACTATGACTCTGTGCAGTGTGTTAGTCGCAGCTCCTCATTCATGGGAATATTCTTCATAAATTCCAGTGCAGACCCAGGTGCTGGAGCTTCCCCAGCCCTGGATTTTGGGGGCTGTCTGTGTGTGTGATGCTTTGAGGAGCAGAGTTGGGGTGGTGAGAGGCATCTTCCCCCTCCGAGCGCCGTGTGTGATTTGCAGTGTTTATGGAGCTGCTTCCAGAAGAACTGAGCACACCCCTGCCTGTTGTACTGTTCTGGCTGTTTTAATCTGTTGAATTCCTCTGTGGCACTTTGCCTGGTGGAGAGTGGTGGGAACGTTGTCAGCAGTGGCAGAGAAGGATGCCAGGCTGCTTTTTTATTCTTATTATTTGTAGTGAAGCCATGCAAAGTCCACCCAGGGCCTCATGATAAAGGTTTGAGTAGCTGTCAAGCGTGCACATACTCTTTGTTTAAGCAGTGGAGTGGGTGACCTGCTCAAAGTTTAGTGTGAGTTTATATACTTGTGTTAACTTCTGACTTAGCTGTCCAGTTCTATTAAAAATAAAAGGAATAAAACCATTCTGGCACACTTTGCTAGTGCTACAGCATTTGGAAACTCTTCAGCTTCTCTCTCTTCTCTTTCCTGATTTCTTCCCAAGAATAGTCGCAACACTTTTCTTTTTTAGGACTTTGCTCTAATAATTACATCTGCGAAGATCCGCTGGGATGGGTTATCCCTCAAGCAGGAATATGCCCTTAAATGGAAAATTAGCTGCCACAACAGCCAAAGTTTAGGGGAAAAAAATACTATTTTGGGAAAACTTAGTTGCTAAATGTGTTATTCCATGTCGTGGAGCTGCACAGTCAGGAAATGCTTTTAAGTGCAGAGAGGAAATGCTCGTGTCTTCTGAATGCTTGTTGCATTCTTTTTTAATTGTAGTTAAAATAGGAAAACATGCCTTTAATAAAATGCCATCTACCACCCCCTCTGCAAAAAGGATGGGAGGTGTGAGAAAACATTTGAGGGAGATGGGGAGGCCGGCCTTGCTTTATGAACTCTTTAATTTATTTGCCAGCTTCTGCTCCCTCCCTTTCCCCCCGAGCCAGTGTGGGTGCAGGTCCTCTCCAGGCTGCCTGTCCAGCTCCCCGGCCCCGCTGCCTCTCGGCCAATGATTTGGGCTAAATAATCCAATTAAGCTTTGCAGCTTATATAACTCTCTTGGCTTGAGGCAGCAGCGGGACTGACAGGGATGGAGACCACATCTGGAAATAGTGTACTAAACATGCTGCCTTGGCCGGAGCCGAAGTGATTTGGACAAATTTGCTCATACGCACAAGATGTCCTTTGAACAGCAAGACGTGTGTGTACGGGCTCCTTGCTGAAGGGGCTGAAGTTAGAAAATGCTCCTATCCCTGGCCAGGGAACATAACTGGCTTTTTTTCCTCCCCCTTCACCTTTGGAAGGTCATCCAGCTCTTCATTTTCGGCCCCAGAGGATCAGCCAGGCCCTGTAGTATGCTGATCATAAATAATACATCTTTATTTCAAGGGTGGGAAGGACCCACAGCATCATTTAGACTGACTTCTTATCTGCTACCCACCATAGGACTTGCTTTTTATTTATCCTGAAGTGCAACCTGGTGAATAGCTGGAACACAGCTCCGAAGAAACAACCAAGTTTTTTCTCTGAGAATTCATTGTAACCCTGGTAATTTATCCTAATGGTTAATGACACTATTAAAACATGGGCATTTTATGTTGGCTTGAGGGTTGGGGAGAAAAAAGAACTCAGCCATTCCGTATTTCAAGTGGTGTGCCCAGCACAAGCTTAGAAAAAACCCAGTGCACGTTTTGGCTCTCTCGGATGTCTGTTCTCCTGTTGGCATCCATTACTCTCCGTAGGGAAGTTATGGGCATTAACAGCAGAATGCATTTCCCTCCATGTGTGGTGATATGTGCTTATAGCTTCGTTTTATAGTCTGCTGTCTAACATTAAAGAATTTATTTGTCATTGCAGGTGTGCAGGGCTGGCTGAGCGCTCCTGTCCTGCCTGTGCCTGGGGGCTTGCACGGCTGCCTGTCCAACACCTCCCAAATCCGTGCTGGGGAAGGGTTGTAGAAACATCCCCCCTCCCCCCAAAAATCTGATATGCCACACACACACACTCAGCTGCTGGGCTTGTCCTCAGGAAAACATCCCCAGGGAATACACTCCAGTCAGTGTGCACTGGCCAGGTTGCCAATGAGTGGTGCCAGAGCTGCAGGGGTGCAGAGGGTGGTTTGGCAGAGGGTGTGTTTTGGTCACAAGAGGTGACATGGCTGGGGCACAGCGATGATGAATCAGTGCTCTGTGGCTCTGTGGGCATCCTGACCCCACTGTGGCTTTGGACACTTCTGGGCAGTGCCCACGGATATGTACCTTGTCAGAACCCTCCATGCAAGTGGTGCAGAACACTGGGTGGCTCTGGTGGGCCTGCCCTCGCCTGCACCAGTGTGGGGCTAATAAACACTTGACCCACACTGACAGCATCCAGGATCCCTTCAGTATCTTTGCACTGGCAGGACTTCCTCTGGTTTGTTATGGAAAACTGAAGATATTTCGTCTGGTATATTGAATTACAAGGCTGTCATGATGCCCTTGGTCTCACTAGGCTTTGGAGTCTTCTGGGAGTTTCTTCATAATCCTAAATACCTACATAAGAAGCCATGGTGTTATAGTTTATGCATTTTGGGTTCTTTTCCATGCTCATAAGACCAAATAATGAGCCCATGACAGCACTGGAGCTCACCCATCTCCATTGCTCCTTCAGACATGGTTTTGCTGGCAATGATGGCACAACTCTGCTGCCACTTCTTCCACATTGCTGCTGCACCTGACAGGCTGACTGCCTGCTCTTCATGTTCTATTCCTAAAGACAAAATTTGGATTAGATTTTTCTCAGCCATGCACAGTGCTGGTCCTGGGTAACGAAGCTGATCTGTGTGCAGGAAGCTTTGGGAAGCTGGGTGGGAGGGTAAGTTATTAACAGGGGACTCTCCCAGGGTGATTTGCTTTCTGGATGTCTCATAAAGGCGCTCCAAAGGATGAACCGATTGCTAAGCATTTCTTCACATGCTCAAATTACGGCTTTTAGTACTCAAAGAGGTGCTGAGCAGCCTCAGTGGCCATTGAGAGACCATGTGTTCTGATGCTCAGAGGTACCTAGAGCACCTGAGTACAGAAATTACCTCCCTGGGAACTGAAGTCCAATAAACCTTTCTGTACAGAGGGAACAAGGGCTCAAATTGTGCTCTGAATACTCATGCTGCAAATTTTAAGGGCAGTTGCCTTGTGGGTGAGTCACGCTGCTGTTTTCCCTGTGCCCTGCTGAGCCTCACTCCCCCGTGGTGGGATTTTTCCTGAGTTTTGACCTCCTGGCACCCCTGGGACAGGCAGACTGCAGCGAGCGGGGTCAGGCCCTGTGCTCCCTCCCTCCCACTGGTGTGGTTTGCTGTGATTTCTGCAGTTTAATTTAACTCCTTCAGTGCCAGCTGTGCCTTTGCTCTGATGTGCTTGGGGGTTTGTCTTATGCTGAAGTCCTCTCCCTCCTCTCTCCCTCCTGTGCTTATGCCCTGTAGCTGTGGCCCCTCTGGAGCTCTGTGCCTCCTCTTGCCTTCCCCTCATACCTCCTTGAGTTGACAGCCTGATCCAATGTCATCCTACACATGATCCTGTGAGGATATGTGGCTGCACTGGTGCTTTCTGGGCTGCATGAGATGCAACTGTTTAATCCTGGAAAACTCTCTCTGGGCTCTGATATTGTTTGCTGGGCACAGCTCATGGGCACCCACAGGGAGACTGGAGATCTTCTCCTGGCAGCCCATCTTGCATTCTCCTTGCAGCACCTAAATATGTCAAATTTCTGTAGCGAAGCTTCCCTCTGGGTGGAAGGTCTGGAAAACTGATCCACAGCAGCCCACATAGCAATTAGGTTACCTTATCCATGGCACCGGTAAAGGTGAGGCTGTGTGAAATGCTGAAAACCCAAATCCATTTAAATAGGCACGTTCAAAGGGAATGAGAGGTATGAACAGCACGAGCATGAAGTGTCCTCTGCCGGGACTCAGCAGCTCTTTAAGAATAGTTGTGAAATTAAGCCTAAGTACCATGGCCTTGTGGTCCCAGGCTCTGGGAAGCACACCTATTTTTGGAGGTGGTGAGCAGCAGCCTGTAAGACTCTTTAAGCCTTTAGGTAAACCTGACATTGCAAGAAAGCAAAACCTCTAGGGATGTGGTTTCACAGCCATTTAAACTGTTCTCCATTTGGGCCGCTGTCCAAAAGGACATCCTGGTTCCCATGTGCTTCCTTTGCATCTCTGGCTCGGTCAGTGGGATGATCTGACCCGAAATTAAGGCTGCAGTGAGGATGCCTAATTTTCCAGCTGGATCAGCACATGGGATCATGGGGCTGGCTGGGTGTTGGTGCCCTCTGAGGAGTCACAGATGCAGGGAGCACCCTGCCCATTCTGGCACGCCTGGCTGGAGATCGCCCAGAGCCACTCATGCCACCTTGCCCCGAGCTTGGCACGGGGGAGTGGGAGATGCCAATAACATTTCAGAGCAGCAGCTTGTTGAGAAGCTTTCAGGCATCATTTAATAAGCAACCAAAGGTCTTAGCAGTAGGACACCCGTGTAGTCAGCATCCTCCTCCCCTCCAGCTGTTTATTTTCTACCCTTGAAATGTCCTGCAACCCCCCACCTTGTGCTGTGCCATCACCAGCATCTGTGTTGCCTCTCAGCAGAGCCGATCTGCTGGAATAACTCTGCTGCTGCTGCTGCTGGCCTGGGGCTTCAGGGCAGCTCTGCAGCTGGGCTGCTGTGGGATGTGGAACTGCCTGGCTCTGGCTTAGCCCCTGCATTTTGGAATGGGGAAAAGTTAAATTACTGCAGGTTGTTGTTGCTGGCAGCTCAGGGGTTTTGTCTTTGTACTGCCAGTGATGGGTCTTCTGCAAGGGGAAGAAATAAAGGCAGGGTTTTTGTTCTCTAAAGCAGCTGGTCTGGTTTTGTGGGAGGGGGTGTCGGCATTATTTGATAACCCTTTCTCATGTTTTCTTGGCTAGTGAATGACAAGAAGGAGAAAAGGGTCTTCCTACTCTTTTAGGGGTATGTTTTTCTTCCCAGGAATTATCCTAGCATATAAAATGAAACAAGAACCCTGAGATAGCATCAACACTTATAGTTGGTCTAAGTGTGCTGTTTAATGGCAATGTCTTGTTTTTCCTCTGGAGAGAAGAAGATGTACCCCATTAAGTGCTTGTGTTACAAGCCTGCACCCCAGGGGATAAATATTTCAAATATTAATGCTGAGCAATTTTTAAAAGGTTCTGCATGCCTTTTATTTCAAGCACTCTGCAAATTATTTAAGACTACTAAAACAAACCGCAATTCAGATCAGCTCATCCCCCGATCAGTATGTGATTTTAAAATCTGCTTCTTCTCCCCTACAGCACGGCCGTGCACCCGATGAGGCGTCGGTACAATGGGGAAATTGTGATCTGCTCGTGGCTGCGGATCTGTAGGTAGACAAGATGTACAATTTACATACACAGCGGAGCGAGGGGAACACTCAATATCCTTTCACTCCAGTACAGTCACATGCATTGCAAATGAGTTACTCGTTTGGAAAAAGAAGTCAAACCTGACTTGCATTGAAGTTGCTCAGCTATTAACAGCAGCGGAGCCAGGGACTCCAGCCAGAACTTCTGTGATTTCCTTGATATCCCTCTTAGTACATCGCTCTAACTTTTCCATATGTGCTGTCTGATTTATAACATGGCAATACTTTATTTCGCTGTTGTAAAATTCTCTCATACGCTCGGCCCTGCCAAAAGCTTCATGTGTTATTGATTAAACAAATTCCCCCTGTTCCAGGATTTCGGCTGTTCTGAGCCTGGTGGTAACTTTAGTGGAATGATGAGTGCGATGGTCGATCGTACACGGAGGTGGGGAAATACGAGGTCCCAGCACTTATTGCTGCTGATCAATAAACTCACCTTCAATCTGCAAAGTGGAGCTGCTTTTTCCACCTGCCAGTGCCGCATCTCTCCCGAGATGGGCTGAGCTCCTCCATCAGCTGCCAAGTGCTGGTGGCTCCTGGTCATTTTTTGGGGGGAAGGGGAAATGATGATGATGATGTTGGATTTTAGTAATGTTGGGAGAAGGATTAATAGGAATTTCATTTGGACTCCTTCACAGGCAATTAGCGACAGCTGCTGCTAGAGAAAGGGCGTGATGATTAACACAGTGACCTTTGCAAGGATTGACTGCCCTTCTCGGAGGGATTCCTTTCGGACAGAGTTGTGAGCTGTTAGCACTAAGCACAGAGCGGGATATGTGGGGGCCTTGGGGTTTGGTGGAACAAGGCCTCTGTTTCACTATTAACTTAATTAGGTTGCGATAAAAAGGGTTTTCCTGTTGGACTGTGAGGCCTTTGCCCTGTGTCAGGATTTTCTGCCTCTGTAAAGCTCCAGCTCTGGCCCTCGGCAGCACCCCGAGGGACGTGGTCCTGCACACTCCAGCCATCAGCTGTTCCTCTGGGCTCGTTTTGGTTCAGGAGATTTTACTCACCAGCTTTGCTGCTCGTTGTGAGAACAAGGTGAAAGGGAAAGAAATCCAGCCCAGGGGTTTGGTGAGAGCCAAACAAATCCAATTTGGGTTTTAACTGCGTGTGGTGGTTTGCAGTCCAGCGTGAAGCTGATGGGCACAGGGGACAAGGAGAACAGCCCGTGGCACAGAGCCTGGACCTCAGTGATGCACAGACAAGGTGCTGCAGGTTCCTGCATGTGCAGCTTCAGCTCAGGAGAGCCACACACTGTGGGTCTGTTCCTGCTGCCCTTAGGTGCATCCAAGAGCACTTTCCATGCCCGTGACATGGAAGAACAGTGCATTAGGCAAATGCATCTTCTTTTAAGCCATGCATAGGTTTATTTGGTGGGACTGACCACATGTACAAGCTTCCAGCCTTTCCCATTCCCCATTCTTCCCTGTTTATTTCCACCCCTCAGGTTTGCCTGTGTAATGTCCTCACTTAAAAATCCTGTCGAGCTGCAATTATTTTGAGGTTTAATGACCCATGATTTCTGTAATGCTTTATTTTGTTCACTTTCAGCGTGTTTTTATTCCCCAGTCAAATAAATAGCATTAAAAACCCCACCAAGAACAAAGCCTTCGCTTTCCATTTGAGAGAAAAATGCTTCGAAAGCCATATTTGTGCTACACAGGTAAATAATTAGATTGCTAATGAATTAGCTTTGCTTTGAAGACAAAAGCTTCAGTGTTCCTAATTAAGTTGTGGGGAGAGACAGAAATTCTGGGTCTTTCTCCCAAGGAAAAGGGGGCTCCCAACCCAGGTGATGCCCAGGACCCCTGGCAGGTCAGTGTTTTACCCCAGCTTGGGTTCAGCACTTTCCAGCTCCTCGATGCTGTTTAAATTCCTCAGTGAATTCAGAGAAATAATATACTTTCTCTGTGCAACACATTTCCTTTTATCAGTTTCAAATTAATATTTGAATGGAATGGTTACTTACTCCTGTATTTTGAGACAAGGAGAATGGAAGTCTGTGATATATTTTCATTATATCACTCTATTTTATATGCTTTTCATCATAAGGCCTATTATCATACCTATCCTAAGATGAATAATCTCATATATTTTTTCTTTCCTCACAGAGCAGGGTTTTTTTTGCAGGCCTTTGATCATTCTTATCACCCTCTCTAAAGCCCCTTTTAAGTCTGTATTAATACTCTCTTTCAGATGAGGTGAAAACTACTCTGGGATTAGGCAGCATCGTTTTAATAATGTTATAATCTTCATACTATTATTCCCCATCCTGTTCACTGAGCACACCAACACCTTGTTTGCCTTCCTCTCCATCCCCCTTGTTGTTTCCCTGGATTGCAGCTGCCTCAGAGCAGCATCAAGACACTGATGCTTCGGTCTGCTCTCTACCTATTGTTAATCAAGAACCATGTGACAAACACCTTGATCCCCCCCCCTCCACCCGGATAATTTGCATCCATCAGCTTTGACGTCAGTTTGCTGTTTTGTTGCCTTTTCTCCTGATTATTTGCTTCCCTTCTGGCTTTGACGAACTTACCTCCTTGTCAGCTCCCTATTTGGCTACTTCACAAATTCACCTCCTTCCCCAGATCCTCACTAAATCTATTAGCTGGTGAGTTTAATACCAACCCTTATGGCTTCCTCCGGATAGTTAACCTTTTGCTATGATGAAAATTCACTGTTTAATGCCATCTTCTCTCTCTTCAGATCAATGGCAGTATTTGCCCTCTTCCCCTCTCCTCCTCAGCTCTTTTGCAGCAAAATGAATTGCCCTCTGATTTTAATGTCTTGTAAATCCCTTGAAGGGGCCGCTAAAACCCCAGGACAAATCAGAAGCACCGGTTCCTTTGTCAGAAGCTGAAGGTGGTTTATACCTGCCGGGAATTTCCTCTCCCGGCAGCGCTTTTGTTTGGCAGGTAAATCCCAGGGGATTCTCAGTGATCTCGGAGCTCTTTGTACCCTTCAGTGCGATTCACCCACAGAGCTGGGCCACTGAAAGAGATCCCAAACCTGCTCTGCAGGTCCCCAAGAGCAGTCTGACGGCTTCTGCTGCCTCCTCTGCCCTGATCCAGGACATTGTAGGCAGAGGTGATGGGCACTGCTGTTTGCTTTCCTAATTTCTGGGTTTCTACATCCTTGCTTTGGAGCCTGCATCCCCCCTGCAGCTCCTTGGGGAGCTCTTGGGTCTGGGTGCAGGCACTCCTGTGACTTGTTTTCCTCCTTGGAATGGGGAATTACACTGTTCACCATCTGTATTATGTTTTACCATCCCCATAATGGGAAATCTGCTCATCCCCATCCCTGTAAACTTACTACTTAGGACTTTAAAAGCAAAACAAAAAAAAAGCTTATTTTTTGAAAGATCTATGTGCACGTTGTCTGAACTGAATCTCAAATGCAAACAGTCACTCCTACTTTGGAATAACAAGGCACAGGGGATATGAATTTTCCTCTCTCCTTCTGATGACGTGTGTGCTGAGACAACATTAAACTCCAGCGAGGAGACACGCAACAGAAATATGATCAACACCTACTGCTGCAAAAAGAAATAGTGGCTTAAAGGTGTCCGTGTTCCCTCGGGAGAGGCTGTCAGTGCAGAGATGCATTGCATTTCTATCTCATTACGTGGAGCCGCTGAAGGTTGAAATGCTGTTAAATATACCACAGGCTCTTATTAAATGGCCATATTAAAGAAAACAGCACGCACACACACTGGATGGGAGCTGGGCGAAGCGCTTGCTTTATTTGAGGATCATTTTTTCAGACAGGCTGACTTTTAATAAGCCTCCTGCTCTGGCTGCTGCGTTGGCGCAGTGTGACGGTGACGTGGTGGGGTGCTCAGACCCAGGGGCAGCACAAGAGCCTCTGTGGTGCTGGGCTGAGCAGCTGGGTGGGCACTGACTGTGAAGGATCGCTCCTCCTGCCATCACCCACCTGGGCAACCAGTGCCTCTTACTGGTTGAGAAGGGTGGGTGGCATCAAAATACATTACTCGGCCCCAGTTCAGGGTAGGACACACTGTGGGTGGTGACTGAACTGAAACAGAGTGTAGAGAAGATGAACACAAGGAACTAAACTATTGCTGCTATTTTTGAAGGCTGTGTTGACCACCACAGTCCATTGTGCCCCATCCCTGGAAGTGACCAAGGCCAGGTTGGACAGGGCTTGGAGCAACCCAGGCTAGTTGAAGGTGTCCCTGCCCATGGCAGGGAGGTGGAACGAGGTGAGCTTTAATGTCCCTTCCAACCCAAGCCATTCTAAGATTCTGGTGACTGGCAATGCAAGTGCCAACACCACCTAACCCAGCCTGATTGCTTTGAGCTGGGAAACCCCTGTGCTGTCTCTCTGGTCCCTGCCCTGCTTGAAGCTCTCCACACCTGTAGCTATTTTCCCAATAATAATCAGCTTTTTAGGGGTACTAGAGGTTCTACTTTCCATGTTACTTTCTGTCTTGATGGTAACCACAAATTATAACATAATATACTATAAAAGTCTTTAAAAAGTTTCTTTAAAAGCTTGTTGGCTTTTAAACCCTTTTTTCTTACAAAGAAAGGTGTAAAAAGCTTATAATAAAGAAACCTGGGATGTATTTTTATAAGCAACAGCTAGAAAATGTCTGTTTTGACTGAGTATCCAGGTGATTTGGGATGCAGTGGAGATGTAAATGCAGCATAATGTTTCCTGAATAGAGAATCCATGTCTGCTGTGGTGATGGCACTGCTGAAACACTTGCACTTCCTACAGGGACAAACCAGCTCTCAAAGGGGTGGTTGTGACTGCTGAAGAATTTTAGGAGGTCCATCCTGCCAGATACCATCCACTCCCCAAAGTCTGGCCTCGACAGTGTTTGATCTGTTCCTTGGCATGTCTTGGTGCTCAGTTGCTTAGTGCAAACCAAGTTCTCAGTGGCTGCATGTGTTCTACACTGCCAAAATCTGTATGGTTTTAAAAGGTGAGTCTAAGCCTGGGAACACTGGTCTGCTGGCTCACGGAAGGGAAGGTGATGTGTCTCTCTTATTTATCATCTCACAGAAGCACCATTAGTGTTTCTTTAGATTTGAAGGGAGAGACCTGCTCAATCTTCATCCTGCCTGGCAAGGGCAGTGATTTTGGGAGAGAGATTTTTGGTGCTGAACTGTCCTCTCTTTTTCTTTCTGCTACTTAAGAGAACATTTTTAGTGTCACAACTTACCTGTAGCTCCACATACCCTGAGAGAGTCTCTTTCTGGTGGTTTTGGGGGGTGTAATTTGGGGATTTGTTAATGGTGGGTCTCTAAAGCTGGTTTCTATCTTCTACTGTCAAATAAGCAAAGGGCAGCATTTTGCTTTTAATGCTTTTAATTGCTTTAGAAATGTTTGTTGTGGAGTTACTCGATCCCTGCATACCTGTGTGTACACCTGTGTGCTACACCAGCCATCAGCTTCCCATGTAAAGCAGGACTGTTCCTATTTAGCATCTCTGGAGCTGAATTTAATTCACTGCTACGGCACAGTAACTCCTTCTATCCATTTTAATGGTCCAGTGAAATTCTGTTAGCAAAAGACCTAATGAATGTTGCGATTCAATCAGGGCAATCTAGAGTGTAATGTGTGGAGAAGTGCCAGCATTATATAAATCATTAAACATCAAAATGTAAAAAAAAAATTCCCTAATCATCATCTAACTCCAGGAGCTTCTGTAAATGGCTGGGGCCTGGTTCCTGTGCTTCACTGTTTGCATTTTTGGGTAACATAGATGCTGGAGAATAGGGAGGGGGTGGTTCGTGTGCTCTGGAGTCCCCTCAGGGTGGAGCAGTTATTTATTAAAGGGGTGCTTTAAATAAAATGAGGGAGAACAGTCATTACAGAGATATTTTCTGTAGGCAGTTTAATTTTCTGCTCCAACTTCCTTTAGGTTGGAAGGGAATGCGCTTTTTTGGGGCTCTTTTGGCCCTGGGAACTCTCGTGATGGCCATTCAGAAGGTACAGTTATTCTATTGGAGCCAAGATTTTATAGAGATAAATGGTTTAGGGGTTTGAGGATTTGAGGATTGTCCTTAGTTTTAAAACCAAGTCTCTTGAAAGTCTTCCTAATGAGAAGCAAATCCAACTAGCAAAGCCTTTACGTTTGCTTTGCAAAGATTGAGTTGAAGGGAACTCTCTGGCACTGGCCATGGGTCTGCTCTGCTGGGAGAGGTTATTGGTGGAGAACAAAACCAAAAGCAATTGGGCCTGAAATACAGACGTGTTTAAAATGCACCACAGACTCCCTGGGAGGCTGGAGTGTGCTTGGGAAGATGAGTGCAAAATAAAGAATTATAACATTCCTGACTGTATATATAGATACATATATATATATGTGGATGGCTGTGTGAGATTTCAAGATGGGGGTTTTATTGGCACTGCTCTCATTTTGTGCCTGTCTGCTGGTTGAGGACAGATTAGGCATTTTGCTTTCACTCAAGAACTGAAAATGGATAAGCAGAGTGGACACAGCTGTCCCAGCCCTCACCTCTGCTCGCAGATATGGTTTGCTCTTAATAGTCACTTGAATAAGAATGAAGCCACAGAATTCTCCATCATGGAGAAATACTTTTTATTAGACAGGTGTCGTCCTGCATGGACAAATCCTTTGGGAAGGCTGCAGGAGCTCAGCTCTGTGGGGCACCCATCTGCTGCATCCCAGCTTCCAGGAAATCACAGAAGGTCTGGAGTTGAAAGGGACCCACTAGGATCATCCAAGTCCAACTCCTGAAAGGGCCTGTTCGAGCCACCCCTGCCTGCTGCTTCACCCGTGGTTTGTGTTGTTGCTCAGCAAACCCAGCACAGGGTTCTCAGCTAAGAAAAAAAGAAAGCAGCCTGGCAGCTGTGGCAGGAACAGCCAGGGAGAAAAGGGAGAGTGGGGGGACATTGGCTGGTGAGTGATGCTCAGCCTGGGGACACTTCCTATGGCCACTGTCCCTCAGCACAGGCTGCTGCCCATTCCAGGGATCCCCCCTCCAGGTCTGCTCCAGCGAGCGTGGGATGGACAGATGGTGACTGGCACTCAGCTGTGCCCAGCGCTGCTTCCCTGCCCTGCTGAGCACCAGAGGATGCTTGATGCCCTCCTGGAGCTTCACAGCCAGCCTGCTGCTAAAAATGGCTCGTGAAAAACCACTGAGTGCAAATATGGGCCCTGGCAAAGTGAGAAGTGGGTTCTTTGCAGGGCACTGGCTGTGCACAACGTGTGCTGCAAGTTTGAGAGGTTTCTGGTCTCCCAGGTCTGTCCTGCAGCCTGTCACCTAACACCTTTCTTTCTTAAACCAGTATATTTTAAGCCCATAGCAAAGTGTTATCTCTCAAGAAAAAATAAGCTAAATGTCTTCTTTTTTTTGTCTTTTTTTTTTTTTTTTTAAATATAGCTAGGAGTTTTTGTCCTGCAGTGCTTGACTCGGGGATATTTTAAGAGCTCTGTTATCTTGTGCTGTGAGGGAATACAATAAATATGTAGATAAAGAGTGCTGCTGCTTTGAAAGGTAAGTAAAGGCTCTGTGCTGAAATGACACTAGCTGAAAAATTTGTTCAGCCTAATTAGCAGCAAATCATTTCTGTGTCCAACCTTGCTTGTAGAGATGGGAGCCAATTCCCCCTCTCTTATCCTCTGCTGCCCTTTGTGGGTTTTCACAGCCCTCCCTGGCTGAGCAGTGAGGGTTTTTGTGAGGACACAGATCTGCAGCCACGTGTCTTTGCAGAATTACTGGAAATTCATGGGAAACTGTACACCCATCTCGGGCTTTGTCCAGGATTGTTCAGGCTGTCATCAGAACCAGTCATGATCGATCAGCTTTTAAATTTCATGAAATTTTAATTAAAGAATGGAAAGCCCACGAAGACATCATAGGACAAGAGTGCTGCAAACAAATACAATTTCACTTCCAACCATTAGCCAGAAAAGCAGCAAATGGTTGACTGCACATCACCATTGCAGTCTAAGGAAAAGTACAGCTCTTGGCTTCGGTGGGCAGGTCATTAGTGACTGAATAATCAGTGACATTTCCCTTCTAAATCTGACACAAATGAAGTGCAGTGCTCTGGAAAAAGCCATTAAGTGCAAAGCCTTGCCTTTACTCTGCTCCAGGTATTGCAGAACAAGGTCTAATGGCAGTCTTTAGCTGTGATTTGGCTTTGATAGTATCCACAGGACAGTAACCCCCCAGGATGCCGAGAGCCAAATGCTTCCAGCCTTGCACAAGCCATCATGTCGTGCAAAAGCAGAAAGTGAGACTTGTTCCTTGCTGCTGTTCACAGATGCAGCTGGTAAAAGACACAAGTAGGAAAGCCTGTAATCTAGAATACTGGGATGCTGGAAGGTGTATTCTTATGCCTGAGAGGTAAAGCAGGTAAAGGTCTCAATCGTGGAGTCAATTGAAAGCTGGCATCCTCCTGTGAATTCCCGTGGCAGCGCTCAAAGCTGGGTGTTAACCTGTTTTTCTGCACATTTGAAAATGTTTTCTTGATGGGAGTGGAAAGTGAGCGGCTCTGCACAGGAAAAAGGAAGGACTGGGCTTGTTTATGTCTATCCTTGACTTTCTCTGACTAACGTGTTGTCAGGTTGTCAGATGGACGGAGTAATCAAATGGGTGTAACTTCCTCTGCTCCCTCCCCGTGTGCCATGGCTTTGAAAATCGTGTCAAAAGGTTAATGGGAGCCAGACTGCCTTTGCGGGGGGGTCTCTTGTGCTGAAGCAGTGAGTCTTTAAGAAGGTTTTTCTGGGGGAAAAGACTGAATAGGGGAAACTTTTCCTAGGCAAAAGCATTACCAGGAGCTGGACCGGGAAGCACTGTTGTCTTGGAAACTCTGTGCTGTGGAGCTGGATGTCTGATCTGCAAAATCCCTTTTACTTTTTCTTTATGGACCCCAAAATAAAAGTAGTTGATGCAGTCAGTGTACCTTTTTTCAATTGCTTTGATTTATATTTAGCCCTGTGTTGGGAAGTTCCAGTGCAGTATTTTTGTTCATTAACTCTCCTGGCCATGTTTGAGTTAAGAGTCAGAGGATAAATCTGTTCTGGGTAT
Source organism: Scytalopus superciliaris (assembly GCA_013400415.1). NCBI lineage: Eukaryota > Metazoa > Chordata > Aves > Passeriformes > Rhinocryptidae > Scytalopus > Scytalopus superciliaris. Next base: position 48,407 of record VXBX01002390.1, on the reverse strand, counting down.
AGTTCTGTGAGTTATATAGTCTAACTGAAAACACATGAGTGACCACAGATAAAAGTGTATTTTTAATGAGCACTTTCATTAATAACAAGGAAAAAAAGGACCCAGGAAGGTTTGTTAGTGGCTCACCAATTCCATTTCCAGCTATTGAATAGTTAGTTCCAGCTGAAGGCTCTTGATAGTTTTATTGCCTAAACAGAGCATGGGAATATGATGTTGTTTCAAAACAAAGAGCTTTGTTACCTTACCAAAAGTTTCTTTTTTATATGTTATGCTTATGATGCATCCACAAACACTTGAATTTATAGAAGCATCCAGGCAGCTACGGCCACGTGATATTCTTTATCCTGACGTGTTTTGGAGAGGTTAGAGTCCTGAAATCTCTTTTGATTGTTAAAGTTTGGGATGCTCTTCTGAAGCTGGAGGAGGTGCTGTCCAAACCCTCATCTCATTGCAGAGCAGCATTTCCCCTTGCTAGCATCTTGCTTTCCATCACTCAGGATCCTCCAGGAGACGGTGGTATTTGTGTGTTCAGAGAAGGGTAATGGTGAAGGGTCTGGAGCACAAATCTGGTGAGGGAGCTGGGGAGGCTCAGCCTGGAGAAAAGGAGGCTCAGGGGGAATCTTACTGCTCTCTACAACTACCTGAAAGGAGGTTGTAGCCATTGGTCTCTTCTCCCAAGTAACAGGACAAGAGAAAATGGCCTCACGTTGTGCCAGGGGAGGTTTAGGTCAGGAAAATATTATCCACGGGAAAATCTGTCAAGCCATTGGCACAGGCTGCTCAGGGAAGTGTCTGCAATTGCTGTCCCTGGAGGGACTTAAAAGATGTGTGTATGTGACACCTGGGGACATGGGTTGGTGCTGAACGTGGCAGTGCTGGGTTAACAGTTGGACTTGACGATCTTCGAGTTCTTTTCCAACCCAAATGATTCTGTGATTCTATTTCTACGTGACCCGGAACCCAAGTTAAAACAGAAAGCTTTACTGGAGTTCTGCAACTTACCCTGCCCTCTCTCCAACCCTCCCGCCGATGGGTGCGTGCTGGACCGCAGCTCCCTAAATCCATGATTTAAGGACTGGGGATGCAGCAGAGGTACGAGTGATGGGCCTTGCCTTTGTGCCTCGGAAAACCCCCTGAGCACAGAGGACAAAGCTGGTCTCTGTTTCCCGTGCCCAGGTGACGTTGTGGACATCTACCAGCGGGAGTTCCTCGCCCTGCGGGACCGCCTGCACGCAGCCGAGCAGGAGAGCCTGAAGCGCTCCAAGGAGCTCAACCTGGTCCTGGAGGAGATCAAGAGAGCACTCTCGGAGAAGCAGGCCCTGAGGGACATAAACCGGACCTGGAGCAGCTTATCTGGTGAATAAACAGAGGAGTTGAGGATCTCGGGCTGTTTTGAAGCTGTTGCTAAGGAGGAGGTAGAGAGGTGTGCGTGGTGTGCGTGTGTGCAGGGCTGTGGACAGGACCTGCTCTTCTCTCCCCCAGCACGAGCAAATTGTGGAGTTCAGAGGGACTTGGGAGCTCTTAAACTCCTGTTTAATTAGAGGTGCATATGCATCATTAAACACAGATTTGCCTCTGCTGAGGATATTTGCCAATTTGCTTGCTTACAAGCTTTTTTTTCTCCCTTGAAAGTCATACATGCCGTTTCCTATGGGTGTATTGAATCCATATGGAAAATGGGTATCCAAAGAGAGGGGGAGGAAGGAGTTAGGCTGGCTGAGCACCCCTCGCCAATTTATTTGTTCTTTTTCTTTTGTTTAAGTTGCTCGGTTGAAGAAAATTGGATCTCTACAGAAAGATCTGATTTGACCTTCATTTTATCTTCATTCTCCCCTCTCCTTCCCAAATATTTTGGGACTTCTTTGAGGGCCTCCTGGCTCCTGCTTAACTTTAATTGGGTTTGTGGTAGCATGTTAAAGGTTGGCCTGATTTTTTATGACCCAGCAGTAGTCTCGGGTGGCCAGGCTGCTCTAAAAAGGCTTTTTGCCTTGCAATCTCTTCCTACCTACTGTGCCTTGCAATTGATTCCCTTTTCCTTTTTAAGACGAAACCAAGTTAAAACTGTGGAATATCACCAACAAGAATGTGCTGCACCTTCCCACCATCTTCCATCATTTGCCACATTTGCTGTCTAAGGAGAACAGTCTGCAGCCAGCCGTGCATGTGGGACAGGGGCGCACTGGAGGTAAATGGGAATTAGTGCTGCTTCTGGTGCTCTTCCTCACCTTGGTGCCTGTCCCTGCCCTTTCCTCCGGGCCTGGCTGTGGCACAGGAATGAGCAGGACTGGAGGAACGGCTGCATGCATCATGCAAGCTTCCTTGGTGTCGTGACATGTGGGGTGGGTAAGCCATGTCACGTCTGTGAGTCTACAGGGGAGTGCTGTCTGTGCTCTTGACTGGCCCTACGATGTTCTCAGTGCTTCTGCCAGATGTTGTTTGCTGCTTTCCATCTCCAGAGTGCTCTAGCCTTTGCCTGGAAGGGGGTCAGATAACACATAGTTTGCAGGGTGCTTCGTGGAGTCTCTAATCCATCTAAGGAGACAAATCCCATCTGAAATAGGACTTTGGTTACCAGATAATTCCCCCCTGCTCCTGAATCCCAACCCAACACCACAGAACTGACTTGCCCCTCCTAAACTGAAGTGCTTCTGGCCATGGGAGGGATTTGGAGAACAAGAGTGGTCTTGAAGTTGCTGTTTGCAGGCTGAAAAGACCTCTGGATTGGGAGGGGGTTTGGTGTTTCCTGAGACATCTTTTCTTCAGGAAGAAAAGGCAGAGTCTATCTGAGTGCCATGGGTGACCTGCCAGCCTGGTGCACTGGGCTGCAGCTGGTTGGCACTGGGGGACAGGAGTGTGGGAACCCTGCGTAGCCCAGGAACTCACCAACCTGCTGCTCACTGCTGGGTTTTATTGATGGAGCCTGGCACTGAGCAGGAGAACCATGAGGCGGTCAGAGAGCAGAGCAAAGTGTCTTGCCCAACACAGCCCCCTCTCTAAAATCTCTCCATGGCCCCGGGCAGTGTCCGTCGTGATGGGAATCCCCAGCGTGAAGCGGGAGGTGCATTCCTACCTCACTGACACCCTCAACTCCCTCATCTCGGAGCTCACCCAGCAGGAGAAGGAGGACTCTGTCATCGTTGTCCTCATTGCCGAGGTAAGACAGAGCTCTGCCAGTTTGCCCCGTTTCCCTGGCCCCCATCCCACTGTCTGCCAGACTGGCTGCCAAACAGGACATGGCCAGCCCCGCCACCAGCTCTGCCACTTGCTGGGTGGATAAGCCCAGCTTAGGCTGCCATCCAGCTGGGATCATCAGGTGTGTCTTGCCCAAAATGAAACACCAGTTGGGCCAGAGAGGGTGGGGATGTGAGCAGGCAAGTGTGCCACATTAGCAGCTGCCAGTGGGGCACATCTCATCTAAATCGTGATGCCTCTTGCGAGGTGCTTGAGTGGCTATTCCCAAAAAGTTCTGAAGCTGCCCCATGCCCATGTCTAAGGGAGCTCTCTGACTGCTCCAGAAGCTGCTCTGTTTCACCACACACCTGTAAGACAATACTAACCCCTCTCAAAAGCCAAGAGTCAGTGATTCAGGGCTGAGACTGTTATGCCTCTTTGTGCTGGCGCCTGGAGCCCAGAATCCGTTGCTGAATCCAAGGGCTAAAAAGCCTTGATACATTAATCCGCAAGAGCTGCTTTTATCTATGGGTTTAGATGGTTATTTTTCTCCATGGCTTTCCCCTCAGGATTATTTTCTTGAGCCTGAAGTGCATTTGTCTTAATTTCTAGAAATCCAGTGAGAAAGATAAACCTCAGTAGCCTGTTAGTGGGAGCAGAACGGAGATGAACGTCGGGGTTTGCTGCCTGTTTACCCACAATGTGACATTTTGAGTAGCATTTGGCCTTAGGGGCTCTGGCTGGTACTTTGTACAAGGAGAAGATGTGCACAGATGGGGACAACCCAAAGTGGCCCGCACGAGGTTTGGTCCTGGCTGTTATTTTTCGCCCTTGGAGCCAGAACAGGTTTGGTGGCTGTTTTTGCAGTGTGGAAGTTGAAGCATGAGAGGTTTCAAGCAACTCAACCCAAACCAGCTGCTTTGGGATGCAGTACTGAGTTTGCCCTTGGAGCTGCACGTTATCCCTCTGTGCAAGTGTCTGCCTCTGCTGTGCCTGCTCTGCCTCTTCCCAAAGCGTTTCTCCATGTACCTGCACTTGTTAGGGCTCCCTGGACACAGGATAAAGAGTAAATAGTGGAGAGGGTGGTGTGAACCTGGAGCAGATGCTGAGTAATTTGGAATCTCAGCACAAGTGCAGCAACTGAGTGTCCCTTTTGGGTTGGGGACTTCCCATTTCCAAGTGCCACTGCAGGTGTCATCCACAGTGACTGGGCTGCCTGGGAGAGCCAAGGGGCTCCTGGGCTGCCAGAGGGGAGCCCTGGGGCGAGGTGGCCAGCGTGGCTGTCACCAAGCCACCCGTTTGGACACTTGGAGGGGAGCTGCATGTTTCCTGCCAAAGCCAGGAGCATCTTTCCTGCCTTTGTTTTTCCTGTTGCTAGATTTTTTTGCAGCACTGAGGTGAGAAGTCTGTCCAGCACCGGGACTCTGAGCCCTGTTTAGGAAAGGGACCTTTCTTCTGGAAAAAACCCTCCCTTGTCACCATTCCAGTGTGGAAGTGCTGTCCTCAGCTTGTGACACACATCCCTGGTGTCTCACTTCTCACCTCTGCCTGGCACCAAGCACAGGAGCAGCTGGCCCCGGGCTCTGTGATGCTGCATCTGCAGATCCACCGGGGGCACACACAGTCCTGTGATCCATAGGACTGCCCAAAACAATGCCACCACCAGGAAAACAGGAGCAGTTGTTGCTCCCGAGTCTCCTGCCCTTTGTTCTGGGGCTTTGTTTTCCTGGTCACTCTGCAGATGTTTTCTGTCTGGTGCCTGTCCCTGTGTTGGCACTTATCCACAGAGGGCGGCGTGTGAACCCAAAAACCTTTGGCTCCCAAAAGCAAAATTGTTTGATTGTGGGAGCAAACTGAGGGTCTGGGAAGGAAAGTGTCGAAATGAACCTGCAAGGAAAAATGCACCATTACAAATAAACCCCTCTTTTTCACCAAAGGAGTGGAGATCTTTTCGTGCCAAGGGTATTCGCTTGGATGCAAGTCAGTGTGTGGAGGGGAAAAAATAAATAGCCCAGGAGGGAGGCAAGCACTTGGCAGGGGCAGAAGTGCCACGAGGGCACATGGGGACGATGTGCAGGGCCTTGAGTCCTTTGGGATGGATTCTGGTGTGTGATGGCTTTGGTTAGCACTGACCACAAAGGAAGGCTCCTGAGACTAAAACTGGATAAAAGGAGATATGAATGTGAATGAAAATGATACAGAGGTTCTGGCAGTACCCCTGGGGTGTGCTGCAGGTGATTTCTGAGCCACAGGGGACACAAGCTCTACCATACAAGGCTCTAACACTGCTTTTCTTTTGCTTTCAGACGGACCCACAGTACACAGCTGCCGTGGCAGAGAATATCAAAAACTTGTAAGCACTTCCAAATGGCTTCAGTGTACAGCCCGTGCCTGCAGCAGGGCCAGGGAACAGCTTCATTAAGGAGAAAACACACATTTTCTGCTTCCCTGTTGTATTTTGTTGTTGTTTCAAGGGGTGTTTCCCTCACCCCCCCCCCCGCCCTCCCCCATTTTTAAACTCTGGACTCTCTTTGCTATTGCCACTTCCACTTTCTGCTGTTCTGAAATGCATCCCATATGTAGCTTCCAGGAGGCTGCTTTGCACTCACAGTATTTAACACACATGGTCATGCCGTTCTGTTTGGCTCCTTCTGTCCCGGGGTGTTGTGAGGAGATGGAAAATTTACATTTCCAGCGATCCTGGCAATTGTTTCTGTGTCTAGGGCAGCCCTGTACCTGTTCTGGGCAGTGTGGTAAGCACGCCCAAATGCTCCTGCCTTATTTTGCTTTAAAACCCATGATCCGTCTTTCTTCCCACTCCCAGCCTGTTTGTTTTCCCCTTGTTCCAGGCGCTGCTTAGATTTGTCTCCCGTGCTGGCTGCTATTTATGTCCTGGAGCCTTGGTGGCTTTTGCAGCTTTGTCTGTGGCTGTTTAAGCAGAAGCTGGTGATGGATTATTAACTGTGAGCCGGTCCAGGCGTTAAGAGCTGGGAGGCAAAGGAAGAAGGTGGCGAGAGAAAGGGCAGTGACTCCCGTCCAGCTCCTCTTTCCAAAGGAGGGTGAAGCAAAAGGGCAGCACATCCTCCCGCCCCCGAGCCAATGATGGGAGAGGGGCTGGGAAGTGCGTGGGGAGGGTTTGTGTTCCCGGGCACTTGCAGAAGAGCTGAAACAGAACCCTCCATCTTGCTGTGCAGGAGCTGGCAGGGCTCCCCTCCTTCTGCCTGCTGGCAGGAGGACGCACTTATCGGGGGGATAATGGACTGATTGTCCGATGGATCCTGATGAAATTACCGGGCGCCACTGCAGAGAGCGCCTCTGCGTAGAAGACCTGAAACTTTAATTGACTTAATGATTTGATTTCTCGTCATCCCCCTCTCCAGCGCCTCCTGCCCCTCCCTGATTCACTGAAATTATTCTTCTTGCAAATTGAATTGAGGTGGTGTGAGGCCAGGGCAGGCTGGACTTCTCTCACAGCAGGGAGAAAGCTGTTGCTGCTTCAGCGCAGGGTTTGTCAGCTCAGTGAGGAGCTGCTGTTTCACTGCTGCCTGAGGAAGGGAAGATTTGGAAGTGTTAGCTGGAAAACCTGCCAGTCCCAAGGAAGGAATAAGGAAGGGGAAAATAAGTGAGAAGTTTCTGGCAGTCTTGCTGCTTTGTCTCCCTCTGCCCCATCTCCCGTCCTCCAGACTCTGCACAAACAAAGGAAATCAGCCTTGCACCAAATGTTCTGGAAAAGGCAGTATAAAAATAACTGGTTTTCCCGCTTATCTCTCATGGTTAGAGCAATCCCGGGGTAGGTGACTACTTTTCAGATGGGTGACATTATTTTCTGTTTGAGTTTGACTCTTTGAAGGGTTCCTAACCTTTATAGGATAATGGTTCTTAACCGTTATAGGAAAAGTAGATGCTGATTTTATCATCATAACAGAACCAGGTAGAATGGACCTCTGAACTACAGCACAGCAGTGCTTTAGGCAACTTACCAGAAATGTATAACACAATCTCAGTGAAATCAATTTTAATTAGTGATACATTTGGGAAATCTCTAAATGCCGGTAATGCCAGCAAGTCCTTCCTCTGGTGAACCAGTCTGCAGGCTATTTAATCCTGTAAAGAGTACATGGCCCTCACAGCTGGTTTTTAAAGCTGACCTGAGGAGGAGCACATGGGGCTAATAGAGACCAAGGGAGGGAGAGAACAGCTTAAAAACTCCGTGGCAATCCCTGCTGACATCCTTTGGGGAAGTTTGCCCTTAGAGGCTGTATTTTGGTTTGGGTCTGTGGCCCAGTGACTGATCTGTGAAACATGTCAGACATGGAGGTATCTGTTTACTGCTGTTTTTCTCCCTCAGATTCCCAAAGGAAATACACTCAGGTCTCCTGGAGGTAATTTCCCCATCTCCGCATTTCTATCCTGATTTCTCCCACCTGCGGGAATCCTTTGGGGACCCCAAGGAAAGAGTCAGGTAAGAATCAATGAGCTTATAAACAAACAAACAAGCCCTGCATTAAGGAACTGCAGGATCTCTCCTGCTGACTCCAGCAGGGAAAGCTCTTCTGCAGGGCCAGGCCAGGCCCTAAAGCTTGCTTTATCCAGGAGCTGAAAGGACGTGGTGTGATGTGGCAGGGATGAAGCAGCACCAGCTTTGCTGGGCTTGGTGTTTCTATCACCAAACGAGGGGGTTATTTTTACCCAAATTATCTTCATTTTGGAAGTCTCTGAGGTTTCCAGTAACTCTTTGCTCACCTGTTTGAGACCAAAAGGGAGAGGCTGAATGCCATCCCCTCCGCCTTCCAGAGCTGTGTCACCTTCCTGGCTCAAACCAAGACTTAGGAGGCTCCCTGGAGCAGCCCAGTATCCCAGGAAAGACTGATGCTCCCATCATCTTTGTCCCTTGCAGGTGGAGGACGAAGCAGAACCTGGACTACTGCTTTTTAATGATGTATGCCCAGTCCAAAGGCATTTATTACGTGCAGGTGGGTTTGGTGCTGGGGGTGGAGGGTAGATGGGTGTACCTGAGAATTCACTGTGCCCCTTTCCAGCTGAGAGAAGGCAAAGAACACATCCAGCTGTGTGATGCAGCAGAGTAGCAGTGGGTTTTAACCAGACAGGTTCAAAAGCTGGGTTTCTAAAGTACTTATAGACTTGGAGACCTCCCACCTAGGGTGGTCTAACCTTTATCTGTTAGACTGAATGAGAAAAATCTGCTTGGAGCATCTTCTGAAATAAACTGTGTCTGTGCCAAAGCTTTCCTCTGGTCTGTGGTGGGATTATTCTGCATAGAGAGACTCTTACCGGGACCTGCATGTGTCAGTGGCACTGAGTGTCCTTTCCTCTTGCAGCTGGAGGATGATATTGTGGCCAAACCAAACTATCTCAGCACAATGAAGAACTTTGCCTTGCAGCAGCCCTCCGAGGAGTGGATGATCCTGGAGTTCTCTCAGCTGGGGTTCATTGGTAACATTCTCCCCCTCTCACCCCACTGCCATCAGGCACAGGCACAAGTGCCTGCTGGCTCTTGCCAGCATTTATGCTCTTGGTCAAACAAATTGTCCCCATGAGATGGTAAAATACTTGGACTTGATCCCTCCCTATTTTTGCAATGATCCTTGTGTTTGCACAGGGGAGAAAGATCCTCACAGCTGGTACTGGGGATACTCACTTTTAGTAAAAATAAACCTGGTCGGTGGCCCAGCTGACAGCCAAACAGCTTGGATGTGACCAGTAGCTTTTAGGCTGGATGGGATCTGGATTTGCCTAAGAGTGTGCAAAAGGAAGTTTACATCAGCCCAGAACTATTTTGGGAATGGCAGGACATGTTCAGTAGCAGTTTGATCTGTTGTTTTGGATACTGGCTTGACTGGCTTAAAACTTGTAGTTTTTGGGGCAGGAAATGGTCTGTCCTGCAGCTGGCTGAATGTTTTTCATCCTTATTTCTCACTACTGAATGGGAGAGTTTTAGACCTTTTGATACTGTTGTGACCTGTGAGACTCTAATGCTTTCTAATTCTGTGATGAATATTAAATCCGGAACTGTATTGGCAGTGCTGGTACATAAACCAGAGCCACATGGTATTTCCTTTACATAGAGAGATGGGCAGATCCAATCTCCACAGCCCAGTCTCCCAAGTTTTTACTTCCCAGCTCTGATTCCTGACCGTTTCACACTGTAGCTCCTCTCTCTTCCCTCTTTCTTCGTGCTGTAGGAAAAATGTTCAAGTCTCTGGATCTGAGCTTGATCGTGGAGTTCATCCTGATGTTCTATAAGGACAAACCCATTGACTGGCTGCTGGATCACATCCTTTGGGTGAAAGTCTGCAACCCTGAGAAAGACGCAGTACGTAAACAACCTCAGCTGGAGGGAAACTGTCTGTTGTGTGGGGGCAAATGTCTGCTTGGCTGTGTCTCCAGAGGGGCTTTCCTGTGAGCTCTGGTGCTAAATGACTTTGCACCCACCCGTGCCATCCCCGCAGGGTGCCCTTGTGGATTGTGTAAGCAGGGACCTGGGAGTTCAGGCCCTTATATTCTGCAGCTGCCAGAAAAGGCATTATTTCTGCATCTAAGCACTAACAGGGTATTCCTCCTCCGGTCCTCGAGGACAGTAGTTGTTTCCCGTTCTTCTGTGCTGTTTTCCACTCTGATGTGCTTCTCTCCCCGAAGCCATTCCCTGCTCCCTGACTGTGACCCCAGAATGACCCTTTGACACAGGGAGGCTGCCCAGAGAGCTCACCTCAGATGACCCAGAGCAAGCCCACCCTGCACAGTCTGCCAGAATGAAGCCAGAGCACACAGTTCTCTTGTCAGGGTTTCCAGGAGGGTGCAGAGAGGTGAAATGGGCTCTGTTTTCAAGCTGCTGTCTCGTTTGCAGAGCCACGTGCACACAAAGCCATGAGTTCCTGTGCCCTACAGAGGTTGTGTTTGAGCTGTCAGCAGCAGCACTGAGGGGCTAAAGTGAGTGGGAAGGGCAGAGGAGGAGTGTGTGTGGCAGCAGATGAAATGAGCTCACCACCACATACTCTCCTGTCTCCTCTCTGAACAAAGTTTGCCCTCATCCCCCAGTGGTGAACAAGCAATGGAGTCCCCGTGCAGAGATCAGAGCCAGTCACTTAGGACAGACCTCGTGGTCAGACCTACATTGCGGTGGCAAATGCCAGAGGGAGTGGTCACTCTGGAAATGAATATTGGATCTGCAGGGGATGGGACATGCTCTGGGCTCTGCAGAACTGGGGCAAGGATGTGGTTTAAATTGGCCTGATCCCTGGCAGAGGCCATGACATAAGCTCCAATCCCTCATGTGCAGCAGGATCAGTCTCAGATGATGTCCAGTGAATCCTCCTGGCATTCAAACCACGTGCTCAGGTGTGACAGAGCAATTCCCAAACCTGTCCAGCAGCCCCCACAGTCCACAGAGTCACAGGCAAAGCCAAGTGGGTGGGTTGCTGGGCTGGAACTGGGAATGATGCTGCTGCCTGTGCCCTCGCCTTCAAAATCCTCAGCTTGAGCACTGATTAAATGCAGATCCTGCTGTGCAGGATCATCTTCTCCTTCACTCATCTGTGCTCATCTTTTCCTACCTGGCGGAACCAAGGTTTTCCCAGGGGAAACCGCAAACCTCTTAAACATGTTGCCTTTTTAAAAATTAACCTACTTTCCATGTGGATTTCTGGCTCCTTTTCCCCACTGTTTGCATGATTAACTCTGCACAGCTCCCTTTCAAACATGACTTTCCCTTGTAAATCCCACTGTGCAGAATCAAATTGGTAGCAGGGAGGATTTGTCTTTTTGATTGAAAGTTTGTTTGACCTGAGCTTTTGGTAAGTGCTTTGGCTGCTCTGGGTATATTCTGCTCTTTCTTTTTTAACTAATTTTAGATTTACCTGAGGTAGAGCTGTGTGAAAGGATGACCTTCTTACCACCCACTGAGCCATTCCCCCTCCTGGCTTGGCTGAGACAAGGCTGCTTTCAGCAAACGCTTCTTTAGCAGAAGGGGAAAGGGGGAGAAAGAGAAATCAGAAGATGCTGTAGCTCCCTTCATTCCTCTTCTTCCTCCTCTCCTCATCCAGAGTGACATAGACCTGATGGGGATGCATCCAGTGTTGCTGGCAGTGGGGTGGGTCTGTCCCATTAGCATGGCTAGTTTTAATTTTCTAATGTAACGTGAGCTGGATTAGGGGATTATCTCCTTTGCAGCTTGCAGGGGTCATGTCTGGAATTTCCCAGCTCCCTGCACCGTGGCAGTGGCCAGTGCAGGCAGCCCGTGGTGGGGGCTTGGTTTGGTGCCCTGTCTGTGACCGGCATCCAGTGACACAGCACCCACAGTGGGATCTCTGCCAGGGTTTCTCCTGGGTGAGAGGCTGCAAGAGCAGATGGTGTTAGGGGTGTGTGTGCATTTCTTTTCTTGGAAAAGGCAGAAGTCGGATAACAAATACACTCTCTGTACCGTTTTTAACCTGTATTTTTGTCCTGTTCCCCCAAACTGAGAGAAACAAACTATTTTTAAAATGTGAGTTCTCACCTCCCCACGCTCTCAGTGTTTTTCCCTTTTGTCCTTTATTCCCTCGTCTCTCTCCCTCCACATCATGAAAAATCACTGCCTGGATTGAAGTTGCATCTCCAGGTTTATTTATGTGGTGGATAGGCGTGAAACAGCCCAACGGCTTTGACAGTGGCATGTGCTGAACATCGGCTTACAGTGCCTGCCCATCCAAAAAGAGCCCACACTTGGTACCTGTTCACTTGGGCTCTGACTCATCCCAGGGCTTACTGTACCTTCAGACAGCTCTGAGTTGTAGGGAAAAGGATTTCCCAACAAGCCAAGGACAAAAGAAACTAAAATCTCTGGCTGTCCTTGCTGACAGCACAGGGAGGTTCTGCTCAGCATTCTAATTGCCCCTTGGCAAGGAGAAATTTGGCACTTAGACCTGGACACTCTGGCTGCCCGGCAGAGCCTGGTGGGCAAGTGGCCGACAGTCATAGTCTGGTTCCTCCAGAAAGTGGCTAAAAGCCCTCTTGCCAAATTAGAGCCTAAATAACACAGAAGGGCACAGAGATGGAGAGGCAGGGCTGTCTATTACTTCTCGTATACCCTTGTCCATCCCTCTCATGGGCCACAGTTGCCTGCAGAGGTTTGAGCCTGGGCACTATGGGATTGTGCTGTTTCAGAAACACTGCGACAGGCAGAAGGCAAACCTGAGGATCCGCTTCAAGCCCTCGCTCTTCCAGCACGTGGGAACCCACTCCTCCTTGGCTGGGAAGATACAGAAGCTGAAGGTGGGTACCAGGTGCCTGTCCAAGCCACAAGTGGCCTGGCCTGCAGGTACTTGGGAACTGACTGTCTTGGGGTGGGGACGTCAGTGACAGCAGCTGGTGGAATGGTGGCAGCTGGGTTTCTGTGCAGTTGTTGTGTTTCATTCCAAGTTACAGTGAGCTCAGGTAGCTTCTGCTCCTCAGAATGTCAGTGACAGGCACCAAGAGTTCTTAAGGCTTGGTCCTGGTCACCCATCCTGAGTGCCAGACTGTGTCTGACCGAGGGAATTAGAAGCATCTACTAAAAATCCCTGGAGAGATCACTCCTGAGTTGGTCTGCCTGCCTTCCCTCCCCACCCCATGTTCCTGGCATTTGGTGATAAGTGAACTAGAGCTTGCTGTGTAAGAGCTTGAATTGTTGATGTATTGTGTTTAAACATTGACAAAACCAAGCTTCCCACAGCTACGTGTGCAGGACCAATAGACCCACATCCCTGGGCTGTGCTCATCCCATGTCTGTGCGATCCCCAGGGAAAGGGGTGGTGTAATCCAGTTTGTATCACAGTGCAGTGCCCATCAGGCCGTGTAATCCACTCATTTTATGCTGTTTTCACTCTCCCAGCTGCCTTCTCCTCAGGTGCAAGGACTGTTCCCAGAGCCCTGGGGCAGGGACATGCTTTCAGGGACACTTGGGCAGTGAAAGGCTCTTTGATGCTGGATCAGAGTGCGGAGCAGGAGTGTTTCTCTGTTCTGCCTCTCCTGAAACTTGTCCTGGGATCCAGTCATGCATTTCCTCTGCCTTCCCCAGATCCTTTCCATCCCTCATCCTTCAGTGCTGTGCAAACCGAGAGCTTTTATTTTTTGGTGCCTTGTTGCTGAGACCCCCATTCCTCACGGGCAAGAGCAGCTCATGGCCCTTCCCTGCCCTTTTACTTTGTGCCCACCAAGGACAAGGACTTTGGAAAGCAGGCGCTGCGGAAAGAGCACATCAACCCTCCTGCCGAGGTGAGCACCAGCCTGAAAACCTACCAGCACTTCACCTTGGAGAAGGCTTACCAGCGGGAGGACTTCTTCTGGGCCTTCACTCCCACTGCCGGAGACTTCATCCGATTCCGATTCTTCAAACCGCTCCGTATCGAAAGGTCAGTGCCTGGTGGGGTCAGCAGGGGGTGTGGGGACAGCCTGGGGCATACACAGGAAGTTGCCTCTTGCTCTTCTGGCAATTTAAATTAAATTTCTTGCCCATCTCCTGCTTGGTTGCCCAGGAGGAGGGAGTGGTGCTCCTGACCCTTTTCCAGTGGGGCTGTGTTTGCCAGAGCCCTTTGCTTTCCTGCCCTTGGGAGCAGCCCATGATTTAGGTAGCCTGGCACAGAAGGTCTCCTGCCAAACCATGGGAAGCTGCCTCTTAGCTTGAGTGGTGTGATGATTCAGCTGGGGCGAGAGCCATCGTGTCCCCCCTCGCTCAGTGTGGGTTTCCATGGCCTTGGTCTCTGTCACAGGTTCTTCTTCCGCAGCGGGAACATCGAGCACCCAGAAGACAAACTCTTCAACACGACCGTGGAGGTTCTGCTGTTTGACGTAAGTGTTTTATTGAGAATGGAGGCGAGGGTGGAGTGGGAAGCAAAAGAGGTTTGAGGAAAGGGAACTACTTTAAGCCACCACGAAAGCCTTGAGAAGACTGGGGTGCCTCTGAGAGGTGCTGGCTGGGAGCCAGAGGGTCGTACCGTGTGTGATGCCACCTCGGCAGAGGAGTGCTGTGCTGAGCATCACTGTGGGAGCCACCCCTGCCTGCAGAGGGGATGCTCAAATGGGTGGGATGGCTGCAGAGGAGGGCTTGGAGCCAGGATGGTGCAGTGGAAGCAGCACCTTGAGGGACAGCACATGTCCTCTTGCTTTGGAGCATGACTTTCAGGGTGCCAGGGGCTGCTGGCATGGGCAGCTCCAGGGTTGCTGCTGTTCCCTGGAGCTTTTGGGTGGCTCTTGCCCACTGAGCTTGCACAAAACTCCTCTTCTTCTGCAGAGCCTGCAGTCGGATAAGGAAGCCTTGCAGGAGGGAAGAGGCACAGCCGTCAAATACCGCAGGACACCGGATGGCTACATCCAGATAGGTACAGTGCCTGCTGGTTTGATAACATGTCCTCACCTGCACGTGAACCAAGACCCTCAGTGCTGTCTGCTTGGCAAAGAGTTATTTCTGCTTGCCAGGAGCCAGGTTGGAACAGGATTTAATTGTCCTTGTCTCCTCTGCTCCACTGCCCTCCCTCTTAGACCATGTTGTCCACTTCAGTTTTCAGTCCTGTGTTTCTGCCTGTCTCTGCTCAGAGCTGGGGCCAAGTTTTGCAGACTACCCAGCTGCTTAACCTGGGGCTAAAATCCTCCACCACGGGTGATTTTGCAGTCTCAGTACTCACACCATTTGCAGGTCAGACTTTGTTTCTTGCCACCTGAGCTTGTTTTAGTGGCTGTCCTGCCCTTGGACAAGACTGAGTGATTGCAGCTCCAGGGACCTGCTGGTGTGTTACACAGCCCTGGTGTCCCTGCTAAGATGTGGGGTTTTTTTAAACAGACAAAAGAAAAATTCCCTGGCACACTTTGCACTTTGCCATTTTAGCATTCCTCTGTGTGCTGGCTGGCTTATCCCAGTTTCACTTTAAAAAAAAAAAAATCACAGCCAAAAAGGGTGAAAGGGTGTCAGGCTTCTCTGTCCCTTTTCACACAGCAGTTGGTATGTAGCCAAATACTCCCCATTTTGCTTTGTTTAGCTGATTTTTCTTCCTCAAAGTGTGGCATTTGATACTGTCTGGCCAGCCACACTGCTGGTTTTCAGCCCAACCCGTGTTGGGGAGCCACGGGCAGGGGCTGCTGTGGCTGCTCGTGGTGCCCTCAGGGATGGGGAATGTGGAGGGGCAATGCCAGGGGACTGTCCCTGTGTCACTCCAGTGCTCTGCCCGCCAGGCTCGTTCTCCAAGGGTGTTGCAGAGGGAGAGGTGGACCCATCCTTCGGGCCACTGGAGGCCATCAGGCTGTCCATCCAGACCGACTCCCCGGTGTGGATCATCCTGAGCGAGGTAAGCCAGGCTCCCTCAGCAGCTCCCCACCACTGCCCCTGCACATCACTCTGATCCCACCCCTCTCTTCTTTCAGATTTTTATCAAGAAAGCAGAGTGACACGGGCATGAGGCAGAACGGACACACTCGTGGATCCCTGGTCCTGCTCCCTCCCTCCCGCTCCCTCCTCCCCGCGGCGCCTTGCCCGGACAAGGACAGCACAGGGCCGGCTGCTGGGCTGGCACCATCATCCCCAGCGGGGCTGCGGGGCCAGGAAGCCCATCAGCTTCTCCAGAGGAGAAGCAAAAAGCAAACCCCAACAGCCCGTGCAGAGGGCTGGCTTTGCTGCGCTCCCTTGGCCCCTCGGGGTGCCGGCTGCCGCTCGGACACACGGACACGGGGGTCAGTTTGGGGCCGGGATGAGCTTGAGTGAGCGTGGGGACAAAGAGCACCTTCAGCCCAGGGTTGTCTCTGGCTGTGTTTTGGGACAGAGGGGGGCCTGGTCATGCTGAGCCCGCTGGGGCGCTGGGATGGAGGCGGTCAGGGACAGAGGTCTGCCTTGCCCTCGCCCAGGCAACAGTCCTGGCCACAGCTGAGGATTAAGCGAGAGCAAAGACTGACCCTCCTTCAGCAGAGGAGGAATGAATCCGAAGGGGTTGGAGCTATGAGTATGGCAGGGAAAACAAACCAATAAAATATGCCACACTGTGCCTGCCAGCATTGATCACAGCCCCTTAACTCACGGTGAAGTCTCCAGTGTCTTCATGCCTTGAGATTGAGTGCAGAAACCATCTTTTTTAAATAACTATTTCAGTTATTTGTTGATGTGAGGGTTTTTTGGAGGGAAAAAAAGATGCAGAAGTAGCCCAGTTCAGAAATAGTAGGGATTAGTGTAAATCCCAATGTCCTTTCAGCTATACACTGGAATGCATTATACTACTTTAATGTGCTGTATTTTTTATTATTGGATACATTTGATTTTTCAAGTACATCTCTCTATATAAATATATAAAATAATGTGCACTGTAATAAAAGCTAAATTTAAGCCTTTGGTGCAGCAGTGAGAGTCACTTGCAGCAGGGCTGCTTTAGGCACTTGTCAACCACAAGTTCACAGTGGAGGGTGAAATCCAGAGAGGGCCAAGTCCTACTTGGGGTTGAGTGATAAATGAAGCTGTGGCCAAGCCAAGGTCACTCAGTCAGTGCCAAACACAGACTTTAGCACCTGGACTAGAGACAGGCTTTTCTCTCAATATTTTAGACAAGTTTACCCATCCTTTCCAGTTAGTTTTAGTCACAGCAGCTTTTCCTATGAAACTGAGTCCTTAAATGTTCTCCCACCAGTTTTCAAGCACCTCTGACAATCACAGGTGATTTCTACTGAGAAAAGGAGTTTATTTTTGTACGTTTATGGTGTGATCTTTCCAACACAGATCATTACAGCAGTAAGCAGGAGAGATGGGTCAATCTGTGCTCCATGAGGCAGAGCCAAAGGCATTTTAGAGCAAACAGTGCTACAAAACCCAGCAGTGAAGTCCCTCAGCAGAGGCAGGGGCTGGGCAGTGTTTGATTTCTGTGATCTCTGAAGAGCAGAGGAGTGCAAGCATCACTCCCTTCAGAGGGGAATACAGAGCCAGGGAGGTACTCACTCTGCTGCCCTGGCTGAGGGTGAGCAGTGGGTTTTGGGGGAGCCACGGCCCCTCTCA
This sequence comes from Scytalopus superciliaris, assembly GCA_013400415.1. Lineage (NCBI taxonomy): Eukaryota > Metazoa > Chordata > Aves > Passeriformes > Rhinocryptidae > Scytalopus > Scytalopus superciliaris. Next base: position 31,240 of record VXBX01002390.1, on the reverse strand, counting down.
CTGGGCACTGTGTTGCAGGAGGGTCTGTGCCAGAGCTGCCATCCATGTGGAGGAGTGGGGCTGCAGGAAGTGTGCCAGGAGCCCGGCCAGTGCCAGCCCTACCAGCAGCCAGAGCAGCCAGGCACTGGCATACAGTGGTCCCAACCTGGGCAAAGGAAAACACCAGGGTCAGACACTGCCAGCCCAGCCCGGACACGAAATGTGCTGACAGGGCTTGGTGTCCCCACCTGCCTTTGAGACAGTGGCGACACAGGGGAGGAGAAGGAGAAGGTGATGCAAATCTGCCTTCAGTGCCACCCGTGGGAAGCAAACCTGCTCCACGGGCCACATCCTGCCCCCAGCCTCCCCGGGCTGGTGTGGGGTGCCCACCCTCCGGGCTGGGTACTCACCGTCCCTGCGCAGCCACGGCGTAGCCCTGGAAGTACCTGAGGCGGCTGTAGAGGTAGAGCAGCCCACATGCTGCAATCACACCTGTGGGGCAGAGGGGAGGTGAGTTCTGATGGGGCCACGGGTCCCTGGACACTGCTGGGGCTGCATTCCAGCACAGTCACCCATGCCCCCGCTTCCCCCAGCAGATGGGGCACACTGCTAACCAAAGCAGAGGGACTAAGCTTCAAACCACTATGGGAGTTTAAATGGCCTTTCTTCCTTCCCTTTTTGTGAAGGATGAACTTCTCTGCCCACCAGGGTTGCCCCAGGGCTCGGGTTGGCAATGCTCCCCTCCATGGTCTTTCCTCTCGACTTCCCTGTGGCTGCAACCAAACCCCTGAAGCCACTCAGTATGGGATGGACAGTGGATGAGTAACTGTGTGGGTTATGGTTTCTCATTCTCCTGCACTGATCTGGGTGTTGTGTGGCAGCTCTGCCTGAGATTGCTGCCCCCCTGGCACCCCAGACAGCCTGAGCTTATCTCGGGGAAGCAGCACGGTGGGACAGCCAGGCTGCAGCAGAGGAGCAAGGGCTGCCTGTGCCTGCTCCTCCAGGGAGGACACAGGGCCATCCAGCTAAAGGGGGACTTTGCTTCCCTGAATAGCAACCTCACAGGCACAGAGAGAAAGTGTCTGAGTCACAGTGGGATTTAAACTGGGGGAGGGAGGGCGATTTTTTGGTTTGGGTTGGGGTTCCCCCCCACCCCCAACCCTCTTACCTTGATGGAAGAAGATTCCAGCAACCCAGAGGAGCGAAATGAAGATCGGGAAGTACTCTGAGCAGTTTGCCCTGGTGAGAAAGAGAGATGAGAGTTAAAACCACTTCCTCATGCACTGCAGCCTGGTTAACCGAGACCAGAGAAGGGAGCTGAAAATGCATGTCAGAGCAAACCAAAACCCTGGAATGACAAGCCATGGCCGAGATGGAGTCTTGTCTCTGCTGGAGTCTGAGAGCTCCGAGAGCTGCTGCACCTACAGCTGCTGGGGAGGCTCCTTTCCAGTGTTTAAGGAGATTTAAATCCCCCTTGCGTGAGCACAGCCCAAGTCTGGGTGTCACACAAGTCGCAGTCCAAGAAAGAGCTTTCTCCCGGATAAAATTCAGTAGAAGGTGCTCAGATCTGCAGCCAGGCTTTCTTCCTTTTTCTTTTAGTCACAAAAATAGAGAATTTATGCAAGAAAGGATGGTGGGAGCTGTGCTATTAAAGACATTGATTTTATTTCTCAGTTTCTTCTATATTTTACCATTCCCTAGGCAATTTAATCTTAATTTTGGCCAAAAAATTTACCAACCCTTGCGGAATGGAGCCAAACTGGGAGCTGGAGTCTGAAGAACCTTATGCTGCAAACAGAGTTAGTCTCAGCAAGGGGAAGCTGCCAGATTTCCTCAAGTGAGTAATACATCAATACCATTTCCCACCCTTTTTTCCTTTTTTATATCTCTATCAAATTATCCATTTGTATGCTTTTTCACGGGAGAAAAAGAGGGGGAAAACCCACAAGGAGGCAATACTTTCTCATGTCTGAGCTCCCTGAGGTCACCTTCTCTGTCGATTATAGCAAAGGGCTTCCCAGCACACCCACAGCCTGTGGCACGACTTGGTTAATGCACATTTAATAGTAAAGCACTTAATTAAAAGCCACATCAGCAGCTCCCCAGCCAGCAGAGGCTGATGCCTCCATGCAGGCTGGCCTTCCATGGCCTTCCAGTTTAGCTCCAGCATTGCTCTCTCTGTAGGAACAGAGCAAAAAGAAACAGCCCTCAGCATGGACCCACAAGTGCTGACTCTCACAGTACAATGGCTTTGGAGGGGGAAAAAATTAAAACACCCTCCTAAGCTGTTTCTGCCAGCAAGGCCCTTTGCTTCAATTTGACAGCAAGAACTTACAAGCAAATATCAGGTTATTAATATATCTTTGGCTGGTCTGGCCATTTGGAGCCAATGGTAGTATTAAATTTAACGTTTCCAATCATTAATGCTCCACACCTCTTCCATACGGCCACTAATTTGCAATTTGGCTGCCTCATAGTGCCAGAAGGAGGATTATCATGGATGGACAGAAACACCCCAGCCAAAGTGCTCCGAATCAAAACTGGCCTCTGCATGCAAAGCACGGGGGAAAAAAAAAAAAATCTAATATCAATATGTGAACAGGAGACTTGAGGGTGGCCGGTCTCTCCTGACAGTGACAGGTGACTCGAGTCGTATCTAGACAAAGCCATCTCAACAAAGCCAAGCTCTTACTGAGCTCTGAAGATCCGCTCGAATTCCGGGTGCCCTGTTGTTGCAGGAGGGGAGACCTTGTGCTTCCGACGGGCATAGATCACCTGCAGCGTGAAATAGGCTAAAAACACAACACAGGAAGGGTAACAGTCCAGCAGTGTTTGTTCAGCCAAGCTTTATCTAGCTTGGAATCAAGCAAGTGGTTGCAATAAAAGAGCTGATACGGTCTAGGTCAATAGTCCAGGGCTATCACAAATGACCTGGAATAAACGTGCCATTTATTTCACACTTGTGCTTTAAATCCAGGTTTGGTTGTCCTGGCACAGCACTGGTGATGGGTGGCACTTTGCATTGTCTCACAGCCAGAAGAGCCCTCCTGCTGCTCCCCAGCAGCACAAACACACCAGGTCCTGCAAGGCACAATAAAACCTTACCAAGTCCTTTCCCATCACAGAATTATTTCTTAATCTTGCACTTTGTGTTTAGAGTATCAACACACCCTCAGCCAGTCTGATGGGAGTGATGTAGAACACTCCCTGCTGTTCCTAGTGGGTGCAAAGCTTTTATACAAGGATGGTCCATGTCACAGAGCAGCATCCAGACAAGCACTGGGGTATCATTCAGTCAATTAGAGATGTTCAGAATCGTGACAACAAAAGGAAAAGGGGAAGGGGTGATTATTTCTTGCCCTTCAATCCTGCAGGGGAGCCCCAAAGCTCCAGCAGTTCAAGGAGCAGAGGTGCTGCCAATACCTGCCATCAGCCTGTGCCACCTCTGGGCTGATGTACTCACTTGGTGTCTGCTACATCAGTCCTTTGTACAAGTGTAAAGGACATAAAAAGTCACTTTAAAACAACGAAAACTTGCTAACGTGAAGATTTGGACTGTTTCATTATTAATTGAAAGCTCTTACTCCCATAGGTGATTGCTGATGCTTCAAGTGTTTATATTTAGGAGCACTACTACACTGCTGCTTTTATTGAAAACCCCTATTTTCATACTAAATTATAAAAGCAATTACTTTGGTGGCTGTGGCAGTGTCACTGAGACACTTGGATGAGCAGATAGCAACTCATGTAGCAGCATTTCCAGGGCATCACACAGAGACAAGGAGCCAGGGTGCAAGGCCTGCCTGGTGGACTGTCTTATTGTAGCAGAGATAAAAGCAGAACAGCAGGATGGAGAAGGAAAAGTCGAGACAGATGTTCCAAGATTAAAGACAAGATGTGTGCCTGCAGAAAGGCATTAGAACATACGTAAAATGGAAATAGAAATGTAAATAATCTGATGCTATGTGACTCGTGTATCACAATATTTTAGTAATTTAAATACACGTAGGCATTCCTTTGAGAACACATCTAAGAATAATTAAGCATGTTCTAGTGTCTTCCACAGTGATCCAGCCCTAAAAGAGAGGTGGTGAGAGAGCAAGGTGGGGAGAAACAAGTACGTTCCCCCCTCTTTGATTCATTTATAACACACTGATCATGGGTGAGGGTGTTGTACTGCCACAGAGATCTGACAGGACACAACACAGCATCCCTTCTGTGAATCCAGGCACTGAGGTGTGCCATAACACAGCTGGAATTCAGCAGCAGCTGGAAGAGCCCTGGGAAAGAGATGAAACCATAACCCACCCTGTTACCTGTTCACATCAGGTAAGCACCTCTTTGTCCTATTTGATGCTCTCAGAGTCTCACCCCAGAAATGGACTGAGCAGCTCTGGCTTGTGGCACAAGCCTGACTGTGGTGGCCAAACTCTTACCCCTGCTTTGTGCCATCTGCACCTTTCCTAATGAGCGGAGTAAGAATCACTTCAGATCAGACCTCTCTCCATCAGCTCTGTGCCTAACATCTTGCTTGTATACAGGGGAAAATACTCAGAGAAGTCCTACACAGGTCCCTTATGCTTAGGGATGGATAATATATAAAACAGCCACCCAAGAGGAGCAGGGGCCTTTTGGAGGAGGGCTGGCTGTCCACCAAACCTGGTGTGTGGGCGAAGCACTAAGGAGAAATAATCAGTCCCCAAAAGCACATCTCAGAAAGAGGTGTTCATAAAACCCACACTGCACGAGCCTTCTCAGCAGGGACTTTTGGGGAAAAAGAAAAAAACTGCTATGCAGAACCTTTCAAACCACTTCTTTTTGTGATTCATGTCTCAGGGTTAATCACCTGTGTGGATTCCTGCGTGGCTTGCAGGGACTGAGCTCTCCCTGAACTTTGCTCCTCAGCGGAAATACTCTTCATTCTCTATTTGATTATGTCCACACACTTGTCAAACCGTATCATAGCTGTTATCTGCCACATTTGAGTGAAGCTGGCAAACAAGCCCTGTGGGGCCTGACAGACAGTGACATTGCTCAAGCTTCCTTTCCTTTGCAGCCGTAAAATAGGGGGGAGGAGGAGGGGAGACGTGGGGCAGAATAATTCTGCTCTGTGGTACAGTGTTCACCACAGGCTTGGGGCACGTGTCTACGAAGCACTAAGCCCAGAGCTTCACTAAACTGGGCATGACTAAATTAGAAAAGGGGAAAGTTAAAGAATGTGAGAACTGGGGGCTCCCAGGAAAAAAGAAAGAAAAAAATAACAATCAACCAATGCTCAGCATTGAACTGCACCTCCTACACCAGGATGTGATGGAGGAATACTTGTAAGTATAGCCCGTGTCTGTGCTTTAGTATTCACCTGCTCAGAATGAATCCCACCTACAGAATGGCCCCTCAGAATACACAGGGTGAATCACAGTGACACAAGCACGCGTATTTCACACCAGTAGATAGAAAGGAAACATGCAGTATTTTGCTATTGCTCCTTGGCTTGCCATGCAGAGACCATAAACCCAGGCTGCTCTATCCAATCCAACACAGATTGATGCTGTTTATCTGCTGAATCCACACCTGGGTATGTTTTGTGTAGCATGAAAGTAAAAAGCCCAAGGCTGCAACCTTTCAACAATACTTGAAGTTCCCATAAAACAGATACAGTTGAGACAAAACTGCTATCTAGGGATTTGCTACTGAGGATTTCTCGAAGGAAAAGGGCTTAGCAGAATTTCTGTAACTCGAGTTTTCTTCATGTCTTCCCTTTGCACACTAAATGCCCCCTCACTCTCACTTAGTTTAGTAAGAAAAAGAATTCATAATATGAAAGTCTCTTCCATTTGTAGTAGCAGATATTTCCCTGTAAACTGAGTGGAAATTACTGACAATTCAGAAATCTTGAGCTCTATTCTTCAAGTGGCTTATTTGTGTTTTAAATAATACTTGTATTAAAAGATCTATCATCTGATGGCTAAAAATACATCAGGCAGCTCAGACATTCAATCCACTTGTAAGGAGAGGTGTGATAGCTCTATGGTGAATTAATTCAGTAATAATAAAGCCCCCAAACCAACCTTCCCTTATAGAAATGTGAAGATTTTAATACAATGGGGGCTGTGTCCCCACCCCAGGCAGGGCTGTGTCCCCTTCCATGACCCTCCTGAAGCCCAAAGGGGAGAGACTTTGCCCAGAGGACCCACAATTAAAGAGCTTTGCAGCAACACCGCTCTTTCTAAATGGTCTAAACACATCTCTTTAAACTACAAGAAGTCAGTGAGTTCCTTTGAAGATGTCTGTGTCTATTTCTGACCAGAAGGGCTTGCATTAGTTTCCAAATTACTGTGCTGTCAGTTCATCTTGTCATCTGCTCTGTGCAGTTAAGCTGCAAGAGCACATAATAATAGTGGTCACAGAGGAGAAATACCTGTGTGCATGAGGCTCTTTTCTATGTACACACAGTGCCTGTCTGTACACTGACCTCTCCATCAGCACATTTATTAACCTGCCTCTATTAACCAGCCACTCCAAGTTATATATTGCCTGCTAAAATTCAATCACAAACCATTTTAAGAACATTCTATTGAAATTGCTTTAAGTCTAAATGTTTTGGGATTTGCAGATCATTCTGGTCCCTTTTAAATAACAGCCACCCTCGGGAATGACACTTCTGCCATGAATAGCTAAACATTTGTATCATTTTACCATGCTGGAAAACAGCAGCTTTCACTCCACAGAGACTCCAAGCAAAACAGAGGAGCCACATTCCACAACATTTAATATAATTAGCTCAACACTACCCAGCATTGTCCATTTACCTTGCTCCAGGACTCCCAAAAGCGTGACCGTGGCCAGCAGGTCTATCTGATCCCTCATGGTGCTGCCTGGAGCAAAGCCCAGCCAGGTGTGATGGAAGGAGCTCTGCACCCCAAAGGTCTCTCCCACCCTCCCAACACCACACACTCCAACAGAAGGGGGTTATTTCTCTGAGCACAAGTGTTTCCTCCACCACACCTTAACTCACCTTAACTCTCTCCACACCACAGGGTTTTCCAAAACAGGCAGCCACCAGAAAATGTCTGTTCCAGCCAAGTGCCTTTTGCTGAGTGACGGAACTGCAAAATTCTTGTAATTACATTTACAGATTTTATACCATGATTGAATTATACGTTGCCAGCCATGGAAAGATGATGGAGCTCTTTCCAGCCCTTTTGCTGCTGGTTTTAATGAGCTCTGAAGCATCTCAGTTATGTGAGAGGTTGTAAAAGTTATCAACAAGCATTTACAAATTAATGACTTGACCTTCTGTTCTTATTCCAAGCAGGAGAGTTGACCACGTTAAATATTTGCCACACTCCAGCTGGAATAAGTTCATTCTGTTACTGGGTTCTGTAGCTTTTAAAAGAGCATTCAGATATTTACCCCTACTAATTACAGCTCTAAGGTTACCAAATGAGAGTGAAGTTCTTTTCTAGCACTAACTCACCTTTTATAGTTTGCTGTTTTTAAGACTCTGCAGGACAAGCCTTTTCCTGACTGCTGTACAAAATAAAAGTTCTCAGTTCCAAATGGAAGGCACCAGAGGATGCAGAAACACGTGGACCCTCAGAAATGTTACACCGCCATCAGAATTAGAATTGCAAAATGTGAAATTTGAAAAACAGCAATATTTTAGGCCTCAGTAACCTTTCTTCCATGTCTGAACCTGTGCAGGGCTTGGGGACTTTTCCAGCCTTAAGCCAAAATCTTCACCCACCTTTCTGCCGGTTTCATTCCCTGTTCAGAAACATTAACTCATGATTGCCATGCGTGTCCCGTGTCCCAGCTGCATTTTCCTCTGTGCCACCTGCCTGCATCAGACAACTCTCAAGGAAACCAGTTTGACCCTCAAAGGCCTCTTATTTTGAGGGAATTGGCGGATTTTTGGAACTCCACAATCCTGCACGTGTGAGGTCTCCGTAGTTATTAACACCCTTTTCACTGGGAACAGCCACCTCTGCAGCCCAATTTCCCAGCCCAGCTTAAGGTCTGCAACTGCATTCCACACAAAAAAAGAGAGCTGGGAAGCAGTGGGTGTAGCATAAAGCCTTATTTTCAAAGTAAAGTTTTCTAAGGCCCCTTTATCCAGTTCTGGCCCGTTGAAATGGGCTTTCTGAAACCGTAGGAATTGGTAAGACACAGCAGCAGAATCTGAGCCTGGTAAGAGGCTGAGCAGAACTGTGTGTTGGGATGAAGGGAAGGCACCACCTCACTTAGGAATGACAACGCTGAGCTCTGCTCAGCTCACACAAATGTATAAAGTCACACCATGTATGTTTAATACACTAGCAAAATATTTATTTTATAATGATAAAACAGAAGTGAAGGATTTCTTTTTGGTGTGCACCAGTAATTGTAGTAAAAGAATAAGGGGATTAATGGACTCTTTATACATTTCAATGACAAAAATTCATAAAGGTTAGCATCAAATTCAACTGTTCTCCATTTACAAGCATAAAACTTACCATAATACCCCCCAAACACATATATAAAGAATTATAGTTTTAAAATCTATAAAAAGTAAAAAATATACAGTCAGAAGATCTAACTCTTATTCAAATCTTTAATATAAAATTGTAAACATTTATTTACACAAAGGAAATGTGTATAACAAAATTTCGAGCACCCTTTTCAATCGAATGGTGGTTTTTGGAAGGCAGTGGATGTTGCACAGTGACACTCTCACCTCGCCTGCCCAACCACAACCGCAGTTTATAAATAAAGCCATGGGCGGCCGGCCGGGTTCAGTTCAGGGGAGACACGTTTTATTGCTCTGAAGCTGCAGCAAATGGAAAGCCCGAGTGCATTTACAGACCTGTGCCAGGGCACGAGGGCAGAGCCCAGCCCTTCCCATGCACCTGTGTACAGCAAAACCCTATTTTCATTTCCATTGAACTGTTCCAACCTCGTTACAGTGACGCCCTATTCCCAACGGTCCGACTGCGTTGTGCCAACAGGGACCAAAGCCGGTTGGATCCTGTTCACACACGGACACCAATGGGCATTACAAGCCAGTTTTTTCCTAGAATCACACTTAATTTTACTCCAACAGTACCATGAAAAGGCCCTGTCATCAAATCCAGATACCTTCCTGAACAAACCCTCTGGTCAAGCAGGGCAATATCCACCTTAGCTTCCAGAAACAGTGGAGGAAAGAGCACATCTGCATTTTCCTGGACATTTAGCTGGATTGCCTTTTTGGTTGTAATAATGCAAACGGCAGATGTTCTTTTCCTCCAATTAAGAAATCACAACTGGATGGATTGTATTTTGCCTTATTCAGAACAAAGCCTGTGTGCAAAATCTACTGGAAAGCAGAGCAGATTTCACCACAACCTAAACAGGGAAGAAAGGAAAGCTGAATCCTACTACCCTGTTATTACTGTCAAGTGTTTGGAAGGGGGAGAGAAAACCAGTGACACCAAAGGATGTCACTTGAAATTGAGGTCCCAAGCACCCCTGACAGGAAGGGAAGGCACACTGGTGCAAAGTTAACCTTTAAAAATAAAAATACAGCAAACACTCCTTCCCCTGCCATTGCTAGTTTATATCTATAATCTTCTAATGACACTTACCTTGGACCAGTTTTTGGTTTAACTTAAAAGTAAACCAAGCTCACTAGCTCTTTTCTTAGATTGCCAGTATAAGAAAAGTTAGCATCAGTTATTTGCATCTCAACTACTTATTCTAGAAAATACCAGAAGTGTCAACAACCAATGTCACCAACACCTCTGTCTTCCCATCCAAAGAGAATCCTTGTGCTATCTTTTCCAAAGCTCTAGGAGGGATTAAGCCTGCCTCGGGGAAGTTTTATCCACTTTTCAATGGTGGGATCCACTGATCAATGCACATCTTTCACCAACAGTTCAACATGATACAACAGCAAATCTGATCAACAGAGCAGAATTCATCCACACTAGGTAAGTGTGCTGCACAAACCATGTTCCATGCATATTTGGAAAGGGTTAAAGTATTAGTGTTAAAAGAAGCAGTTTTTAAAAGTGCAAATTGTCTCATAAAGGAGCTGCAGATACAGTAAAGTATTTTCCTTCTTTGAAACCAATGATCTCTTTCGCTTCCCTTCACACCCTCTGGAAAAAACCCTCTCACACAATTCTGCCATGCAGAAAACTCTGTGTTGAAGGAAATTGCTTTTAAATCACAATGCGGGTTTGGTTAGAAAGTTTAAAGGAGCTTTCCAAGAAAGTAGATTTAGAAAGGGAAGAGGTATTTGTGCATTTAAAACAAAAGCTTTCAACTTTATTTTCATTTTAAAATAAAGGTTAAGGCAAGATGGTTTGTTGGTGGATAAGGGATTTTTTTGGTAGAGAGTAAGGACTTTGGAACATTTGACTGTTCCCATTGTGTATGTTGTCCTTTCTGGGACCAACCCCAACATATGGATAAGAGGTCTCCTTGGGCTGAGCTGAAGAACCAGCATCTGCTTCAAGGAATATTAAAGAAGTAAATCCACCAGTCTATAGAAAGATTATCAAACTTGTAACCCAGTATTAAAAAAACAAAGTATTTAAAGGGGGAGACTTCCATATTGGAGCAACCCTGATACAAGTATTCTCCCAGGCTGCCTGTGCTATTATTGCTCATAAGGACTTTCCACCTCTCAGCCAAATTCTTTTTTCCTCATTTTTATCCTGAAGTGACAAAGTCTTGTGCTCATTACATCATTGCTAACTTCGGGGAACAAACTGATCTCAAAAGTTAGTTTTACCTTTTACAACAAAGAAAACTAGATGAGCTGTCATGAAGCAAAGCCTTCATTTAAATACAACTACCTTTGGAAATAAGTTATGAAGAAACAGGTGCAAAGTAAATGGCTTTACAATTCATGTTAGACCTACTATAGTTCAAAAAGTTCTCCCTTGAGAAATTCCCCCTTTAAACACAGCAAGGTACAAGCCAAGAACTGTGCCTCTCTACAACAGAGTGCAAACTGCAGCTTAAAAGACTACAATCTATGAAGGAAGATGACTATCTAGACTAACTGGCCAGGTTTTAATACTTCCTCTGTCTATTACCAGCATCTAGAAATATTTACTGTGAAATATCACTTGCTTACTGAGAGTACAGACACATGCTTCAGCCATGGGGAAAAAAAACAAGTCAAAACATTTTGCAAGCATACTCAGGTGCATAACAGCCTCTTCTCAAATAAAAAGTCAGAAGTTGGATGGACAGTACTACAACAACATGTCAAGCTATGAACAAATAATTATTGCAAGTAATAGCTGCAGACTAAGCCCTAAACACAATTTGTGCAACTATTTGCTTTCTTTCTGCACTATTTCTGTGGATCTCTTGTTTTACTTTTAAATAATTAAAAAAAAAAAACTTTTAGTCTTAGAACACTGCAAGTGAGATTTCTGGAAGGCTGGCTAGGACACAGCATTTTTTGACCTGTTCAAGCGTGCCACTCCTCAGAGAGCCCAGGAAGTTGCGCTCCTCCCGCAGACCCGCTCGGTGCGCCGGGACCGTGTCTCAACGCCCACTGAGAAGCAGCTCCAGTCTTTTTCCCAACCATTTTACCTCTAATGCCTGCAAGTCTCCTCAATGCCACAGGTTTGTTTGGTTTTTTTTTTTTTTTTTTTGGTCCAAGTGTTGTTTATATCTCATGAAATAATTAAAAATAAAAGTAGAACCCCCTCAAGCCCCGGCCCCATTTTAATGAGTTCCTAACAACTCATCCAAATCGTTCATCCACTCCTCTGAAGTCCTGTTTTTCAGCAAAGAGTCTATCAGGTCTGTGTCACCAGTTAAGTTCTGAAGTCCATTATTGCCCGACTGGCCGCTGTAGGCGAAAGGCAGCTCCTGGCTGGTTGTCCTCACAGGGTATCCTTGGCTACAGTGCAGGTTTCCTCTGTTGGGCATTTGCTGATTTGGGTTCTGGTTGAAAGCATTCAGGTCTGGAACAGTCTGGTTCATGCCAGGCAGCACTTGCTGTGAGGGTACCTGCTGTTGTGTAGGTGGGTTTGTCCGGGGCTGTGCAGCTAAAGATGATGACAACATCTGCCCAGAGACGGCAGCGTTCATCGAGGTCATGGGTCTGCTGGTGCTTAGGCTTACCTGAGGCATTCCTTGGGCAAACTGTTGGTTGGACATCTTTAGATGAGTCTGCTGCATGTGGAAAGAGGAGTTGGCAGTAAATGGTCCTAAGCCACTGTTTGCTTGTGTCTGGTTGTTAATATTAGGGATACCTTGGTGTTGCCAGGATGGATTCTGAGCCCCCATAGCAGCTGGCACTCTTGCCATCTGTGGCTTAGATAAGGTTGGATTCAGTGCACCTTTATTGTGCTGCTGAGAAATGCTTGAGTTTGCTAAGGTGTTCTGCCCATAGCCAGCAGGGATGGCAGTGCCCTGGCCCAAGCTGCCCTGTCTCTGCATCGGAGTCTGTCCATTGGCACTTGGAGTCGCGTGCTGGGGAACCATCTGGGTCATTCCAGGAGCCAGGTTGTACAATCCCCCACGCTGAATGTTCTGCATGTTGGGATACTGAGTCACCCCCCGGTCCTGCTGGCTGGAGCCTGACTGGAGTGGAGGAACAGGAGTGTGTCCAGGTCCCATCTGAATCATGTTCTGGGTCTGAGGAAACATCCGTGGGCTACCGGAGCTGGACTGTCCTAAATTACTGACCCCAGGCATGGCTGAAGATGACCCTGAAATACAAAGCAGTATTTTGTACATTAAATACCTCGGTCCAACCAGAGCCAAGCCAGGCTTGTAGGCACAATAACCCAGAAAGGAGGTGCAGCTGCATTTGTATAAACCAACCTCCACAACCAGCAAACAGACAGGAGGAATTTAATTAAGGAGTGCCAGCTGTTGCTCCAGTTAGCACCTCCACCTTGATCTCAAACACAGATATGCCAATGTCCTAAGAAAATCTGAATACCACTTCTAACAGCTCAGCATCATCAATTAAAAAAAAAATTAAGACTTTAAAGGCAGGACTGTGATATTTCTTTGTGAACAAAGGTAAACACACATACTTTGAAGTGCATGCACAATTTGCTAAGCTGTTAAAAATACCACTTACTGCACACGGTCTGTCATTCCATGCATACACTGTGTATCTCTTATCATACAACTGTAGGGTTGCAAGTCCTGCATTTTCCCACTTCCAGGAATTTCTTCTATTTTTATAATACAGTTTTCAGAAATTTTTGGTCAGGTATCTTTTGGATTTCCACACTGAAATATTTGCCATGTTAATACACAGTGCTGATAACCAAGCAAGGCGATTTGCAAAACTGTATTCTCAGCAAACCAAAAAATAGTCCTTCACTCTTGTAAATGCTGAGTTTAAAAGTTTCTTCCTGTAGAAAAAACAGCCCCCTACATGAAGCAAAAAAAGCAGAACAGCACTGTGAAGTGTAATGCATATAACACCCCTCCCACTCCTTACAGTCGGCCAAGGGAACCTACCTACACTAGTACTTTACTTTCAAACTAAAAAGTAAGCTGCAGAATTTTTTCACATTTTAAGATAGCTGAGGAGTATTGGCTTTCTGTTATTACTACAGTTATATTTGAATAAAAACTGAACTATCAAAAATAAATTCAAATATCATTCAAATTCTATTGAATTCATTATCAGCAAAGCGAGCCATAAAAACACCAACCCAACATCAGTGGATGACTGGGAAAAGAGTCTTATTGTAAGAAAACAGACAGTGAAAAGGTAGTTAGATACTGGGATTCAAGATGCAAAAAGCAGAGTTATCATTATAAGGAAAAAATAATAATACTGATGTTTGTTATAGCAAAACCCACTCTATTTCTGACACTTGTACACTTGTGTTTCTGAAGAAAAGTGGCAGGAGAAAAACACACTTCAGTGCAGTATTTGAAGGATGCCACTGATCCCTGTTAGCACACAATCCCTTTGCACTGGCAGCAAGTTTTTTCATGTAAGAAACGAAACCCAGTCATAGCTTTTCCAGACACTGCACAGTAACAAACACTGTCAGGGTGGAGGCATCACGTTTCCATTTGCATCTTTTCCCTTCAGCATTTATTTCTGCGGGAACAGAGAGCAAGGAAACAAAGTGAAGGGAATTAGCACTTTTCTGTACTCTAGGTTTATGAAAAAAAAACAAGTGGCTTCTTGATGGCTCCTCAAGTAAGAATTTTTCAGGTAAGGAGACGAGTTTTTATTGTTCTCTAGTCCCTCCACATTTCTGAAGCTAGTCCAGCTTAGCAGTTGGCATCTTTTATTTATCAGAGTTGATACACTGAGGACATACCAAGCTCGTACCAAAGAAACCACAGGACACTACCATGTAATGAAGAGAATTCAAACTGCACTCCCTCCTAAAGGTATCAAGGATAAGAATGTTAGAGAATTTTAAATTCATCCTAGTAGATGAGAGGAATAACACACCACTTATTTTCCTTTAACGAGGGCCTGTGACAGACACAGGGAGTAGTGATGTCAGGCTACAAAAAAATCCACCCTGAATGCTAATATGTGAAAGTTAAGGAGAATTTACAACCTGTAAAAGGAAATAGTAGTATAAAAAGGCCTTCAGAACAACAAAGGTACTTAAGAATTTTACTCATTTCCAAAACAACATTTAAGAAGCAGAAGCTTAAGATGTCCCAGATATCTGGGGCAGGGGAAGCTGTTAATTTGCAGCTGAATCACAGTGTAGGTCAAAAGGCTTGAAGGCACAGTGACGTGGGAAGGCACTGTAATAAATTAATTAAAAGCTATCCAATCCAGGTAATTTGAAGACACCTTGTTTTTTACTCCTGGTATTTTTTCTGCCATTATTTCCACCACCACGCTGACTCACCTGTGAACTGCCCAACCTGCTGCTGGTACGGGTTCTGTGGCTGGTCCTGGTACTGGGGAGGAGGCCGCGTCAGGTGCCGCTGCAGCTGCTGCTCCTGCTGCTGCCGCTGCTTCTCCTAAGGAAGGTCCAGGGCAGGACAATTAGAAAGCAAGGCAATTTAATCAGATGAATGATGAGGCCAGGAACTCAGAGATGACAACATGCACTCCAGGAGTTACTGCAGCGCGTCTCTGAGAGTCTGAGATGATACGTCTTTTCATCAGTAATATAATAACAGGAGTTTTTAGCAATACTCTAAAGGACAAAAAGAGGTTCAGCTACAAAGAGAGCAAAACTGTGTATAAAAAAATGTCACATATGCCTTTTTCTGCTCTTTATCCCCAGATCAACTTAGTTTAGACTTTCCTTTGGAAATCAATAAAAATGCAAGTCAGAAATATCAATAGTACTACACAGAAAAGTAGAAAGTGAACATGTAAATATTTTCTAGTCCTTGCTTGCAAACATGAAAAAATACACACAAACCCAAATTCTCACATACCACAGGTTTTCCTAGACTATGGAAAACTGCAGAACTAAGTCCATATATTTTATAATATAACAGAAGTCATATAAGTTTTGTAATTACTGTTTAAAACCACTTTCTTAACAATGCACCAATCAACCGAAAAAAAGCCAACTCATGTCACAAAACAACCATGCCTCTTTCAAAGCACATTCAACCCATACCTATTCTATGATAAAACCATTTGAAAAATAAACCGAGCACATTTTCCATTTAGAAACCTTTTGGGAAAAATGGAATTTAAAGTCTTGAGGGGAACGTGAATGCACTAATAGTACATTCAGACACTGACTGTTACAGCCAGCTGTATCAGGCACTGCATTTCTGGCTCTTCTCCTGCAAGTACCTTCAGCCAGACTGAAATTCTGAGGTAACCAAGCAGCGATACAATGCACAGCTACCTACTTAACCAAAATGTTACACAGAACGCAGAAGTGGGGCAGAAATTGCCTTCCAAGAGCACTGGGGCAAAAGACCCAAGCAAGAAGGCTTTAGAGCAGAGGCTGATGTAGCAAAGGGCAGATACACATCACCACCACCCTGCGAGACGTCTGCAGCTCCGACGCTGTTGAGACACGCAGAGGAATGAAGAGGGCAGGCTGCCTGACAGAGAGGGCCTGCTGCTTGCAGGACCAGTCAGACCTGAAAGAGGCTGACCACGGGAGCCAACAAGAGATGCCACAGCTCTGAGAGAAACCAAGAGCTGCACAGCCTGGCTTGGGAACAAAAAAAAAAATAAAAAAATATACGCAAAATACCAAATGCAAAAGCAGCTTTGGATGGCAGGGAATGACACTGAAGCTACCTGAAACTACAATACTCCTGCAAAAGGGAGACCAACAGATTAAGACATCTTCCTGTAAAGCTACATCCAATATCATGTGTATCCAAAGAAATGAGTATCAAATTAGAATGCAACAAGACCTAGCTTGACCAGGCAGCACAAGGCCAATGCAGTACTTAGGGCTGTTCAGCTCCAAAGCAAACCTGCTCCTTTTTTGGGACGAGATTCCCAGCATCCCTATACAGAGATGGAAGTTACACAGGTTAGTTGTAGTTACCATAACTAAGGCACAAATTAATTATTTTCACAACACTTCTATTTACTGCAGCAACATGTGCTGGCCAAGCAGAAGTGAAAAGGTAGGGGAAAAAAATATTTCCATCACTGTGTTTGAGATGTCCTACTGACCACCCTGTTACTACATCACCCCACTGTTCCCACAGGTCTGACACCTGTTAGATTCATCACTGAGCTCAGGAAACCTTCTGGGCCACAGCTCTAAGAGCTCTAGCAGAGCTCTAATAATCACCATCCACCAATGATGCAAAAGCACAAGCAGGAGGTCACACCCCATATTTTCTGTCTCCCCACCTGCTCTCAAAGAATACTTGTTTGTTAACATTTTGGGAGAGCAATGATTAGTCATCTTTGACATTTGATATTAATACACAAGTCACCAAATACTGAAGGATTTACTAAAATCTATTTTAAGTTCAGAGATCACAGAACTTGTACAGAAAATATGATTTTATTGATGATTTTTGCATTTTCTGTCTTTCAGTCTTTGATAATATAATTCCACCACAGTATTCCCTTAGTCTAAATCATTTCAACCCAAATATCAAAAATACGTCTTTACCAACACTCATACAATATTCTATAAAATACTGTCAACCACATTACTATGTTTTATCTACACTGGCTCTAGAACTGAAGGGGCTTTTCCATCACCTTGACTGAGTCCTCAATTTTAATGAATGTTTCCAGGTATTAAAAAAAGCCATTGGTAGGACTTGGCACAGCCACAGCTTTACAATCTTGCAGAGTCTATTGCAACATGCCCCACAAAATGGGCTTTCACATATTTTCAGTTCAAAGACTATCATTTCCTTCTTTCTTAAAGCTTCTGATGGACAGCTGATAGAGGGAGACCTTAGAGCACCTTCCAGTACCTAAAGGGGCCTTACAAGAGAGCTAGAGAGAGACTTTTCACAAGGGCATGTAGTGATAGGACAAGGGAAGTGGCCTTAAAATGAGGAAGGTTAGATTTAGTTTAGATATTAGGAAAAAATTGTTTACTGTGAGGGTGGGGAAGCCCTGGCACGGGTTCCCAGAGAAGCTGGGGCTGCCCCATCCCTGGGAAGTGTTTCAAGGCCAGGCTGGGTGGGGCTTGGAGCAACCTGGGATATGGAAGGTGTCCCTGCCACGGCACGGGCTTTGGAATGAGGTGCTCTTTAAGGTCCCTTGCAACCCAAACCCAACCCAAAAAGAATCCTCTGATTCTAAAACATCTAATGCTGTTTCATGTACCAAAGCAAATCAGCACAAACTAAAACACCAGACTGCTGGCCCCTCTCACCTGTTCTGCCAGCAGATGCTGCTGCCTCTGTTCCATTAGGAATTGCTGCTTCTGTTGCTCCATGAGCAGGTGCTTTTGTTGCTGCTCTCTCTGCTTCTGCTGGTCCATCAGCATTTGGTGTTGCTTCATCACTGCTGCTTGCTGCTGATTGCTGAGATAAGCTGAGTTGCTGTGGTTACCTGCCATGGAGACGTTTGGAGCCTGGGCACCCACACCCGGGGCCGGGACAGAAACAGGGACGCGAGGAACGTTAGGAGAAGGGGTTTGATCCTGAGGAACAAGGGAAAAGGGCTATGAGTTACAGAAATGCAACGGCTTCTTCACTTGTGAGGCTTCCTATGGAAGTTCAACTAATTAAAGACAGCCAAACACCCACCTATACAGTGCTAGACACAGAACTGACAGTTTGGAGTTACGGTCTGAGGCTCTGTAACATTTAGGAATAGAGGCTTTAACTTCAGTCTCAAAGTACTTCCCAAATTCCAGCTCAGACAGGTGAGTCCAGCTCTGTGTGCTTCTGCTCAGCCAGCTACAAGCAGCACTTCAAACACACCAGATTCAGTTTACTTTGGCAGCAGATTTTCAAACTCTAAATTTTAAAATTTAGATTCTCTCTCTTCAACATTTAACTCAGCAAGTTTTTGTCGTCCCTCCTAAAATTGCTTTATTTTACTTTCAGAGTATTTACTACTTGCAGGTGAAGGAGAGAAGGCTTTCACTGGTCAAAATGGGTCTTAACATACTTTTCCAGCAACCAAACCATCACCATATTCCATGGACAAAAATATTACTAGAGATAAGCCTGATATTATTAATTTTTCATGCTATTCTTTTTTTGAGACTGTAACTTGGAATAAGCAAAAATAACATTGAATGATTATCATTCAAGATCTGATACTGTCCTCTTCGTACCAGCAAATCCACTTGAAATTTGACAATTTTCATCATTTTTAATCACAGTTCAGCCTCATCTCTAACTACACAAGTAAATACTCTGTTCAAGCTTGGAATTCAGCTAATGGGTTCAGCTGTTGGTTCTCACTCTGCAGTTTCGAAAGACATCATGAGCCAAACGTAAGTAATTCTGTGTTAAGCTGTTCTGTGTGAAAGCTTTTCAGAAACTCTCCAGAAGCTTTCACCAGTGTTTCTGTGAATTCAGTGCAAGTGTGGCAGTGCAGATGCAAGATCAGCCTCATGTTTTAAAGTGAGGGGCAGATGTGACACACAGTCATCTCTACCCTTCTTCTTCCATCAGAATGTTACCAGACTTATTTCTGCCAGCTTCTAAAGAGCTTGGGGTTTTTTGCCCTTTATGAATGATACATTGATCTCAAATTTTTATAAGTACATTGGTATGGTCTTTATCACACACTAATGAGATCTTTTTCACAGTTTTTTTGTTTTGTTGAGTGAACATGTGACTAGAGTTGGATCTCCAACAGTTTTTGCTGGAAGAGCTTTAATCCTTGTAACAAAGACCTTTTTTCTTATACAAGCCCTCTTGTATGTGCACTGCAGGCACACGTTACAGAATCCCAATGAATTTATACTTCCACCCACTACATAAATTTTCACCTGCAGCATACCTGTAGTAACAGTTTTATACCAGGCAAAGAAGCACCATCTGGAATTTTCATTTACAGGAAAACCTGAAGCATATGCTTCAAGCAGACAAATATCACTATTATTCATTCTTAATGATATATTTCTTTCCTATCCCATGCTTCCCCAGTCCCCAGAGACTTAACCAATAACAAATTCTTAGAAGTGAAAAGCCCCAAGGAACACCCAAGAAATCAGGAATGCAGCCTCTACTTCCACCTCTCTTCAAAAGCAGGCCTTTTTATAGTAAGCCAACTCTGACACAAGTAGAGACTGAAAACAAGGTAAAGAAATCAAAGCTTCTTTGAGAACACTGTCCAACACTACAGTTCTATGGGAGTTATTTTAGTCAAAAGTTTACAAAGCATCTATTTATTTTTGTAAGTAGAAGTTTCTGTGAAGCACAACATAATTTGTTGACCACAAAGTATATTAAGGTGAAAATCACACACTACTACATGACCTAGAACCCAGCATTAAGAACTGACCCCAGTGGAAAACAGACTTCACGATTCTTGTCCCAGCTTATTGTGTATTATGATTTTCTATCCAACAACCTTCAATCTGCTACTGACCAGAGGCAACAAACCCCAGGGCACTCACCTGACTGTGTGGCAGGCGGTAGGCAATGTTTCCAGACTTGGGTTTCAACAGGATCATCCCGTTTTGGTCGTCGCCCACGTGGGGCAGGGCTGGCTGCTGGCGCTGCTGGATGTAGGCCAGCATGGGGGTCTTGTTCTGCCCAGGGACTGTGACCCCCTGCTCACACTCTGCTTTGTAATGGGAGAGAGGTTTGGTGTTCCCATAGTCCAGCATAGAGCCTTGACTATTCACAGGGTTCTGGTTTAAGCTGTTTTGCTGATGACCTAAAATGTTCACGTGGTAATTGCCTCCAGCTCTTGGCGAGCTTTTATTTCCCAAATTAGGCATCATGAGTTTCTGATTGTTGAAGTCTGGCTGATAAACCGATGGGCTAGTGGGATTTTCCATGGTATATGGGACAGCCAGCGGACTATGGGAAGGCCCAGACTGTTGCCACGTAGACATCTGATTTGTTTGGTGGACTTGTGAAGCTTGTTGCTGGTTCTGCAACATCTGATCTCTCTTCTGCTTGGCAGCAATCTGCTGAAGTTGATGAGCAGAAGACATTTCTTTGGCACTTCCTGGACCCTTCCCAGGTAACAACACATTGGGGAGAGGTCTCTGGACGTTCTGAGAGTGGTTTGATGCCTGCATCATGGGCTGATTAGGATTCTCAGTCATTGACTGACTGGAAGGCTGGAACAGAGCCTGAGAACTACCAACCGCTGGAGAAGCGGCACTTACAGGTACAGAAGCAGCACCAATAAATGCTGAACCTGAAGAAGTGGATCTAACCTGGGGAGATCCCAGCTGTTCTTGTTCAAAGGGTGCTGGGGAAAACTCAGTCTTTATGTTAATATCTTGTGGCAACGGGGTCTGTGCAGCTGAATTTGAAGAATCTGCATCTTTTTTGTCTTCAAAGTCATCATTAAAGAGATCCTTCATGTCTTCATCAGGCACTGACCTATTAAGCTCCTCAATAAGTTCCTTCCATTCTTGCTCGTTTAGATTAAGATCGGGCATCAAGTTATTCTGAGATATAGAACCCCCTGCTCCAGCAATCATACAGGGAAGATCATCTACGGGCTCCTGCTTCAACTCTTTGTTCAAACTCAGAGGAAATGAATCATCAGCCTCACCACCTCCATTCATCTGCAGGCTGGAATCTGGAAGACACTTCTTGCTGATGCCATCCAGCCCCATGGGATGTTTCCCGTTCAGCTGTAAGGTATCTCCACTGCCAGACTTCTTGTCAAGATGATGGAGTGGAGACACAGGGGGCATTCCGTTGGAAGAACCACTGACTCCAAGGCCATCATCACGACGCAGTTTCTTGGACACAGAAAATACATCACCATAACCATTCTGCTGGTCTCCGTTCTGAGGGGAAGCAGCACTGTCAAGCTTTCTTTTCACAGTCTCATGGAGCTGCTGGAAAAAAAAAGACATATTTTAGTTATGTAGTTAAATGTTTCATAGCTTTGGATTTTTTACTTCTTACCAGAGTATTATCTAGCTCTGAATAAAACTTTTCAGACCCAAAAAAAAAAAACAAAAAAAACACCCACAAGATCACAGCTTTGCTTTGATAACATTTTGTTTTCCAAGTCAGCACATGAGATGACTTCCTCGCTGTAATCTCTTTGGGAAAACTTTCAAAAACATATACTACTTCAAATCTAGACCCCCTCCTTCAGACAAAACTAAAAGCTGCCACATACTGACAAGAGAAAAAAGTTTAGAAATGGCTGTAAACTGGAATGTTATGATTTTCCTATTCAAAATGAGAAAAATACTGAAGAATGTTAAGAATTGAATTTCAGATGAGAATAAAACCCTGTTTTGTTTTTTTTTACCATGTACACATGGTATAATTGCTCCATGAGACTGTTTCATAAAGCAGTCTCACATTTAAATATTTATAAAGCAGTCTCACATTTAAATATTTAGAGAAAAAGAGTGACTCTCTTGTGATTATAACTTTTAGAGAAGAACTATGTATATAAATTTTGTACACAATCACACTTCTGGCACGAAAGCAAAACCAATCTGTCAGCGACCATTGCTTCACGCTTGTGGAAAGCAGAGCTCAGCCAGTTCTACTGCGGCACAGCACGTTTATTCCCTTCCTCCTTTCTCCTCAAGTATTTGCCAGCCGCTCCTCTCTGCACTCCGACCACCGGAACCCCGACCAGCTCAGAAGTTGGCTTCTCACAGCTGGGGAATGCAGATTCTTTTTCTCGTGGTGCCACCTAGAAGCGACCAGCGGCTACAGCAACGCTTTTACAGCCAGAGCCGCCTTTGTTCAACCTCTCTTTCCTGCCAGCGTTCTTCCAAGGAGGAAGTTCTTTCTATTGACCCCAAAAGCACAATTCAGGCACACATCAAAGGTGACTACAAGCTTGTCCTCCCCTCGGGTGCATTCTGCAAGGAAAGTTGTGCTGTGCTGGAACGCTACACCAGCACAGACCAATCTGCCGGGCAGGGACAGAGCAGCGTGGTTAAGGAGGGACAAATCCCATCAGCTCCCGACCCTTGGCACAGCTCAGCAGGACACACGAGAGGAATCCTCACCAAAAGCCACCCGTCTGAGGTGGGGGTCACTGAACAACAGCTCTCTGACATGGCAGAAAAGCAGCTCGTTAAATAAACCTCAAGACAAGTAGGGCTCTTTGAATGTTACCTGCAGTCTCACAAGGCAATCCACTAACCCCTGGGGAAAACTGTCTCGTCCCAGGGAAAACAGGGGAAACCTCAAGGTCTCAGCACTCAAGAAAGAGGTTGTATATAGGGGCCAGCAAAAGTTATCAGAAGAATTTTCAACACTTGCCTAGGCAACAGCATTCTTTGATTTAAGGACAGAAGGACTGGTTCACAGTTAATTGCTGCTATTTTTTTAAACAGTCTACAGTGAGTTGAAATAAAAAAAAACCTGAAGAACACCATCTGTTTAATGCTTGCATAGGTAACAGCAAAAACCCCCCACTGTTAATTTAATGCTTGCATAGGTAGCAGTGAAGCCTTATTTTTATCTGCAGGACAGACTGCAGCTTCCCTGGAGGCTGATCTTCTATATGGCTCGTGGAAAGAGCAGCAAGATCAGCAGAGCACCGATAGGATGAGGTGAGGGACACGTGGAGAGGAGGCTGGAACTTGAAATCTCTGAATTTGAATGTCAAGTCTCCAGCTTGGAGTAGCAGACCTTGAGTGAATGTTTCAAATATTGACTTGAAAGAATAATGGAAATTTACTTTTTTGTTAAAAGGCAAAACAAACAGAGAGCAAGGAAGCCTCAACTCCATCACAAATTTGGCTTTCAGCAAGATTGCCACTGTTTACTTAATAGTCCCAGCAGGAAAACTGAAGCTCAAGGTGGATGAGTAACTTGCCCAAGGTTTTATGATGAGTCAAATCACTCAAGGTTTGGGAATGGATCCTCCTTAATTCTAAATATTAGGGGGGAAAAAACACTCCCTGAAAACTTACATAAAAGCAGTAACTTAGCTTTGTGCAAGGAACATATTCTCATATTTTCTGTATTAAAACAGAACACACACCCACTTGGGTCACTGCTGTAAACACGATTCATACAGACAACCCAAGGCAACCAGGACTTTAATCTGTACTAAGGTCTTTGCTGCTGCACTACACCATTTGCAGTATATGTAGCTAACCAGTCTAACACTAAATCACCCGTGTTTGTAAGGTACACTCACTGCAGTCTAGAAAAAGATACAGACTCCTAATATCCATCACAGGCTGTTTCTGTCAATAAAACATGCAAGTACTTCTATATCTCTATGGGTTTTAACAGTCAGAACACTCAGATATCTGATTCCCGGAGACACTGTGACTTTAGTTGCTCGAGACAAAATCCTCCTTTCACCTAAAACTATATTGCTTTGACCCAAAAAAACAAAATTAAGCTCTTCCCCAGTTAGCCTCTGTGTATCCAAATTATCTGGTTTAGGGGGGGAAATAACAAGGTACATGTGAGATACAAGTCAGACTGCAAGCTATCTACATATCAAGCTGCTCCAACAGAGTTCTCAAGGCAAGAAAAACCTGTTCTCTTCTGCCAAAACTCAAAAAAACTCAACACGCTGATAAGTAAGGCACAGCTTGCTACTCACTAAGAAAATCCCTTCAGCGCTAATTTTCTTATCCATCACCATCCTGTAAGGCACAGGGATCCTCTGGTACACTGTCCATGGTTTCCTTCACACAATCAATCCGTTTCATTTGCAACACCAAGTCAATCATTTCCATTGACACAAGACTGGATACAGAAATGTATTCCCATTTTCTCAGCCCACTCAATGTCCCAATTAAAGATGAACTTCCAAGATCACTGCTATCTAGCTTTGCCTAAGAGTATTACGGCAAAAGCTGATGCACTACCCCAAAATCTGATGCATTTACACCAATATGGGAACAGTGAAAAGCAAGGGATGTGAGCAAGACTCAGTCCTTTGGCCCAGGACAGGACACGGAGTCTGACAAAGAGCCACTGAGGGGCCACAGGCTGCACCTCCTGCATGTCACATCACCTGAGCCACATTTTATTCATGTGAGCAAAGCAGGCCGTGCTCAGTGTGGTCATAAACACACTGAGCTGGCAGGGGCACCACGTGCCTCTCCCTGCGGATTCCTCAAGCGAGGAACACAAGCTGACAAAGCCCAGGTGCCATCCATGACAACAAGAGGTGCCCAACACAGCAGCCTCTGACCACGTAACTCACACACTGCACTTGGCCAGGACACAGGCTCACAGTGCTGGAGGCACCTGCCCAGGAAAAGGACAAGGTTTCCATCAGACAGCACACAAGGAACTTTGATATGTTCAATCTGTCTCAAACCCCGCTGGTTTTATGGCAATGATGCTCAGTCCTTTTGTGATCTTACTGCAAGGGCAAGTTGAATGACTTCATAAAAGCTGTCCAAAACTACTGCAGAAGCCCAAAAATTAACTGGAAAAGCTTTAAAACTTCATCCACAGCTTTTCTGTTAGCACTGGCAGAGTTCAAAACTTCAGAGTCCAGGGCAGTGCTCTCGTACTGCCTCGGTGGGAAAGGGCATGAATCACTAATCAAAACAGTGGCACAAAATTGTTCTGGTTGGCTTTGATTGTTTGTTTTGTTCAGGGGTTTTTTTTTGTTGTTGTTTGGTGTTGGCTATTTTGGTGTGGACTCAATACCTGAAACCAGTTTTAGATAATAATCTGAAACCAGTGACATTTCAATGCGTTAGAACTTAACAAGCATGAAAGTTTGGTCCACAATGTTTGCTTGAGAGCAGGAAACCCTTCCCCATGCAGAATTGTTAAACTGAAGACAGACAACTAAGGTCCTTTTGCTATACTTAAGAGTCCTGTAACTGAAGACATATACATATATAAACTAGAAACTACATGCAAGTCCCATTTTTTCTGAACAGAAAAACCAAACCAACAAACACCTCCCCACACCCCCCCCAAAAAACCCAACCCACACCTAGTGAACAAGGCAGAAACAAACTTGTTAAAAATCTGGCTCTCATACTGTGCCTTTTAAGCTCTGTAGAAAGTTCTTATTTAGTTTTTTTGAAGCATCTGTTACAGAGATTAAAATATTCTTACAGGATTCAGCAGAGCTTTGTATTTTATTTCGAATTAGTTTGCCATTTCAGTCTCAGAATTAAGTCTACAAGGATTTGACATGAAATACCAGCAGGAGAAATATAATGGCATTTTCAAAGATGAAATGCCTTATGACTCTATAAATATAACAATAAACTAGCTGCAAGACATCTCGTAGCTAGGTACCAGGATTCTCACCTAGAAGGGGAAACCAAAACAGAATACATCCATTTTTCTGCCATGAGAATGGCAGCATTGCAGCACAGAAAAGCTTAGAGTATGTCCTGTATTCCAGGTCCACTGATTCTCCTCTCCTGACTGGCCAAAGACAGGAACAACAACAGTGACAACCACTTAGGCTGGAACAACAATGCAAATACCAGAAATTATAGTGTATGGATTTTGGATAGGAAACATAACATTTTGACTACACAACAAAGTAGGAACTCCCCATTTACTGTGTATCTACCCACAGCTTCCAGAGCTGCATTCCCCCTCGCAAGGAAAGCATTTTATTACCCAACATGTTCCTGCATTCCACTCTGCTGTCAGACCCAAAATGCTGGACTCATGTTAATTTTTACTTTAATTCCAGAAGACTTTTGTATTTGGGTGACTGCCTGCTGGAGTGAAGAAGGGCTGTGGATAGGCACATCTATAAATATCCCGAGCCTGCATTAGTCACAAGGGGAAGCTTCTGCTACAGGAATTGTTCTGCTGAATCAAAAAAAAACTGCTGTGCCTTCAGCTGCAGTGCCGGATCCTCCACCTCACTTGAACTTAAAACAGCAGCAGCAGATCAGTCACTCCCAGATCCTTACAACTTGGGAAGCATCACTGCATATCTAACTAATCTAGTAAGGGAAATATTTCAAACATACAACAATACCTCACGGAGAATTAAAAGGAGACAAAGAAAAACCAGTCTGAGTTGTTGGGCAACAAACTATCAGACTTGTCAGCAAAAACAAACAATGGTGGCAAGACTACACTGCACTATAGTTATGTATAAATAACATGTAAATAATTTGCTATTTTTGTGGTAAAACGTAATTTCACAATTTAACACCCCTGTACCACAGCTTACACAAAAAATGAGATCTTCTGAACTGCTGGTGTACCAGCCTGAGCTTTGTTAGAGGAATGCCATTAATGCTTCTCAGCACACTTCAGGCAATCTATTCCCTTTAATTTATTGCTTCAGGTCTTTCAACCAAGAAACACTGCACTGCTTCCTTAAATTTCTTTCTGAACTTTTTCCTTGGTGCCTTTGCTTAATTTTGAACTTCTCTATTACTAATGTAAAAACTTCTATCACTCCCAAATAAATGCTGGCCTGCTCTTCAGCTTTAACACAGAGCATTCCCAAGACAGGGCACTGACTAGACCTTCCCTGCTCATTCCAGAAATACTGTTTGTGGTTTTGTGGCAGTCCTAGACAAAGCAAGCGCTCTGCACAACAACTGCTCTCAGGTGGGGGGAAAAAAAACTACTAAGAAACAGGGAGCAGCTCTCCTTCCAGGACACCACATCATAAAACAAGGAGTGGAGATGAAAATCCAGATCTTGCCGTTCTCCTCATCCACATGTCAATGAAATGCCTTCTGTTCAGCTCAGCCATAAACTGCCTTACAGTCTAGCACAGAAATACAACAAGGAAGCCAACCTTTCTCCTGCAGAGAATTTAAACAGCATCAGAACCTGGCCAAGAGAAAGAAAGTGTTCTAGGAGACAAGCCCCATCTCTTCCCAACTTTTCTGTTTCTCAGAAATGTAATATTAACACAACAAATAATACACTGCCCAAACACCAAGCATCTTCTACTGTGAACACAGCCTTACTAATGTCATCTTAAACAGAAATGTGAAAGAGATGTCAACATTTGGATTTCCCATTAAGTATTGGCCTGCAGGCTTTCAGAAAGGAGGGAGCTAATTAGTTTTTCAATGTTTTCCTCAAATGAAGGACAGGCCTACATGGCATAGGTATTTCTGCATCAGTACTGTATTCTCTCAGTTGCTGTAGCTCAAATCTTAGAGCTGCTAAGTAGAGAAAACAAGGAAGACTCTACCCCTTAGTTCTGCCTGTAAGATCCATCCAGCTTCAGGATCTAAACCAGAGAAAAGACTGGATTTTGTCTACACAACAAATCATACAAGACACAAAGGAGGAAGTGTCGGTGCCACCCTGTTCCCCGTGACTGTTCTGGATTTAAAAAAGGTGCTCTGGGAGTGCCCACACTGTCCACATTCCTGGCAGTGCAGCTTCACATCCTACTGCTGCATCACAAAACCTTCACCTTTACATGAACCGCTCTCTCTTTCAGAGGACACAAATAAAAGCTTCATTAACTTTCAACATAAAGTACCAAATTCCAAGAGAAGATTCATATGCAGCTTCATGGAAAACTCTGGATCTTTACAGCAGCAACAGCTGATCTAATGCACGTTTCACTGATCCAGCAGCATTCTTTGGAAAGGAATGTGTCCAGAATGTTTTAAAACAAGGTGATTTTGGTGTCCACCCCAACTTTATTGAACACTGTAAACCAAACCCGTGTCCTTCCCATTCAAAGCACATGCTTGCACTTGATAACTGCAACATGATGGCTAGAGGTAAAACACCAGCCTAGAGAGGTACCTTTTGGGCCAAAGCAATTAAATTGGCAGCAGAGGTTTGTTGTTGTTGTGCTTTTTTTTTTTTTCCAAGACTTGAATTAGTAAGCAAACCAACTTTACACCCCAGTAAGGAGGTGATGAATCAGCAGCTGCAATTAAGCTTACAGTCATGGATCCCGGGAAGGAAACAGCAGGCCAGCCCGAGGAAGAGTCATTCATACACTAAAACCCTCTTCTGTTGTGTAAATTGGCCACTGGCAGCAGCTTCCTGTACAAGGGCTTCCCCAGATGTGCAGTGCACTTCAGAACCTGCTGCTGTTGAGAGCCCTCATTATAATGGATGCTAATTAGATCAAATCCACATCCACAGCGATTTAAGAGAAACAACACCAATGAATTAGAGTCATCCTTCTTTTAGAAGGTCAATATGAAGTCGTGTGGTGGCAGTTTAAGCAACAGGATTTGACATGCTAAAGAGCTCTGTGTGTAACAAAAATACACATTATTAATGGGTAGAGCCCCATATGCAAAAAGTCTTAGAGCCCGGCAGGAAATAAACAGAACCACCAAGCTTTTAGATAATAAAATTCAAGTTTGAGTCATTTTCGCTCTGACATAAGTTTATGTTCAAGATCAGTCTGTTAAACAACAGCTAACTGTAGAGTTTTACAGAATCGGTGTCAGGAATGCACAGGGTTTTTCCTCTCTCCCTCAAGCACCCTTCTTGCTCTGAAGTGCTCTAACCGTGTCAACAAGGACCTCAGTCTCCACAACAGCCAGCAAGTCCTACAGTCTCATCGATGTATCAGCCACAACAGAAAACAACTCAGCTAAGTAACACTTTCGGGTCGTTTTTAAGTATTGCAAACTGCACAGATGTTGCCCAGTGCTGGTTACATTAAAGATGACATGGATACACCCCGTGATTCAGTATTTCACACCATGTCCAGGATACACAAGTATACTCCAAGCTCTATCGTGATACTATCTTAGAAACTGTAAATGAGGCCCAATGCAGCAGAGAATTACATCCTACTTCCCTTTTAATCCAATCAAACACGCAGACCCTCTAAAAATATGGTTTATTCTACATATTAACCTGGAAATGTCTCAGGTAAATCCAGTATCCCCTTTTAAAGACTACTCATGATGGTACTGAATCGTTTTCATGCAGGACACCATTTAAAAATACCTGGTTTTAAGGCAGACAGGTATTAAGACAGCCAGCCTTTAAGAGGTTATCCTACTAACCTACATTACTGACACATTAGCACACAGCAGTACATTTAAAGGGCCCAGAATAAGTTAAGCAATAGCTATCTTGATATACAAACAGGGCTGTGTGAATATGTCCTGACAACCAGAAATGCTAGAGAAGCCAGAGAAACATTAAGATTTTTGAGCTAAGCCAGTTTTTAATGGGTGGAGTGGGATTCCCATAGTGCTCACACCCACTGGAGTGTGTGGCAAACACGCAGCTGCCTTTCCACCGAAATTCCTTCCGATATGCACCACAATTAACAGGCACGCTGTTTGCCTTAAAACGCCCCTCTGGGTAAGAATCGCGCCCTTATCAAACGAACTTGAAATCAAAGTCTGACTGAATTAAAAACAGGCAAATTAAAAAAAAAAAAGGGAATAAACCGAACGCCACCGCAGCATCACCGCCCCTCTGACAGTTCCTGCAGGGAGGGCAGGGGGACACACAAACACACACATTTTGAGCGAATTATCCAGGAATACAACAGCAGGGCGGACACCCCCCGGGCAGCAGCACACCGGCCCCCTTCAGGGAGCCGCCCCAGAGCCCCCCAAACCCCCTCAGGGAGCCGCGGGGGCCCCCCAGGCCACCAAACCCCCCTCCGGGAGCCGGGGGGCCGTCCCAGCCCCCCCAGTGCCCCCAAACCC
>VXBX01002387.1:6663-21616 GCA_013400415.1 Scytalopus superciliaris | reverse complement strand
CTGATGAAAGATCTGGTTCTGAAGCAGGAGGGAGAGAAGAGGCTTCCCACTCACCTGATTCCTGAGGAGAAGGAGGTGAGAGAAGTGGATGAGAGAGCAGGGACTTGGGCTGCCTTTTATTGCAGTCCTGCACTGCCTCAGGCCCACAGCCAGCTTTGTGGATGTTATAATATTCTGACAGCTCATGTCAAATGTGAACCATCCCAGGTAATGGTAGGAGCTTTGTCCTGGTTTCCTGCACTGCATTTTCATTTCCTTGTGCATTCCAGGTGTTTCCTATATGAAGAATTCATAAGTGTCAGGATTAGAGGTCCAAGGAGTTCCAGAACATAAACACATCACGCAGGTGATGTTCCCTTGAGTCATCCCTGAGTGTTTTGTCTGTAGCAAAATTTGTCAGGAAATAACACCACTCTTACTTCTCTCCCACGTGCCCAAGGACTGCCATATGAGCGGACATGACAGAGATTTTGGGTCTTTTTCCCTTCTTCCATCCCTCCTTTCTCCCTTACATCTCTTGTCTGTGTCTCCCCAGACCACCCTACACAGGGGACCTCTCAAACACCCTCACTCTGCACAGAAGGCAGGTGGACACCCTGCAGGATCTCCACCATATCTTAGTTGCCACAGAATGAAGGAAGATTCAGAGGCCCAGGGCTGAATGCACAACAACTTTTATGAGGCTAAAGAAGCAAAGCAGCTGGCTCACAAAGAGTACCAGGAGCAGCCACTAAGACGTAGTGCAGTTCCTGCAGGATGTCAATCTGCTCACCCAGCAGAGGGAGACACAGTGACAGGTCCCCACTAGCGTGGCTTGTGGAGGCAAAACCAGCAAACGTAAGGGAGAGAGGAGGAATGAAAGAAGTGGTAAATGTGCTGAATCTCTTTCTAGTTCCCTCACATAGCAGTTCCTGGGTATGAGGACGAGAAGCCTGAGAACAGTGCCCATTTCCTGACAACTTTGCCACAAATAAACCACTAAGAAATGACCCAGATGAACATCATCTGCTCACACAGGATGCCACGAGCCCTTGACCTGAGCATTCTGCCTTTGCTGAAGTCTTTCAGCCGTGTGCCACTTGTCCTGGCACTTAAAAAAGCTTTCATATAGGAAGGCATGAGGAATTAGCCAGGAAATGAAAAGGCAGCAGTGCAGGAAACCAGGGCACAGCCCCTGCCATTACCTGGGATGGTTCACATTTAACAGGAGGAGTCAGAATATTATGGCTTCCACAAAGGTGGCTGTGAGCCTGAGGCAGTGCAGGACTGCTATAAAAGGTAGCCCAAGTCTCTGCTCTCTCATCCACTTCTCTCACCTCCTTCTCCTCAGGAATCAGGTGAGTGGGAAGCCTCTTCTCTCCCTCCTGCTTCAGAACCAGATCTTTCATCAGGGGATATCTCAGCTTATACAGGCAGTCCTAGCCCACGGCTGGGAGTGCTTCTCTTGGGAGAGGGAAAGAGAGAGAAGGTGTTCTGCAGAGAGAGGAAGTGTCTCCTTGGCTTTGAGCCGGGCAGTGTCATGTGGGCCAGGAGGTGCCTTGGCTGCAGGGTGGTTGGGTGCACTGCTGCTTCTCATGTGTGCCCACTTTGTGCTTCTCCCCGGTCTCTGTTCCAGTTGCCCCTGTGAGCCAGAGACATGTCCTGCTGCCAGCCCTGCAACCCTTGCTGCCAGCCCTGTGGCCCGACCCCGCTGGCCAACAGCTGCAACGAGTGCTGTGTCAGGCAGTGCCAGGACTCTGTTGTTGCCATCCAGCCCTCTGCTGTGGTGGTGACCCTGCCCGGCCCCATCCTCAGCTCCTTCCCACAGAACACTGTGGTGGGATCCTCCACCTCCGCTGCTGTTGGCAGCATCCTCAGCTGTGATGGAGTGCCCGTCTGCTCTGGGGGCTTTGACCTTTCCTGCATCACCAGGTGCTATGGTGGCAACAGATGTCGGCCCTGCTAAAGCTGCTGGCAATGTCCTTGGGCAAGAATCTGCAAGTCCTCAGAACATTAGCAGGAGATAGACCTTTGGGACATTGCATTTAGAGCTTCTGATTGTTATCTGCCTCTTCCATTCTTCCCTTTCTTTCTTTTGCTGTCTGTATCTTCCCTAGCCAGTCCAGGAGGACTTGTCACCTTTCCTTCCTCTGCTGGGTAGGCAGATGGACATGCTTCATGAGCTCCACTGCATCTTAGTGGCTGCTCCTGGAGCCCTCTCTGAGCCATATTCTTTTTTTCTTTGGACTTATTAAATTTTTTGTGCATCTAAGCCATGGCATCCGAATTCTCCTTCATTCTGTGCAACTCTTCCAGTCTTGTAAGGGAAGAAAGATGGAGGAAGCAGTAGGTGGGACTACCTGCACTGTATTTGTTTTGAACGTTTTATGATATAGCTGTCAAAATCATCCTTGCTAACTCCACAGTGAAATGACTTTAGGGAGATCATGGGTCTAAACAGTGGCAGCAGTGGGGATGGGAAACTAAAATGCCTTTAATAAGGCCTTTACTTCTTCTCTTCCTTCTCCCCTCCATGACCCTCATTAGGGTCAATGAACAGCACACATTGTCAAAGGTAAATGACATCCGTACTTCATACCGGCCTGGCAGGGCCCAGCTGCTGTCCAGGTCTCCAGGGATGAGGAGATTCTCAGTTTGGGATCGGTATCTGCCATAATTAGGCTACACAGTCAAGTCCCCATTCCTGAGAATCCAACTCCCCCCAGGGCCTACTGAAGCCCCAGCAGAGCACCCAGTGCCCCAAGCCCCACTTTCTGGCCACCAAACCTCCAATCACTGGCAGAGGGTGTCTGGGCAGATGGTTCACAGACCATCCCTACAGCAACTTTCATTCTCTGCAAGCCAGTGACCCCTTGACTCCTCATGGTTTTTTCAGCAGTCTGTCTTCCCTGAGTCAGTGCACGTGGCCCTTGGCTTCATTGCCACTTCACACGTTTGGATATGATTTTCAATAAAAAAGTTTTAGCCTTTGGACTTCAGTCCCAGGCAAAACACTAAATCCTGGCATTTCCTGGGTCTTCTTGTTGCAGGAAAGGAACTTCTGAAGGCACAGCTGGGCTCAGAATAATGGCTCAGGCACACAACACTCCATGCAAAGTTACCCTCACGTTTTCCTGCACAGACACCATCACTGTCCATCTCACTGGGCACCTTCAATGGTACAGGACAGGCATCAGCCCTATCACAGCACAAACACTGAGCATGACCCTGCTTGTACGCAGCCTCCCTGGCTCACCCAGTGCTCTAACACAGGGCCAGACCCAGCTCTGTTCACACTGCACTGCTTTTTGCTTGCCTGGTTTTCCAACAATCCCTGGCCATTGGAGATCTGTCCTCCAACAGACCCTGTACAACATTGGGAACTACATGGGCACACTGAGGGGCAGGGCTGTGCCCTCAGAGTAGCATTTCTTCTTCCCACAATGGGCTGTGCAGGGAACAGGATCAGTCTGCACAGTTACACTTTAAGGACAATCATAAAATCATAAAATCAATTGGGTTGGAAAAGACCACCGAGATCATCAACTCCAACCCTTGATCCAATATCACTCTGATCACTAAGTGCCATGTCCAGTCTCATCTTCAAAACCTCCAGGGATGGTGAGTCCACCCCCTCTCTGGGCAGGCCATTCCAATGCCTGATTACTCTCTCTGTAAAGAATTTCTTTCTAATATCCAAACAAGTTAGGGAGTACACATAAACTGCAGCCAGGCATCCTTGAAGGTACAGTGATAACAGACATCTGGAGGCTTGTTTTAGGCCTTATCTTCCAGAGGGACTCTCCCAGTATTTTCCCAAGGTTTTGCTGACATGCTAGTCAGGCCTTGGCCTGCCAGGCTGTTTCTTTCCCTCACATAGGACCATTTCCACAATGCAGCCAGACATCTCCAGACCACTGTATTCTTCCAGAAGTGGTCAATGTCTTGAGAAGCAGAAAGTGGTGAAAGAACCCTGGCTTTGGAACTGTGCACCCTAGGGCAGGAAAATATTTGCCATGTGCTCTACAAAGAACCCTTGTCCATTCTCTTCCATGTGTGCTCTGCACAACAGCGAGGGCTGGAATGAACCAGAGACTCACCTCAGCCTTGCAGTTGGTTCCTTTCACAAAGCTTCTTTTCTAATCTGAATAAAAATCTTCATTTTGTTCTCTGAGTTTTCTTCAAAACCCCAATAGGGTGGACTTTCCCACAGTACGCTTTTCTTGAGAAGATAATGTTGCTGACACAGAGCTCCAGAAGAACTGCGTCCCCTAATTCCCATGAAAGTGGAAATCCCTGAATGGAGAGGAGCACAAGTGATGAATCAAGGTTTCTTATTGCCTTTGACAATGCCTGTGACCATTTTCCTCCCTCTGTTCTGTCCAGGTTGACCACAGGGAGAGCATTCACATGAAAATTCATCTTATAGCACACGTATTTTTGCTCAGATACTTGTCGAGGCTGAATTCACCACTGTGGTCTGAGCTCTGCATGAACTTGCAATCCTTCTTTTGAATCCTTACAGGTCTGCAAAGGAGAAATGTATATCAGACATTGTGTTTTCAGCCTGTCAGGATCAGAAATGCATGTGTGTGCACAGAAGACTCCACTGAACTGTTCAGAGAGCTCCTTTGTGCAAGGGGACAGGCCTCAGCCAAGCTGAACATATGCTGTCAGGGACATTTTGATGACAGATACATGGAGGAGAGTGTGGGAGGGTGAGGAGCATCACTTGTCTCCCCTGCTCTACCTGTATAGAGACAAGACTCTTCTCCCATCTCTCCTGGGGCTGGTTTTCATTTGTTTGTTACTTCATATTTCTCTAGACACAGGGCTCATTGTAGCCATAGGGCTGACAGGGCAGGCACAGGGTGTAGCATCTTGGGGCTGGAGATGCACCTGGGAGAGACACCTGAGAGGAATCAGAGCACTGGGACTTGTAAGGAGTAGTTAGTAACAAGTAACAAGCCAATCAGCCCATTGTGAGCATTTCAAAGGCACCTACTGGTGCCTGCCAAGAGGCAGAAAGTGGACAGTGAAACAAAAACGTTTCTTGGCCTCATCCAGACATGATACTGCAAAGTGCCACCAGGCCCAGTGGGTCTGCTGTCTATTTCTTCAATGAAAGGCCTCCTCAGGCAAGTTCCAGACAGTCTCTGAGTCAGACGTTTGCTTTTCTTCTTCCTCCTACAATAAGGAGCATGACAACGCAGGATTGGATGGAGGATCATGCATCTGCATGATCAGGAAAGAGGAAAAGGAGGTAGATGGCAGAGCAAGGAGTTGGACTGGCTTTTGTGGTGGCTCTGACCTGCTCCAGGCCCAGAGGTGGCTTCTGCAGAAGTCACTATTTCCTAAGGTGTTCATGATGAATGGAAAACAACCGAACTATGTGGTTGTTCTCCCCAACACTACCTGTTATTTTCCTGGTGTATGTCACACGTATTGCCTCACAGAGGCTTCTGAGTGCAGGGATTGGGAGGCTCCAGGATTTCCATGGAAGGATTATTCAATGTCAGCAGAAGCCTTGTATGAGGACATGCTGTGTCTCCCTTCTCTCTCTCCCTCGCTCCACAATGAGGATGTTACCCTGTGGAGTCTGCCTGTTCCACTCCCAAGTTCTGAGACAGCATTTGAGAGTCCATTTTAGCCCCCTCCCTAAAATGCAACAGGGGCAGAGGAAGTGAAAGTCCATTTCATGGCTTCCATGGAGCACTTTCATCAGTGACACCACAGGTTGGAACTAGACAATATCTAGAGGGATACAGAGGTATTTCCCCTGGGAAACACCAAATGGCAAAGCTGGTTTGAAATTTCGTATGGGGAAAATTTAGAAAGAGCTCACACCTACTTAGCATTGACATTGTAAGACAACCAGAGAAGTTGCATGGTTGCTTCTTTTCCTCACCTTTTTTTGATGGAGGTAAAGACACTGACTCATGGTACCACACCAAAGGGCATATGACCCTGGAGAACAATGCCGACATTTCTGTAGCTTGTTCCACAACAACATATGTATACCTAGAGCTTTACAATCAAGCTCTCAGTTGTCCTGCAAGACCATTGCCTTTATCTTGACACAGACTCTGTTACATCTCTGAGTCAGTGAGTTGACAGGTAAATGTTTGGCAGATGAATATATCTTGGATTTTGAGTCATCAGGCCCTAATCCCCTACAGCTTCTTGCAGTGTAGAGAAAAGTGTAACTTTGAGGTTAAAGGCAACACTTTAAATAATATAGTAAACAGAGGGAAGATCAATTTTGAGGCACTGAGGAATCCTGTGTTGGATCAGTTACCATGTTACAATGTTACAATGTAAATATAGACAGTAACAACCCTAAAAATATGATGGTAGGGCACCACTGTATCACCAGAAACAAACAAGTGGGCAACAGACACCAAGGTCCCTTTAGAAGAAGGTGATTTATGACCAAAGACTACACCATGAAAATTTAAAAGCCTCCTCTGTAGATTTTGGTCCTGGGCATCCACTGGAAACACTCATTTTCTGCTATGCTGGAAGGCCAGAGCAATTGTGGGGAAAGTTATTTTGCAAACAGCCTTTCAGAGAATGATTTCATGGATTGGTTGAGGCTGGAATGACCTGATGACCCTTCTGATTCAGGGCAAATAGAGCACGTTGCCAAGATCCATATCTTGACAGCTTTCGAATATTTCTAAGGATGGAGACTCCAAAACTTTTTTGCACAACTAGTTCAAGGGCTCAAGCAGTGTCTTGATGTTCCAGACATTGCCTCCCATGCTTCATCCTGTGACCATTGCCTCTGGTCCTGTCACTGGGCATCTCTGAGAAGAGTCTTCTTTGCGCCTTTCCATCAGTTATTTATAGAGAGAGTGCATTTGGTTTACGTTAACAAGATTTTGGTACCAAAGGGGCTTCCAGGTGTGGCTTCTGTGAGAGCATGCCAGATATCAGAGGAAGACAATTCCAGCTTGCTCCAAGGTGAACCCACCATTCGTCAAAGTTCAGCTAAGCTGTGATGTTGGTTCTGCTTCCCTGATAACATTTTAAGAAGAGGTAGAAAAAAGTGCTATACAACAGCAACTGGGAGAGAGGAGGGGATTACGTGAGAAAAAACAACTGTGCAGACACCAAGGTCAGTGAAGAACGATGTGGCATGGGAGCCCCAAAGACTGGAACAGAGATTTCCCTGCAGCCCATGGAGGTACACAGTGGAGCAGATGTCCACCCCATGACAGAGCAGATGGATGTACCCTGAAGGAAGCTATGACCTTATGGAAATCTGGAATAGATTCCTGGGAGGAAGTGTGGCCCTGAAGAGAGAAGTCCTTGCTGGAGGTTTTCTGGTAGGACGTGTGGAGGACCCACACTGGAGCAGTATGTTCCTGAAAGATTGCACCCCGTGGAAAGGACAGTGTTGGAGCAGTTTATGAAGAACTGCAACCTGTGGGAAGGTCCCACATTGGTGAAGTTTGTGATGGAATGTTCTTGTGCTAGAGCTGGGAAAGAGCATGAGGAGGAAGAAGCACCAGATATGAGACATTGCAACCCCTTCTCTCCCTGTGCCAATCAATGGGGGAATGTAGAAAAGTCAGGAGTGAAATTGAGCCTAGGAAAAAGGGAGGGTGGGGACAATGTGGTTTTGGATTTGTTCTTATTTTGCATTATCCTGCTCTGATTTTGATTAGAAAAAAATTATTTTCCCTGAGTCGAGTCTATTTTGTGCATAATGATAAATTCTAGGTGATCTCTCCCTGTCCTTCTCTCAACTCATGTGCCTTTTGTCATGCTTTCTCCCCCTGTCTAGTTGTGAAGGAGAGTGATAGAGAATCTTGATGGGCATATGGCAGCCCCCCAAGGTCAATCCACAGTCCATTGAAAAGACTCCCCCAGAGCCTGCTCTTCTCTAGTGAAGCAGAGCAAAACCTAAGATCCCCAAACAATATAACACAAATTTCCTAGGCAATGTTTAACTAGAGACCAGGACTTGGGGATTGTCTGGAAATGATAGTGGGCTACAAAGGAATGCTCACAGGAGATAAAGGAGGTAAAAGGATTTGAGGACGGAACTCTTGCAACATCCCACCTTGGAATCAGCAGGAACCAGCAAAAGTCAAAAGTCTGTGATGATGAGGAGAAGAAATATGACCATTACCACGATGAAGTAACAGGAACTCCCACCAAAGTATTCCTCAAAAGAATGACCACACCTCTGACTTCGCCTGAATTCCGCCTACTATGAATATTATAACTAGATGTTGCAATATTATAATTGTGTGTTGCAACGACATGAATATTTATGTAGAAATGTTGTAATCTCTCACAGAAATTGTATAAATACCCTGACTTTACACCGACTACCTTGGAACTCTTTGTTCAGCGCGAGCTGGGGGTTCCCCAACGTTGCCTTAATAAATACCTCCCTGTATAAAGACACAAATTTGTCTTTGTGCAGTTTTCTATGCCTTTTGGGGCGCGGATTCTTGGCATCACTAGGGTACCCAGTTTCAGTTCTCTCAGTCTGACCTCATAGATTTTCCATTTCCTTAGTTATCTTTGACCTTTTATTGCACTCTTTCCACTATGTCCATAGCTCCCTTGTACTAAGGCACCCAGAACTTGAACCACTACTCCAGATGTTGCCTCAGCAGGGCTGAATAGAGGGAAAGGATCACCCCTCTCTACCTTGCTGGAAACACTCCTCTTAATATAGCCCAGGTTATCTTTAGCCTATTTTTAGAAATGAGCACATGCTTGTCTTATGATCAATGTGATGTCCACTAGCATGGCCTGTGATCCTGAGGGGAAGGTGCAGGGTGGAAAGACGGGGACACACTGTGAGGAGTGGGGTTTTGAAGGTGCAAGCCAAAAGAGAGAGCTTTACTCAAACTGGTACACAATTTAAATAGGGTCGGGAGGCTGGGTTCTGACCCCAGGAGCACCCTGGGAAGGTTTTGGGGGAGGGTCTAGGTCAGCCTCAGCCATACAAGGCCAGGATCCTCCAAAACTGGGAACACAGGGGCAGGTTCATACCATATGAGGAAATGCTGCCCTGCTGCAGGCAGGGACCAATCAGGTGGGTTACAGGTGATGAGGGATAGAAAATTCCAGTAGGGAGACACAGTGAAACAAAGGAAAAGACATATAGCATGATAAAATCCTCAAACTGGCTACAGACTTTAAACTGCAAACAGTCCTTAAACATAGCAAGGGTCCATATAAACACAGCAAGCAGCCCTCAGAGCTTTGGCAGTCACAGATCTGTGCTGATTAAGCTGTCCTTCCACAGCCAGTCTCTCTTCTCTCCTCTCCTCCAACAATGACCCAGGTCATTTTCTGCAAAAGCTGCTTTCCATCTAGGCAGTCCTCAGCACAGAAAAATTACCTTGTCCTTCATGATGGTCCTGTGGTTCTGGCAGTGTGTGGGGTCTCTGCCAGGGAGAAGTCTCCACACCACAGGGTTCCAGGGTCTTCAGGTATGGGAAGGCCCTGACTTATGTGTGGGGAGCCATGGTACTGTTAAAACTCAGGAACCACTTCAGCCCCAGGGCTCTGGGAATACTAAGGGGGTTCGGTGCCCAGGGGAAGGCACACCAATATGTGCCCTAGTGTTGGACTGGTGTGTGCCCTGTGCCATTCAGGCACTCAGAGATCCTGCTGAGCATGGGATCAAGTCCATTGTCACTGCCACGTGTCAGTGGAGATGGGGGTATCTGCTCTCCCACAGCCCTTTCCAGAGAAGAGCAGAATTGTGGTGTTTGTGGGTTCATAGAGTTCCTGGGCCTCAGGAAAGCTACTCTGTCCTTGGGGAAGAAAAGGCATAACTTTGTTGTGTGTTTTGCCACAAGACACTGTTCCAGGGCTGCCTTCACCCAAGGGGGTGTTGAGTTCACAGGTACAGGTCACTCCAGTGTGGGGCCTGCTGGAGCTGATCCCACAGCTGCCTTGGGAACACTTCAGACCTAAACAAGTAGAACCGGGTGAGCCAAGACAGAGGCTGCACTGCAGGATGAGAGGGCTGCATGGGGAAGTTGTCCCTGCTGCCTGTGACCAGGTACACTGACCATGGCCCCTGGATTAGGTGAGGAATGGGAGGTAGAGTAGGGACTGTGGGCCATTCTCAAGGGTATTAACCCATTCCCAATTCCTGCCATTCTTTGGCAACCTCTTCTTGTTCAGCACAGATTCACACAAAGTAAAAGGAGAACTCTTCCCAAGATCTTGTGGGACTGCTGGCCTGCTTGGGCCTTCCCACATGCTCACAGTTCCTCTCTGGAGGACAACAGCTGTCAAGGTTCCTGTTCACATGGTGGGCTCCAGGGCCAAGTGGTACTTCTGAGGAGAGACACAGCAAGGCAGTGACTGATGGCCATTTGCTGTGGTGACTAGAGATGTCCTCTACAGCTTCAAGAGGCAGTCCCTGAAAGAAGAGTCAATACATGTGTCTAACCCTTCAATGACTCCAGGAGGCCTGTGCCCCCATGCAGTTTGACCCACAAAGCAATGACTTCCTCATTTGACAGTCAGAATTCAGAAGAAGGACAACTTAAATGACAGGAAAGATTGCTGTGAAAAATGAGGTCATTCCAAGTAGAGGACCTAAATGCAGGGAGCAGCAGAAGCGAACAAGAATCTGTTACCTTTTCTTGTGGCAGCGGAGGTGGAGGATCCCACCATGGTGTTCTGTGGGAAGGAGCTGAGGATGGGGCCAGGCAGGGTCACCACCACAGCAGGCGGCTCAATGACAACAGTGGAGCTCTGGCACTGCCTGGCACAGCACTCATTGCAGCTGTTGGCCAGCGGGGTCGGGCCGCAGGGCTGGCAGCAAGGGTTGCAGGGCTGGCAATGCTCTGTGCAGGACATGTCTTAGGGCATGAAGTGCATGGGGAGAGGGAAGGGAGG
The DNA here is from genome assembly GCA_013400415.1 of Scytalopus superciliaris. Taxonomy (NCBI): domain Eukaryota; kingdom Metazoa; phylum Chordata; class Aves; order Passeriformes; family Rhinocryptidae; genus Scytalopus; species Scytalopus superciliaris. The sequence continues at coordinate 10,750 of VXBX01002387.1, read as the reverse complement.
AATCAAAATATGGGCATGTGTGAGGAGCAGCCTGTCACCAAACCATGGGGTAGACAAGACACAAAACAGACAGGAGGTGGTGGCTGTGCAGAGATGTATGAGGGCTTGTTGGCCTCATCCTACTGAGGCCAAAAAGAGCCACCAGCTTCTATGCAGCTACTCCCAGCCCTGAGTCCAGATGCCATCTGAACACAGTCCTAGCCTCCCTTCATTTCCAGCCTTCTCCCCACTTCTTTCCCCTATGGCAAGAAGTCCCAAGAGCCATCCTAGAAGTGAGCTGCAATCAGCTGAGAGGTCCACGGGGATGAGATCTGCTTTAGAGAAAGCTGAGAAGGAGGAGGGGCTTCAGACTTACATGATTCCTGAAGAGAAGGAGGCAAGAGAAATGGAAGAGCTGGGCTGGCTTTTTTTATGGACCTTTACTTCTCCAAGCTGCCAGAGGCATCCCATGTAGATATGCTAATTTTCTGAGAAACTCATTTTGATTGCAAACCATCCTATTTAAAATGCAAAACATCCCATGTAATGCTATGGGCTGTGGTTTGGCTTACTGAATGTCTGTGTTTTCATTTCCTGCTTTATTTCAGTAGCATTTCCCTGTGCACATGCCGCCTTCTTTTTTATTTTTTTTAATTTTGTGTGTGTGACAAGATGAGAGACCTGAGCATTTCTGGAACAAAACATATCAGTGTGGGCAAAGGACTCATCTCACATATTGAAACAATCCAGTAAAAGCAAATTATGTCAGTCTGGATCACTCCTTTGTGGGTCTTTGGTGCCCCTGTTGGCAAGAAATAGCTCAGCTCCTAGGTTTTGGGCTATCCTGCATAATAATGAACCTAGAAACAAAATGCTGGACTGTTTCTTCTCCTTCTCTTCTGTACTAGGAAGAAGTGTGTGTGGCCCATGTCTGGGGCCTTGCTCTTCTCCAGAATGTTCTAGCCCTGTCACCATCTCCAGCTGTCCACAGAAAAGGCCACGGGTTGTTGTCATTCTTTCACAAAATATTCTGCGTTGGAAAGGACACACAAGGATCATGGAGCCCAACTCTTAGACCTGCACAGTACAGTCCCAAGTGTCACACCATGGGCCTGAGAGTATCATCCAAATGCTTCTTGAACTCTGTCAGCCTTGGTGCTGTCACTGCCCTGGCGAGCCTGTTCCATGCACGACCACCCTCTGGGGAAAGAACCTAAATCTCATCTGACGTAACTTCAGACATTCCCTTGGGTCCTGTCCCTGGTTGCCACATAGCAGAGATCAATGCCTGGCCTTTATTTTCACTCACAAGAAGGTTGTAACTGCAATGAGGTCGCCCCTCAGTCTCCTCTTCTCTGGCTGAACACAAGTACCCTCAACTGCTCCTCATAAGGCTTCCTCTCAAGGTCTTTCCCAAAGCCCTTCCCCATCCTCATGGCCTCCTTTGGACACTCTCTAATGGCTTAATGCCTTTTTTATATTGTGATGCCCAAAACTGCCCCTAAACTCAGTGCAAAGCAGAGCAGGACAATTCCTTCCCTCTCCCAGCCGGCGATGCTGGGCCTGATGCTCCCCAGGACAGGGTTGGCCCACCTGGCTGCAGGGCATTGCTGACTCATGGACAACTGTCCACTGACCAGGACCCCCAGGTCCTTTTCCTGGCATGGCTTTCCAGCATCTCATTCCCCAGTCTGTCCATATATCTGGGGTTGCCTCATCCCAGCTGCAGAATCTGACATTTGGTTTTGTTAGATTTCATACAGCTGGTGATTGCCCAGCCCTCTAATTTGTCAAGGTCTCTCTGCCTTCAAAGGAGTCAACAACTGCTCCCAGTTTTATATCATCTGCAAACTTGCACAGTATCCCCTCCAGTCCTGAGTCCGAGTCATTTGTGAAGATGTTGAAGAGCACAGGAGAAAAAATGGAGCCCTGTGGAACCCCACTGGTGACAAGTCACCAGTTTGATGTCACCCCAGTCACTGTCACCCTCTGTGCTCACCCTGGGAGCCAGTTGCTCACCCACCAGATGATATGTTTATCCAGCTGTGGGTTGGACAGTTTGTCCAGAAGGATCGAAAGCTTCCCTCGATCAGCCTCCTGGTTACCTTGTCATAAAACGAAATCAGATTTGACTAACAAGACTTTCCTCTCATGAAGCCATATTGGCTGTAACTTTGCGTGTCTTGTGTGCAGCTGGGATTGTGTCAATGTACAGTGGTGCAAAAATTTGTGCATGATTCCATTCTGATGTTTGTAAGTGTTTGTGTGTGTGTGTGTGTATGTGTGTGTGTGTGTGTATGTGTGTGTGTGTGTGTTTGTCCCTCCTCACGAGGGGTTACTCTACCTATGGCAGTGCCACTCTCCAGTGCTCTGTCAATAAGCTACACAGAGTAGCCAGAAGGAACTTGGATGCATTTGAACAACAACAGAACAAACCTGGAGGAGAATTTTCTTCACCACAGACACTAAAAGGCAAGCTTCTTTATCTTCAGTTCTCCTTTTCCTACTCCTCCAAAGCTCACACTCTGCTGATGATGATTCCAGACCCCACCAAAGATGTTTTCACACACGTTTAGATCCTCAATTTAATTCAGTGTAAACAATATTAGGTTTGCATAAGCATGGCTTGCAGTTTCTACACCCTACTTCTCCAGGACAGAACATGTCTCTCCCCACAATTTAGGGACTTCAAAAGGATGAGTTTTGCTTTGTGGACTGAGAGCAAGGCTGAGAAGTCCTACCAGCTTCATGCAGGCTATGCCAGAGTGTTTGGTCTCACTGCATTTGTCAGGGCTGCTGGTGTGAGACTTGTCCCTGCTTCATGCTCAAGCCAATGCCAAATGTATCAGCGCAGCCTATCAGCCTGGTGTCGTCTCAGGCAGAGGCTGAGACCTCAAATTCAACATGTCCTGAGCTAAAGGAACACAGCATAGGGGAAAGAAAGTGCTCAATGTATATCTGTGCTCACTTTTTATTGGACCATGGAGATGAGACAAAGATGAAATAGAAGCCATGGTCCAACACAAAAGTTGCTTCTCACATTCTAACTCCTGATATTCTGCACATTATGTCCATGAGCCTCACAACAACCACCTCAGTGCAGCTCACACCGTAACAAGAGGAACACTCTTCCCCCAGAGCTCATGGGGCTGTTAATGTTTCAGGGTCCCAATTTTCTGAGTGTTTGTAGGCAGAGACACACCAAGACAAGACTTGATGGTCTCTGAAAGCAGAGCAGCCAGGGGATGTCTTCCTCAGCTCCAAGGGATGGTGCCCTAAAGAGCTGTCCCTCCACAGTACCCCAAAAGTCAATTCATCTGTGAATGGACAAGGGTCTCCTTATGCCCTCACCCACTTCCACCACTGAGCAATACCTTTTTCCTTTGGTGGAGGAAAGGACCACACAGAGGCCAGACTTGAATGCAACAGAATTTTAATGACAAGAAAGAGGGAAACAAAATGACTGCAAATGGAGGTCAGCAGTGCAAGGAGCACCAAGGGCATCAGAGAGTCTGCGCTCCTTGTCTGTGCAATCATTCCTGCATGATGCTTATCTGCCTGTCCCACAAAAGGGGAGAAACCAGATGCTACCAACCAAGCTGATCTTTGAGGAACATTGCAGCACAAAGAAACCAATGCAAACAATGAAAAGGGAGAGAAAGGCAAGTTTGGTCAGCTATCCTGCAAACAGCACCCAAAACCTAGATCCTCTGCCCAACACCAAGTTCTGAGTTCCTCAAGATATCTTGTCAGTATCTTTAGCAAGGGAGGCCTCTTCTGCCACCGTAGCGTCTGGTGACGCAGGACAGGTCAAAGCCCCCAGAGTTGATGGGCACTCCATCACAGCTGAGGATGCTGCCAACAGCAGCGGAGGTGGAGGATCCCACCACGGTGTTCTGTGGGAAGGAGCTGAGGATGGGGCCGGGCAGGGTCACCACCACAGCAGGCGGCTCAATGACAACGGTGGAGCTCTGGCACTGCCTGACACAGCACTCGTTGCAGCTGTTGGCCAGCGGGGTCGGGCCGCAGGGCTGGCAGGGACGCCAGGACATGTCTTGGGGCTGGAGATGCACCTGGGAGAGAGGGCAGACAGGAAACAGAGCACAAG
>VXBX01002386.1:1289-17933 GCA_013400415.1 Scytalopus superciliaris | reverse complement strand
TGGGGAAAGCCCTTCTCAAATCTTCGTTCACAAAGTCTAGCCACAAATACATTATATCTAGTTGTTATTAGATATATTTATTTAATTTATTTTCAAATTATTCCTTATTCTAAAACTTTCTAACACATGAATAAACTGAATAATCGATTATCTGACTTATGATTTATAGTGCATAATATTCTTGACCAATGATGTCTAATATGTTTAGAAGTCATCATAATTTCCTTAGATTAGAAAGAATAACTACAATTCAATGTCTTGCAAAAGGGTCTTTTCAGACCACCATCTGAAAATCTGGTATTACTGAAACCATAGACTTCTGGATGTTGAGATCCAGTAAATCATATGTGATATACCACTTCAAAGCATAAATTACTTAGTCAGATAACAGTATTCTCTTTTTGTAGTAGAAGTTGGTGTTGTATGACATATAGCCTGCTGGAAAGCCATGCTCTCTATTAGGGGAAAGAACACCTATTACACACTGGAAGTCTTTTGCTTTTAGATCACAGACAGCAAGAACTAGTGGGAAGTCACCATGGGTGACCACACTAGCGGGGGGGATACCTAAAAGATCCCAGGAGATCCATCCTCATGAAAACCCCTTGTACCCACAATGGTCTATAGGGGGTTTTTTGACAGTTGGAGTAGACAGCATATAAGGAAGGCCAAGTGCAAGATGCCATGTGAGTTGAGGTAATCCCAAGCACAAATACAGGCTGGGGGTACAATGTGTTGAGAACAACCCTATGGATAAGACTTGGGTGTGTTGGTTTGGCAAGAAGCTCAACATGAGCCGGAAATGTGCATTTGCAGTCCAGAAAGCCAACTGTGTCCTGGACTACATTAAAAGCAGGGTGGCCAGCAGGTCAGGAAAAGTGATTCTGCCCCTTTCCTCAGCTCTTGCATACTTGCAGTGTCGTGTCTATGAGGCCCACAAAGATGACAAGAAGGCTAGAGCACCTTTCCTGTCAGGAAAGGTTGAGACAGTAGGGGGTGTTTAGCCTGGAGAAGACTTCAAGAAGACCTTATAGGAGCCTGCCAGTACCTAAAGAGAGATGAAGAGGGACTTTTGACAAGGACATGTAGCGATGGAACAGGGTGGAATGCCTTTAAGCTGAAGGAATGTAGGTTTAGAGTAGATATTAAGACGAAATTCTTTACTGTGAGGATGGTGAGACACTGGAACAGGTTGCCCAAAGAAGCTGTGCATGCCCCATACCTGGAAGTGTTCAAGGCCNGGGGATACCTAAAAGATCCCAGGAGATCCATCCTCATGAAAACCCCTTGTACCCACAATGGTCTATAGGGGGTTTTTTGACAGTTGGAGTAGACAGCATATAAGGAAGGCCAAGTGCAAGATGCCATGTGAGTTGAGGTAATCCCAAGCACAAATACAGGCTGGGGGTACAATGTGTTGAGAACAACCCTATGGATAAGACTTGGGTGTGTTGGTTTGGCAAGAAGCTCAACATGAGCCGGAAATGTGCATTTGCAGTCCAGAAAGCCAACTGTGTCCTGGACTACATTAAAAGCAGGGTGGCCAGCAGGTCAGGAAAAGTGATTCTGCCCCTTTACTCAGCTCTTGCATACTTGCAGTGTCGTGTCTATGAGGCCCACAAAGATGACAAGAAGGCTAGAGCACCTTTCCTGTCAGGAAAGGTTGAGACAGTAGGGGGTGTTTAGCCTGGAGAAGACTTCAAGAAGACCTTATAGGAGCCTGCCAGTACCTAAAGAGAGATGAAGAGGGACTTTTGACAAGGACATGTAGCGATGGAACAGGGTGGAATGCCTTTAAGCTGAAGGAATGTAGGTTTAGAGTAGATATTAAGACGAAATTCTTTACTGTGAGGATGGTGAGACACTGGAACAGGTTGCCCAAAGAAGCTGTGCATGCCCCATACCTGGAAGTGTTCAAGGCCAGCTGGGATTTGGCTTTGAGCATTCTGGTCTAGCGGAAAGTGTTCCTGCCCATGGCAGCAGGGTTTGAGCTGGATAATCTTTAAGGTCTATACAAACCACTCTATAATTGTATGATTCTATGATTCCAACTCAGACTGTTTTATGAGTCTCTGAAACAGTTCAGGACCTTCCTCATCACATGCTGTTATGCACAGTCTCCTTGTTCAAAGGAAGAATGAAAAGTGTCAGCATAAGATTATGATATACCCTTTAAGAAAATCATAGTGAATGGAAGGCTTTCCCATTCAAATTGTGAATGGGAAAGGAAATTCTCCAAAGGATCTGTACATAACTCATTTCATATTTCTCATGTTAGATGAACAACCTGAGAGAACCACCAAGTATTAAGCAGAAGGCTGCCCTCATTCCTTGCAAATTGCTACTCCATCAGTCACCTTTTCACTCTATTGCATCTGGGACTAGAAAGGTGACTGTCTTCTGTAAGACTTAGGAAATATCCAGTAGGCTAGGTGGTTGGTACATGGCTGGTAGTTAAGGCATTTTCTTTCATCTGAGTGCTCAAACAGTGTTACTGTAACTGTCTTTACAAGGAATCATTCTGCATTTGTCTGATACATTGCTGTGGTAGATTTTACTTTGGCTGTCTGCCAGACCCCCACCCAATCAGTCTCTCCCCCTACATCTTCAAAAGGGCAAGAGTGAAAACAAGGTGGAAAAGCTTGTTGGTCAACAGATCACTGACCAAATACCATCACAAAGGGAAACAAGACTCAACTTGGTGAAGATTAATTTTATTTATTTTCAGCTCAAAATAGAGTAGGATGGTGAGAAGCATAGACAAAACTAGTGGTTTCTTTAGTGGAACAGGAAACCTTTTCCTCCATCCCCACCATCTTCCCAGGCTTAACTTCAGTCCTGACTTTCCTACTTCCTCCACTCCTCACATGGATTCTTCATTAGCTCACCATGGACTGCAGCTTCCTTCAGGTAATATCCACCTTCTGTGGTGTGGAGTCCTCTACGGGATGCTTGAGAACATCCTGCTTCACCCAGTCTTCTCCACGTGCTGCAGAGGAATCTCTGCTCCAGCGCCTGCAGCACCTCCTTCCCCTTCTTCCCTTGCCTTAGTGTCTGCAAGGCTGTTTCACTCACATGTTGCTCACTCCTCTGATTTGTTGCAGAGATTTTTTTTCACCCTTTATTAGGTAGGTTTTCCTGGAGGTATCACCAGCTGGGTTGAGAGGCACAGCTGTGCTCTGTGGTGGGTCCATAGGAGCTGGCTGCTATCTGGCAAGGGACGACCCTCAACCGCTCCTTACAGAAGCTATCCCTGCAGCCTCCTCTTTTGCTGCCAATGCCTTGCCACATAAACCAAATACATTTGCAAATCCATGGTGTGTAACACAAATTTTACAGTGTAGGCTGATGTCTTATAAGCCAACCAGCTAATATTTTGTTTTTCAGTCATTAGAACTAATGAAATCATTAGGACCACAATTCATAGTCTGCATCCTTACATCTTCTACCTTTTCTGAAGCATGATTTGGGGGGTGGAGGGGAGGAGGGTGGGCAGATTTCTTCAATTACTGAACTAGCAGCATGACTTTGAAATATATCTGTGGATAGCTCAAGGGTGGAGGTCCCTTATCTCAGCCTTAAAACCTACTGTTAAGGTATTTTTCCTTGTTAGGACACAGTTTGCCTACTGCATCCTCTGCAATGTTTACAGAAGCAGATGGGAGTGGGATGGTAGTGTGATTCTCAAACTGTTTCAGTGGCAGCAGCATCAGCTGGAGTTTGCTCAGATGCCTGCAAGAGCTGATAGTGCTGAATCATGAGAGAAGCTCTGGAAATGTACCTTACACAATGTCAGCTTCCATATCTTGCTGTAGTCTGCATATGGAAAGCAAGAATAAATCACATCATTTTACTTCTCTGAGTTTTTTCTTTGCTCACCCATTGCAGAACACGCCTTGAGAAAGTGCTGAGTAACTGTCAGGGGATTTCCCTTCTATGAGGTAAGTCAATAATCTTTAATTATCTGTTTTCCATAATGGTGTATGAAACAAATGGAATATGTGTTGCACAAAAGATGCTTAGATAGATACACACACAAAGTTTTTCAGATGGATCATTGTTCACAGCACATGTGAATCCTAGGTGTAAAAGTACTTCTGGGGGAAACTGAAAAAAAAAAAAAAAGTAGCAAAACAAGCCAAGGTGAAAGTATAAGGGGTAAGCTTTCCAATGACAAGTCAGGAAAAGCACTGATGTAATTAATCTCTTTCCTGTGCATCCCCTCCAGTGTAGCAGGTGGTAAAGCTGGTGATGAGAATGTTGACTTTTACCACAGTTTTCCCTACTATTGTACAATTTTCTGGATGATCCTCTCAATTGGATTGTTACTGCTTATGATAATATTAGTGTGGATTACAGTATACTTCAGTCATGACCATTATGTGCTGACTGAATGCTGAACTCCCTTGCATATGCATTGTTAGGTACCATTTACTGCATATTTAAATTATTGTTATTCACTAAGTTTTGAGTTTAACTAAAACTAAAATACAACTAAAATATTAACTAAAATAAAACTAACATATTAGCAAATCTCCGTGAAATAGGATGTAGGAAAAGCAAACAAAGTGGTGAGTTTCATGTGAGTGTCATTTACTTTGCAGAAGTCAAGAGTGAGAGAATTGGGGTTTGCAGGTGCAAGAAAAACAGCACAAAATGACATGGCAGAACAATTGCACAGGAGTTCTGGAAAACAATCACACCAGCTTCAGTAAAAAGTTATGGACCAGCAGAAGAAAGGCAGGCTGAAGTTTTGCAAATGAAAGAGCCCTTACAATTACACAGATCAAGGTAATTAATGTTGTATGTAGCTTTGAGATAGTACACTTAGGCCCAGGTATGAATGGGAGCAGGTAGTTCTAAGTCTGAGAAAAAAAAAGCCCTTTGCAAGACAGGAAGTTCAAGGCAAAAGGCTATGCATGAGAAATATTTACTGGCCAGTACAGAAAAGTGAATACTCAAAGGTGAGCAATGAGTGTCTGAGCAGTGAATTAAGAGAATAACGGGTAGGAGCAGATCAAAATGGTATCAGAAAATGTCCTGACATTTTAATGATGTGAGACATAAAAGAAGTCCAACATTTACATGTGTTAGGACAGTCAGTATATAGCCTACTCAAACTATGTCTTCTCCTTTCAGAAAATTGCCTTATATATGTGCACCAATAGTTGCAGATTACATTATTATTCCTAGAAAAAATCTTATTATATTGATCCCTTTAGCTTCTCATTGTCTGAACAGATGTTACTTATGATCTCACTATATGTTAAGCTACCCTAATAGTCATTCTGGACTGTTATGAGTCATTGCACGATAGCTTAGTCTTTCTGATTTGTACAGACAAAAATACCTTTATTCCATATATTTAGATCAGATTCTGTAGTCTATACATGTAAATGAATTTGCCATAAATGAGTATCTCAGTGGCACCCCCCAGTATACTGAAAGGTGGTTTAGGACACTTAAAGTTTTTCATGACACAGACACCACTAAAGCAAAATATTGTCAAAGAGATTTATTACACAAGAAGGTTCTGCTGAGATAAAATATTTATTTCCTCAGAAAACATACCTTTATAAATCCCTTTCCTGTGCAGATTTCCAATCTGCAGATCCATCAATGTAGGGCACGAAGATGTACTGCTTGGCCTTCCTGAACCCCTACTGACCCTATTGAGATTCTTTTTGGGAGTTCAGATCTTTTTGCACGTGTCTTTTTTGAAGTCCAAATGTGAAACAGTACACAACCAGTGCAGACAAAAGCTGAGGGGATTTTTATGGCACAGTACATCAGGAAAAACATCAGGCAGTACAATAAAATACTCAGCTGGTCTGTGGTGTTAAGTCATTTCTCCTGAGAATGAAAACATTTTTAGTGTTCTTGACAATTATTTTTTTCACTTCCAATGTCATTACACCCAAGCAAGTGTGTAGCTAAGCACAGAAAAACTGTAGCTGATGCAAAACTTATCCCAATATGTGGTGAAGCTAGGAAACTGGTATTTGTAGTGCACTATCACATAACAAGCTACAGTTTTAAAGATGGAAGCAAGAAAGGGAAAAGCTGATCACATGTGATGGTTATTGGCACCATTCCTAATATCACACCAGATTTCTGCTGGATAAGAATACTGGTCAAAGGAGATTAATCACTTAGAGATAATTTAAAATCTGCTTCTGGGCACCCACAAAGGACCTCAGGCAAAAGGTTCCTCTTGTCAGGAGAAAGAAGCAAAAAGAGGACAAGAACCCATTTCAACAGTTTCCTGCTACCATGGAGCCAGAGGTATCTTACTGAGGTTTGAAACATCATTAATTTCTCTCATTCCTGAATACTGCAAAACATTTTGTCCTTTATCTCATCCATCTTGCCCTTAAATGTTACCCAAATAGCTTCTTGTTTAATCTAAATCAACCTCAGCTCTTGCTATTTGTATATTCACACATTAACTTGGTTTGGTTTAATAGCACATGTGAAATACCTTCAGTTAATTTGATAACGTCAAATATTTCTTCAGAAAGTATTTCAAATTACAGCTTGATCATGTCTGCAAGAGGTCAAACAACAAATGGAAAAAAGTTGTAGCAGTATAGTACAAAAAATGAAATTTAAATTAAATTTGAAGTATCCAAATACAGTTTGGATGGCTGACCACATACCACAGTTTAAGAAAGAACAGATGCACATTTTTTTAATTAGGAACTAAAGAGAATAAAGAAAATAAACAACATCCTAGTACAATAAAAATGTGGAAAATACAAAGAGAGTGTTTCTGCAAAACCTGTGAAACTAAGATATTCACATTGCAAAGTACAGTCAACATAAATAAGAGCTTACAAGTTTGGACAAAAATAAAAGTCAACAGCTGTGAACTGCAAGAAAACATAGGCAAAAGTTATATGAAGACATACTGGTATTATTCACACATAGTATCATATTTACATGCAAAGGGGCAGAGCATATCTTTCCCTATATCCATAGACCCACAGGATCTTTCCAGAGAAGTTCTGCAATTTTGCTGATATTGTTGCTTGTCAGAGCACTATTCTTGGGAAGAATCATCTATGGAAAAAGGAGTATTTCATAGACTCTAGCCAAATTTTTCTCTAAACTATAAATATGCAAGAAGATTCTGCTCATGAACCAAAGAAAATATCAAACTCACTACAATTTTTGTCCACATAAGTTGATCAGTGAGTGTCAAATGTAATTCACAGGATAACAAATCTGAAGAGGGATTATTTTTGTAAGAATTGCTTTGAGAGGTAAACCAGATTCAATTGTGTATGCTGAGGGCTGCTTACGAGTGAAGAGTGCTTGGTAAATTAGATAATGCAGGACAGAGTCTTCCATTACTATCAGGTCAATTGCTCTGACCTTGCTTTGGCTGGTAATGACTGAAAATGTTTTAATAACAGTGCTGCACAGTAATTTATATGAAAAAAGCTGATACTGTCAGTCCTGTGCCTTGAAGACAGAAATCTGTGTTAAAGAAAAAGCATCTTCATAATTTGTCTTACCTGTCATCCTTGTTATTGGTGCCAGCAGTTAAACAGAAGTTTATAGGGACATAGAAACTGAACTATTGAAGAACTATCTTTGGGTTCTGGTGCACATTAGATTATTCAGTCTCATTGCCAAAGCAGTAGCTAGTGCAAAATATTTATGTTTTTTTATTAATGGGTAAAAAGGGAAAATATCACTAATTTGCAAGTATTTTTTTCATACATAAATGTTTAGCTTACTTAGCTGTTAAAATTATGTATGATAGTGGCACCTGCAAATGGATTTGAGAGAACTTCTGGAATTTTCATCACAGAAGCCATCAATAAGCAATTGCACTTTAGTACAGAGGAGGTCAAAATTACCTCTGTGCCAGACGATGAAGGTTTAATTTGAGGTGCTGGAATTTAATATTGAATGGCCTTTGACACATAGAAGAGTCTTTTTTGCTGGTACCTGAGGATCAAAAACAACTATGTATGTACTAATAATTTTCAATAACAACAGCATTTAGTAAATCAAGATGTTTTTGATACTAGCACTTCTAATTATGTTCAAGATAGTGATGGTGCCTGTGCACTGGCCTTCTGCCTCAGAAAAACATTCTGAATTAGAATTGCTGTTCTGTGTTTACAAGACCTTCAGGTGGAAATGATGGCTGCAACTTTCTTGTTAACACAGTCCGTCTTACTTCATAACTTCATGGCTTTATCTGATTTTTCTATGGAGAACCAAGGCATCATTGAACATTGAACATGATTCTCTTTAAACTTCTACAAAGCACTGTTGCTTGAAGAAATTGTGGCATATAGTTGTGTCACCTCAAGTCAGTAACCCAATGAATTTCATAGACTTAGTAAACTTACACTGTGCTAGGACTTCAAATATAAAGCCTCCAGCAAAAAGTCTAAGAGCAATGTTGTTGACATTCCTCTGAGTCAGAAGTGATCTGAGGTTTCACAGGGCCTTGTGGCAGCAAAGATGCTGTATTTTTGAAACAACATATAAAACTGAACTTTTGCTTATCCATGACAAGGAAGAATTCCTTGGAACTCTTCACCAAACAAGATGATATCAATCATGTTGATCCACCAAATAAAGAATCAAAATTTTCCCTCTGCTTTTTTGGTTATGACTGAACTACGCAGCACAACAGTTTCTACTTCATACTGCATAGTACGCTGCTCTTGAAACAATTACACAGTTTTTTGTTTCAGTCTAGAAGTATCTGGTAATAAATTCTTGCTTTTGTAGGTAGTTATAAAAAGATAATACCGTAAGGCCACAAAGGGAGGGACCATGTCTCCCATAAGGAAAAACTGAGAGAATTAGGATTGTTCAGCCTGGAAGATGAGAAAGCTCTGGGATGTCCTTATTGTGGCCTTACAGTGCCTAAAGAGGGCTACAAGAGAATTGGACAGGGAGTTTTGACAAGGCACATTGTGATAGGACAAGGGGGAATGCCTTTAAACTGAAAGTAGGTTTAGATTAGCTATTAGGAAGAAATTCTTTATTGTGAGACTGATGGGGCACTGAAACAGGTTGCCTAGAGAAGCTCTCTATGCCGCATCCCTGGAACTGTCCAAGGCCAGTTATTTAGAAAGGTGACACAACACTTTTAAAGTGGAATATAATACTACACAGAATTCCTCACTTGATGGACTTGACTTGTGCAAAGATTGTCTTTTCAACAGGTAGAGGTCTGAGATACACAGCAACGCTAAGAGAAATATGTGTAGTAATAATGGTGTGATTATAATTTTCAGTACATAGAAGTATCTTGATATCAGTCTTTTAATCAGAAATTCCATTTCATTTTTGCACTATTGCACCAGAAAGTTAGTCTCTGTTTCAGAATGCAGTTAGACTGGACATGATGTCTTCCCTCTTCCAATCACCCAATAAAACTATATAGAAAAGAAGGTTGCTTTTTTTCAATTTTCAAAGACCTTATACTGCATTTCTAGATGTCATTGGCATTATTTGTTGTCTTTTAAAGGACCTCACCTGTTAGATGAAAAGGCTTCTAAGGTAGTCACATGCATTATCAGTTCTCTTCCTTTTAAAAAGATACTGATGTTCCATTTCATATAATGACCTTAAACAATAAAATGCTTTAGAAGTTAAAGTGCTTCAAAGCGTGGACTACTAATCACATAAAAAAGTTCAGATCCCTATTAACCCTTTCTCAGCTTGGTATTGGAGCCATCTGAGACTAGGAAGAGGTTTAATTTGTGTGTCACTTACAAAAGATTCACAAAACATTAAAAATAAAAAAATAATAAAAAAAAGGAAAACAGAAAGCTAACCAAAGTTTCTTTTCACATTTACTTCTTCTGTCTGTGCTTTTTATAATTTATTTTACAAAGTGATGTCATCTTCTCAAGACAAAACTCAAAGCCTGAACCAGAAGCCTCCCTAACTCTTAGCTTTACTTCAGAGAAAAAAATAAAGCCACTATTCTTGTCCCTTTTACAAACAAGCATTTTAAGATTCACCTAACTCACTGGAGAGTTTGAAAGGTGATTTTCTTTTGATACATTTTTCTTAATTAAGTTATTCTCTTAGGAATACAGTCTGGATTTCTAGGCAAAAGAACTGCAGCAGGATTTTACATTAGGTATAAAAGCAATCAGTTCTTGCACTTATCAAATATACATGCAAAACCAAACAGTATTCACACCTGTGAATAACATATTTTTATCTATAAAAAGAAATCCAAACAAATAGGTGTTAAGATCTAAACAAATAATTTTGTAACCTTTTTTTTTTTTCCTAAAATGGACTCATAAGGAGTAGATAATTCTTCATCTGGTATATTCATCTGTCATGTTCTTAATTTTTTAAAGGTTTTTTGTCTTGCTTTTATTTGTTGATGTTGTTCTGAGGGAGGAGAAATGCAAAAGAAAAGGAAAGTCACAATTCCCTCAATGTGTCGGTATATGCATATCCTTGGCCATATTTTTATTGCCATTTTTTTGACCTGCTTCTATATATTCCTATTGTGTTATTTTTTTCTTTTAGAACTTTTCATTTGTATATTTTTAGTATAATGCTACAAATGATTAGGCAACTGATCTTACAAGATCCATATTTACATTAGTACTCATGTAGCAAACTTAATTGAGCAACGGAAGAATGGTTATTTTGTTATTGATGTCTTTGTTGCATCATGAAGGCAGCCATTTAGCACCAAACTATAAATAGAAAAAATACGGTGGATAAAACTGGCTGGTCTTGTGTTTTTAATATTCCCTTCAGGGTAAAGTATGACATAACCTAATCACAGTGGTAGAGATTTCACTGCAGGGAAAACCACTGTTATTACATTTGACAATCAAGTAATTATCTCCTGTACTGGATGTTTTACTGGATGTTACTAATTAATTCATTTAAAAGAATTTATTTAAAATTTAGAAAATGGTGCTACTCTTATAAAGAGTGTGTCTTCAAGAATGCCAATATTTCAATAACAAAAACATTCTTTTCAGTGGAGCTTTTTAAATGCTACCTGTCAGAGTGCTTACATAAGCAGAAAACAGGTGTTAATTCTGACTACATTGCTGCTCCTTATTTCATGGCATGGACTCAACTTGCAGTTGCTTCATTGTCCTTGGGGCCATAGGTTTTCTGCTGAGTGCTGGGAGCAACTACTTATAAACAGTAAAAAAAGTGATGATAGAGCTATAAAAGTAGCAGAGTTAGTGGGGAGAAAATAGCACTGAAAATTACATCTAATTGTCCAGATGTGTCAGGAAAGGGGATGGTAGGAAGCACAGTATCTCTTATGAAAGAATCTGCAAACAATGCTAGTCTGCTCTTCTCCTTATGGGAGCATCTGTAAGCAACCCTGTCCTAACTCTGATTTTGGAGTTAAAACTGGGCAATTACATACTCCATCTTCATCCTCAGCTTTTTTCTTTTCTCCTATTCAATTTTGCCTTATGTGTGTACAAGATTTGTTCATTTCCTGATTATATAATCTGTAAGAAAAGTCAACTGATTGTACGAAAACCTTTAGTAGGCCAAATTTCTCCGTCTACTTCAGAAATGAGGAACTTCGCACTCATTAACTTAGTTGTATTTGGTCCACTTCTAAAGGGGGTGGGGCCAGTTCCGCGCACGCTGAGCTCCACGTAATAAATCCATTCGCGCAGGCATAAAAAGCATCGTCGTTCGCGACGGCTAGCCACACAATTTGGTCCACTTATTATGAGTTAATAATTAAAATCCGTGGATTATAACTTTCTCTTAAAGTATCAGTACTGTTTTCACCCATAATGCCTTGTTGTTCCCAAGAATTGATTCACCTTGCAGAGAATGTTTTTTAAATGTTTACATCAAGTTCAATATTAACAATAAGATTTACCTTTTATTTTCCTGTACTGGTATTCTGAAAATTTACTGGTACAAAATGAGGAAGAAACATTATACAAACATCTTCTGTGTCTTAGCAGAATGTACCCCATATTTAAATATATTTCAAGAACATTTCTTAATTTTATTTTTTCTTAAGTGTATTTTCTTAGTTTTAAACTACCTCCTCTCTGATAACATTGCTGGAAATAACAAGTATCAAGCCTTCAATGTATAGACAGAAAGAAAAAATGAAATTATTGAAGAGAAACATTTTAATATTTGAAAATTTAGGTGCTTGAAACATTTCTGTACATATTTTCTCAGTGTCAGAAACCTAAAGAAAGGAAACATGATTCCATGAAAGGAAACACTGGAAAGGGCTCTGCTAAAATCCTGAGATATGTATACAGAAATTATACTGAAGTTATTCCTTATCTATATGTGCTACCTATGAATATGGCATAAAGATGCATTTTATTAAATATATATAAAACAATTCAAGGTATATGAAAAAATGTAATCACATATGCACAATTTAGACATTTCCCCAAGGTAGCAAAATTGATATTACAGCTCATAGTAAGTTATCTAATCTTTGGCATATTTAAAGTTGTAAGTAAGTACTATTTCTTGTTTTAGCTCTGCTCTGTTTAAATCTATTAATTACAAAGTATACCTGGGCTGAATTGCGGTATTTGTAGCACTTGAATGCACCATTCCTTTGACAGTTAGATTATAATTATCTTCTACTTCAGTGTAAATGTAATTTAAGGGTCTTGTTGCTTGTTTCTAGTAAGTGTTGTGACTAGAAGATGAAAATGTACTATTCTGACTTGTTGATTCTATTTGAAAAAGATGTGGAACTGTCACTGACAAGAAAGAAGAAAATGTTTCATAATCACCTAAACTCTTAACAATTCAGAAATCTCCTGTGTCCTCAAATATTCAAACACTTTTTGTTCAACAACTGTGTAAGACTTCAAAGAGAGAATAATACTGGATCCTATTAAAAAAACCCCATAACAATTAACAAAGGATCAGAGAATGCTTGTCTCAAACAGTAAAAGGTTTTCTCAGGAAAAAAAAGGAATATTTTTAAATATCTTATTTTCAAGTAAAATCTAAGTACACCATGAGTAAAAGAAGCAGTGAAAATAAAAAAGATATGAGTTAAATTCTTTTTTGTACAAACAGCCTTTATGTTCCTCAACTTCTTAAAAGATATCTTTGAACATTGTACACAGGAGATAATCCCGTAAAGGTACTAGAAAGACATTTAAATCAGAAACGCTCATGTCAGACTGCTGCTGCTTCTTAGCAGAATCTGTAGCTAATGAATCTATTTCACATGTGTGTTATATTCTTTCATAAAAAATAACATAAACACAAAATATATGTACTTCTCCGTACTGTATTGCCTAACTCACTAATAAGGGGAAGTTTCACAGCAGTGCCCATTAGTATCACTTTATGTAATCTCTGTCCCATTTCTATTCAAAACAACAAATATGGTTATATACAGAGTCGTTTAGTAACTAGTTGAATCTCATTTTCTTCATGCACTAATGTGGATGTAGAAATTACACCAATTAACTTCAGTAGTAAGCTGGAACACAAATCCTTCATTACAGACCTGGTAGATACAGTTCTCATTCTAGAGGTTTGCAGATCATGGAAAAAATGCATTTAAATTTGTGGTAAAGTTAAAGTTGTTTTAACCTTTGCACTGAGGATCCCAAGTACTCTTTTTTCATGTTAGAAATTTAATAACCAAACAGCAGATAGAATGTGCCTGTTTCTGCTGGGATCATGAGAGGTTACTTCAATGTGAGTATCAGGGTGAAAAACCAAATAATTCCTTAATGTCTTAAAGAAATATTTTTCATGTAGAACATGTCAAAATCATTCACTGTGAGAACCTGGTATAGCAGTGGTAACCATCCCAAGTCCAAGCACCAAATCCAAGTCTAGAATCCATCATTTACTAACTCCTCTAACGTAGCTGCTATTTCAGACAGTTCTTGGGGTTGAACCTTCCTCACAAAAGCTGAAAGCTGAGGACTCCTGCTGAGCTTGAACAGGTAGCTAAGAACAGTAAAAAAATTATTTGCTCAGTAATACATTAGTTTGTGGATAAGGTGAATGGCTTACAAACCACATCTCTTGTAATCACACATTCAGCAGAAGTGAAAAGCTGGAGTGGTGATAGGAGAAGAGAAACAGAAGACAAGTTGATCTGACTCTTTCTCTGCTCTACCATGATATTGTCAGACAGTACTGACATTACTACCAATGTTTATATCTCTAGTTCTCTCTTGAAATTTATAGCTGTTAAGGTATTTTTTGATCCAACCAAATTCTACTAAAATGAACTACAACATCTGGAAGTCATATGTGTTTAAATAATATAACAAAATAATTTAAAATTCAGTGGAATTCTCTATTTATCTATTTATCTCCTAGTAAATGAAATAGACAAGACTGAATTTAGTGACAACATCTTTAAATGGAGGCATAATACTAATGGCTTCTACTTCTAGCACAGCCATTTGTGGTGCATGTAATATTTTTATAGTGAAAGCTATTGGACCAAATGTATGCAATAAAACACTCTATCAAGCACAATCCATGTATTATATGTCAAAAAGTATGCTAGCACTGTTTTACTTTATTTTGAAGTGGTAGGGAATGTTTTGGAAAAAAACTATATATTGTTTCCTACTACTTCAGTTGCATATTCTCATGTTGTCAGTGTTACTCTTAATTAACAATATGGCCTTTACACACATTTTCTGTAGCTTTCCAAGCTTATTCTCTACCTGTTGAACATGAATAAAATATAGTGTCCAAGTCATTTCGTTTCAGTCACTGTAAAGCTTTTGAATACAATACAGAAGTCTTTGTCTACATTTTTCTGGTCATGTATTCTCACATTCTGAAAAATTAGTTAAAGTGTTGTTTAAAGTATCTCTCAACTCTCAAACATCGCAAGATCTGCTGATACTATCAGAACAAATACAATACCAAGTAATACAGAAATATGTGATTTATTTGCAAATAGTGGCTGGGGTTTTTTGTTTGTTTTTGGTTTGGTTTGGTTTGGTTTGGTTTGGTTTGGTTTGGTTTGGTTTGGTTTGGTTTGGTTTTTTTGTGGGTTTTTTTAAATTTAATTTTTAAAAAGGATTATAGCTTTAAGTAGATACTTCTAAAAGTTATATTAAAACATAAGAAAAAGAAATCGGTAAGAATTCAGAGGGAATTTCCACCCTTTTCCTCGAGTTTTTCAAACTTCTCCCCTCCTTCACTGGCTAGCAGCTCTTGTAAGCAAGTCCTAATTTTGTTTTAGGTTCTCAGCATTCCTTCATGCCTGATAACAAGAGTCTGATGAAACTAGAGCAAAAGTTCTCAAAAATACAGTTAAACAACTGGTATATTATCTAGGGGACCTGTTTTACCTGTTCTCATTAAGCTTTTCTTGCCATATCTTAATTGTTTTGTTGAGACTGATGATCATGAATGGTATGGCTTCTTTTAAATTATTTGATGTGAAAGGAAAATGTGCAGAATGTACATGTAATACATTCTTCTGAGCATGACAAATGTTGTAAAAAAATCTCTTAAGCAAACTAATCTGCTTAGATAAAATGAATTATATAGATGCTGTATTTTGTTTTGGGAAAACATGCTCACAGATCATTCACTGACACTATGTAGGAACAACTTTAGAACAAAAAAGAAGCTTTTCTTTCCCACAAGTAGTGAAAATAGGAAGAAATACACTGCCAAAGAATCACATGAAGACTAAAAGTGCTTTACTGAAAAAATTAGCAATACAGTCACATTCATCCTATTGATTTACACAAACACAGAAAGTCCTTAAGTGGTTTGTTGCTACAGCCTATCCCATGGAAAGGTTAGTACATTCCTTCAATATCTGGTAACACGGTACAGCAAAAATAAAATTATATGGCTTTCTGGTCGTTGATGAAGTAATCACTTCATAAGTGTAGACCTGGTTTCAGAGTTGGGTTATACCAAAAGTGATCATGTGAATGTTTTTGCATATTGGTTCAATGTTACACATAATCCTTACTAAGCTGTGCTTATAGGGTTGTTCTAGATCCTAAATATCAAGACTCAGAATTTAAGCAGGTGTCCAGAGTGAGTTTTAGAATAATAATTTGCAAATAGAAGACGAAACAAGTAAAAGCTAAGATTCTCACTGACTTCAAGAATAACCAAATTTACATGTCTTGGAATTAGTATTCTGATAC
The DNA here is from genome assembly GCA_013400415.1 of Scytalopus superciliaris. Taxonomy (NCBI): domain Eukaryota; kingdom Metazoa; phylum Chordata; class Aves; order Passeriformes; family Rhinocryptidae; genus Scytalopus; species Scytalopus superciliaris. The sequence goes on along the minus strand of VXBX01002386.1, from coordinate 1,797 downwards.
TAATTCCTGTACTTATGCTAGAACAAATTTAATAGAGGTCATTTGCAAAAGAAAATGGATTTAATATAAGAAAGAAGTGAAATGAAGAAACTAATACTTTATTTTTCAAGTTAACACTTGCTACGACTGTGTGTCAAAAGTGGATTCTTTGTTCTGCTAGAAGTAGAGGTCAAGAGTAAGCCAAGCTAATGAAAATATTACATTTCTCATGAACTGGACTTAAATTAATAGTTTGGGATGTTTGTTGTTTGTGGTTTTTTTAGAGACTTTCACAGACAACAGATGTATCTTGAAAGACGAATTTTCTACAAGTTTGCAGGTTGGTGCAGTGGTCAAACAAACAAAAAAATCTCAAGTGGTTAGATTTTTTCAAAGTTGTAAGAAACAGTTAAGATGTTTTGTATTTGCTTGCATGTTTTCTGTGTCAAACTTCAGGAAACAAACATATTTAATAAAAACTGAATGAAAAAGTGACATTGCAGTCTGACAACACAGAAAGCAAAGTAAA
>VXBX01002379.1:13908-32391 GCA_013400415.1 Scytalopus superciliaris | reverse complement strand
GGTGTCCGGGAGCCCCCCGCGGGACCGGGGACAGCGCCGGTGCCGGTGCGGGGTGGGCGGTGGCCGAGAACAAAGGCGGCAGTGACGGGCCCTTTGTCCCGCGTGGGGACCGGCCGCCCGCCGCCCCGCCGGTCGCTCCCGATCCCTGCCGGTCCCCACGGGGAACAGCTGAGCCTCGAGTGGGCAGCGGGGCCGGGAGGGTCGGCCCCGGCCGGGGCTGCCCGGGGCTGAGCGATGCCAGCCACGCCGTCACTGCAAAGAACCTTTATTGGGAACCGCGAGCCCCTCGCCCCGCCTGGGGCATCCCGCGTCTCATCCCAGCCATCCACCGGCCCGTCCGTCCGTCCGGTTCGGGGCGGGAGTGGCCGTGCCGGTCCCGGGTCCTGCTGCCTACCAGGAGCACATCACCACCTCCCGCAGCGTCCGCCGGAGCTCTTGGCTCCGGAAGGCGTAGATGAGGGGGTCAATCACCGAGTTACAGATGATGAGGATGAGGAAGAGGTTGAAGTAGCTGAAGAAGCAGGTGCAGAAGGGGTTGGTGGGGCAGGTGACGATGAGGATGAGGTGGAAGAAGAAGGGCCCCCAGCAGATGAAGAATACACCCAGGAGGATGGTGAGGGTGACGGCACCCTTCAGGCTGCCGCCGCGGTGGGTGCTGGGTGGCTTCTGCTGGCTGGAGATGCTGTGGAGGTGGTGGCGGGCCAGGGCGAACATGTGGATGTAGAGCACCAGCATGAGGACCAGCATGAAGAGGAAGAAGCCGATGAGGCAGAGGAGGATGGTGTTGCTGCGGTAGTAGGTGATGAGGACGGTGCTGGCGACGGTGCTGGCCAGCCAGACGCTGGCCATGGTCACCACGGCCCGCTGCAGCGTCATGATGCTGTGGTAGCGCAGGGCGTAGAAGATGGTGATGTAGCGATCGACGGCGATGACCCCCAGGAAGGAGAGGGAGGACACGACTGAGCTGCAGATGAGCACGTCGATGACGTTGTCCATGTGGCGGACGACGCTGGGGCGCACCACCAGCACCCCGTGCTCCAGCAGCAGCATGAAGAGCATCTCTGCCAGGTTGCTGATGCTCACCAGCATGTCGGACACTGCCAGGCAGCAGATGAAGTAGTAGGTGGGCGAGTGCAGGTTCCTGTTCTTGAGGATGGCAGCCACTACCAGCAGGTTCTCCACCAGGCTCACCAGCCCCAGCGCCAGGAACAGCTCATTGGGGATGTCCAACCCCTGGCACCAGCCGCCGCCGGCCCCGACCGTGGCGTTGCTCTGGTTGGCCTCGCTGGCGTTCCAGGGCTCGCGCAGCAGACGCAGGGGGGCCAGCGTCGACATGGCCCCCACCTCAGCCTCGGGGCCCTCCGTGGCACCCGCACACCCCCTGAGCCCCCGTTGTGCCCCGCCAGTGCTCCTGCAGCGCCCGGCGGCGAGGCCGAGGGGACACAGAGGAACGGGGGGCAGCAGGCGTGGGGTGTGCCAGGGGTGTCGTGTGCCTGCCGGGACCCCCCGGCGTGGCGGCCGCCCTCTGCGCCAGCGCTGCCCCGTGTCCCGCGCCTGCCGGCCCAGGGTGCTGGGGAAGAAAGGGCCCTTTCTCTGTCCCACTTTAAAGCCAGCTCCCACGGCTCCTCCTCCCGAGGAGGGTGGGCACCTGCGTGACAGCGGCACCCCGGCAGAGAGGGGGGCCGCTGCCAAGGCTGGGGCTGCTGGACCCCAGGGATGGCCCTGGGAGACCCAACTGCTTGGGGTCACCATGAGCCCAGGGGTCCAAAATGCCCTGGGGGGCCAGTGCACCCCTGGGGTGGTCAGTGCACCCCTGGAGTGAAGCCCCTTGTGGGGCTGTGTCATAGGACTCCTCTGTGTCCTGGGGGACTGTCCACCTTGGGGCCCCCATGTGTCCTGGGGTCCTGTGTGTGCTGGGGGAATCCCCTGCTCCCTGGGGGACTGCGTGTCTTGGGGGTCCCATGTGCCCTGAGGGACTGTGTGACTTCAGAGGCCCCATGTGCCATGCAGGCCTTTATGTCCTATGAGGGTCCATGTGCCTTGTGGGTCACCCATACATCCACGCACCTTGGGGACCCCCATGGGACCCTCCCCACTGCAGAAACCGAGCTGCCCCACACGTTGGGCCTGGGAGGGGTCCCGGCCCACAGCCCCAGGGAAGGTGTTTTGCCAGAGGCAGGCGCGGGATCCGATAGGAATTGTCAAAGGCGCGATTAAATGGGATGCTGCAGAGCCCGGCGCCGGAGGGATCCCGGGCAGGCTCGGGGGGGACATGGATCCCATCTGACCATCATGTGCCTTGGGTCCGTGTTGATGCCTGGAGCTGCTCGGCTGCCAAAGAGCCATTCACAGCTCCATGAAAGGGCTGATCCCACGGTTACCCACTTCCGCTGGGAAGCCCTTCCCTCCGGCGTGGATGAAAATGGCTCAGCTGGATACACTGGGAATGGGGTCCCGTGCTGTCACAGTGCCAAGCTACAGGGACTGGGATCCCATGGGACTTGGATGTGCCAGTGGGGACAGAGCGGGGCTGGGTTGGCTTCAGACCTTAGATTTGCAACCAGCCAACCCACCCCAGTTCTATCCCCCAGAGAGACAACACAGCAGAAACAAGGATTTATTCCACATATTCACCATTACTCAGCAAAAAAGAGGAAAAAGCCTTGTGGGAACAAAGATGAGTTAAGGTTTAAGTGTGGCTGACCTCGATCCTAGCTCTAAAAGGTGAAGGTGGGGGAATATAGGATGGAGAAACAAAGAGAGGGGACGATTTCTGCTCCAAACATGATTTAAAAAGGCTGGAAAAGCTGCTCCAAGCACAATTCTAGTGGCATAGGGAATGCCAAGACCTTTGGAAGGGTGAGTGTGGTGACAGTACAGCATTTAGTGGAGGGAAGGAAGCTGCAGGAAGCACAAAGGAGCTGGAGGAGAGGGGAAAAAGACCCCTCTGGGAATTAAGGACAAGAGCCAGAAGAACAGGGAGGGGAAGGGGCTGGGAATTGTGTGTGGAGGAGGCCAGAAGGGGGGTAAGCTGCCATGGGGACAAGGGACAGCTGCTGTCAATTAGCTTGGACATGCTCAGACAGTCCTTGTCCCCTGTTGAGAGACGGGAGAGTGGCCTGGGCAGGGCCCAACCCCATGGATTCAGCCCCCATCCCTGGAAAAAGCCCATTCCCACAGCGAGTGCATTTGTGTGACTTTATTGGAGTGCAACACAAACCGGGGGATGATGCCAGAGGGGCTGGGGAGGGGCGCCCTGGGCTCAGTCCCAGTCCCCGTCGCCCTCGGGATTGTCGTCACGGGGGGGCTCCTGGAACTGGATGTTGGCCAGCATGTCCCGCATGGCCGCCATCAGCCTGTTCACCCCCTGGTTGAGGTCCTGCCCCGCCCGGGCCTCGTCGTCCCCATCGTGCCGGATGTCCCCCTGCGAGAGAGCAGTGCTGTGGTGTGAGGGACAGGGACAACGCTGGAGCCAAAGCAGCTCCAGGCTGCTCCAGCAGCCACTCCCACAGCGGGAGAGATGTGCCCACAGCCCAGCAGGCACCCACCTGCAAGTTAAAATTTGGCAACAGCGAGCGGAAGAAGAGGGATAAAGTGCTTTCGTTGGAGGGGTGGCTCGTCCTGCAAGACACAGGTGGCACTGTGGTGAAGGGACAGCTCAGTTTGTCACTGCTCAAGGGGATGTGGCAGTGCTGGGAGAATGTGGTTTCCAAGTGGTTTCTGATCCAGGCTGCTGCAACTCTGAACAAACCAGTCACTAAGACCACTACAAAAGCCAGGTTGGATGGATCTTGGAGCAACCTGGTCTAGAAGAAGGTGTTCCTGCCCATGGCAGGGGGTGGAACACAAGAGCTTTAAGGTCCCTTCCAACCCAAACCATTCCAAGATTCCATGATTCTACCAGCTCTGCCGAGTGAGTCAGTGTGTAAGCCAGCACTGGCTGTACTTTAAACCTCTATTTAGCCCAAACCCCCCCAGTTCAGCCACAGCCCATGTTTTCCTTGGCTTTTGCCCTGTGGCTGGGAACAGCTGCTGGTGACCACCACTGGAAGTGGCCGGACCGGTCTGGCCTGTAGCTCTGCCTGTTGGAAGCACCACAGCCCTTCCTCTGCCATGGAGGAGGATGTCAGCTCTGAGTGCCCGCGTGCAGCCTGGCCCGGGGCTGAGGGCGTGCCGGGAACACGCCAGGAACACGGCAGGAACACAGGAGCATGCCGGCCATGCCAGCGCAGCACCCAGGGTGGAGGTGGTACCTTTCCGGTCGGGTGTAGGAAACAATGGAGTCCAGAGGAGGAAGGGGGTCAAAACCCATCACTGGCTGCGAGGTCACCTCCTGTGGGGGAAGGAGAAGGAAGGGATGAAGGAGAAGGCAAGGAATGAAGGCTGCACATCCAGCTGCAGCAAACACAGAGGCATGGAGAAGCCATGCCCATGGGGAGGACACCTTGGGTTCCAGTGGGTTCCTGGGTTTAAGATGTGGCCAGTAAGGACACAAGTGCCACCACACCACGTGCAGCCTCACCCCCTGTACCCTGTCAGGCCCCTCACCAGAGGTAGGGCTGCTGTGGCCTCCTTCATCTCCGAGAGGATGACGTGCCGGTAGATGTTCCTGGGAGCACTCTGGTACCGGATCTTCCTCCTGAGGCAGGGAGGGGACAGAGCAGGGCACCCTCAGCAGGCAGATCCCCATTTCTGCTGCTCCAAGCACAGAGTCAGCAGCTTCCCTGGCTCTGGGGGACAGGCCATATTGATGGGGCTGGATTAGGGTGAGCCAAAGGCAAGTGGCAGCTGCTGAGCTCTGGAGAAACAGCGAGAGTGGCAGAGTGCTCAGCAGAGTGAGCTGACCTTGGCTGAGGACATCACCTGATGGCCCTCTCCTGCTTCTCAGCATTGGGAAGCATTCCTAAGCTGCCCTGTGTAGCCATCCCTGACCCTCCAGGCCACCACTCCACCCTCTCCATATCCTGGAAATATCTCCAGGATATTTCCAGGGCACAGATGACAGCCAAGGCTGGGGAAGGCAGTGCAGGACATGCAGTGCCGGTCCAGTTCTTCATTCCCGTTTGTGAAAAGCATGGAAGAGCCTCTCCCTTCCTGGGCCCATGGTGTGACCCTCAGCATCAGAACAGCAGCTGCAGGGCTCTGAGGGAACCCTGAGGTCCTGTTCCCACTCTGTCCCATCCCAGGCACTGGACCCGCTGCCCTCTGCCTGCCATGCTCACTTGTGCTCAGCCTCCTGCACCAGTGGGTCCTGGGCCTCCACCATGCGCAGCACCTCGTGGGCGTGGGGCTCCAGCCAGGCCATGACAGCCGGGTCCTTCCACAGGGCGTGTGTCCTGCCCACGTACAGGGACGTCAGCTGGTTCAGGGCGGGTGACTGGCTACGGAAGATGGTTGTTACTCACGGCACCCTCCTCCTCCTCCTCCTCACGGGACAGTGAGGGCTTGGCCCTGCGCTAGGCTTTGGTGTGGGAACACAACGCGAGGGCTTGCAGACTCCTGCCTGGCTATGGCCAGACACCTCCACCAGATCTCCTGCCTCCATCTATATTTAGGCTAAGCAGAGCCATGAAGTGAGGGAACGCTGCCCTGACCCGAGGGCAGAGCCTTCGCGTGCTGAGGAGGACCTCGTGCCCAGGGAACCCAGACTGGCCGGAGACAGCCTGCCCTGGGCGGACACACACATCGCCCTCCCTCGCCACACACACCAACAGGCTTCGGGCTGAACTTCTGACCCATCCTCGGTGAGGGGAGGTGGGTCTGCCAGCCTGATCCAGAGGCCATTATGGAAATCCATTATCAAATGGACTATCAAATGAGGCATTAGCAAATGAGCCTACTCAGAGAACCCAAACAAGCTCCTCCATTAGCTGTCTGAAGATGCAAAATCCCTGCCACAGGCAAAATCGATCCCTTCCCTTCTCTGAGAACATCAGGCCTTACCTGATCTGGGCATTCAGCCCGAAGAAGGGGTGGGAGGCGACCCTGGCATCAGGCTGCACACTGCAGTGATCCAACAGCGGCATCAGAACTGCAGGACAAAGGCAGAGAACTCATTTGGACCTGTTGGTGAGGAGCAGTTTGGAACAGGGTCACCCCTGCAGAGACACCCCAATCCCAGGGGCCAGCACTCCCCAGGGCACCAACAAGGACCCACACAAGGAGGGGCTGAGGATGCTGCTGGTCCCTGTGCTGGCACAGGGGTTATTTCAGTCATCCAAATGAGGAGCCAAGAAGATGGTTCCAGCCCCCACAAACTGAATCCCTGCTGGAGAGCTGGTTCTTCCTGCTGCACACACCCTCCCCTGGGCCCAAGGGCTGTGTGCTCCTTTCATGGACAGCAGCACCCATGGGATGAAAGGGAGAGTGATGGGCACCCATGGGGACAGCACATCTGCAATGGAGCTGTGCCTCAGAGGGAAAACCAAGGAGACTGGCTTGGCCATGCTCAGGTCCCATGGAGGTGAGACATCTCCCTGCTCCAAGATTTCAGTTCTGTTCTTCCCCCAGCCTGCTCACCCTTGACCATTGCTGGTGGAGGGGCAGTGGCTGCTCTGAGGGGGGAGGACAGAATCATGGAATCAGAATTGTTCTGGTTGGAAAAGTCTCTGAGCTCACTGAGTCCAACTATTCCCCCAGCACTGACAAGTCCACCACTAAATCATGTCCCCATGTGCCACATCCACACAACTTTTGACTTCCTCTAGGGATGGGGACTCCACCACTACCCTGGGCAGCTGTGCCAGGGCTGGACAACCCTTTCCATAAAGAACTTTTTCCAATATTCAACCTGACCCTCCCCTGGCACAGCCTGAGGCTGTTCCCNCTGTCCCTTGTTCCCTGGGAGCAGAACACAACCCCCCCATCCCCCTTGCTACCCCCTCCAGGCAGGGAGTTGCAGAGTGAGAAGGTCCCCCCTGAATCTCCTTTTCTCCAGGCTGAGCCTCCCCAGCTCCCTCAGCCGCTCCTGCTGCTCCAGCCCCTTCCCCAGCTCCATTCCCTTCTCTGGACATGCTCCAGCCCCTCAATGTCTGTGCTGAGGTGAGGGGCCCAGAACTGACCCGAGGGCAAACCCCACCACTGGCTCCCCTCTGACTCAGGGCTCCATCTGCCTCAGCAGCCGTTTGCAAATTCCCGCCTCTGCCTCCGCCTGCCCGGAATGCAGCCCTGGCTCTCAGCTGAGGCCAGTGCCAGAGCCTGTGGGGTCGGCCCTACCAGTGGGACAGACTCACCGCTCGGGAACATGATGAGTGCGAGCTGGATGAGCCGGGCCGCTCGCTCCCGGGCCTGGCTCCGCTCCAGCTCCGGGCGCTCCTCCTGCTGGCTCAGGAAGAAATAGGCCAGCGGCACCGAGAAGGCAAAATTGGGCAGCTGGGACAGATTCCGGTGACTCTGCAGGATCAGGGAGAGAGTTGCCGAGAAATGATGCTGTGCAGCAGGGTCTGGGCTGCGCGGGGTGGGGGCTCTGCCTGCCGGGGTTAACTGAGTTCCCAGCTGCTGGCTCAGTGCCCCCGTGGCTGAGTGAGCAATTTGGAGTTCCTACAACTGTTTGCAGGGGCCCAGGATTACAGGAACCAACAGCACAGCTTTTATGGATCGTTCCAACACCCTTGGGATGCCAGTTGGGCTGTGAGACCACCCCCAGAGGGATCACCTGTCTGTGAAACCCTCCCATGCAGAGTGCCCCAGGAGCCAGCTCACCCCCCCCTCACCTCCCACTCCTGGAAGAGGCGAGTCAGGAAGGTGTATTCCCTGGCCCGGAGGGACAGGAAGTCGATCAACAGCAACACACAGAGCGGGTCATTCTCAGGATCAAGGCTTGTGAGCAAGGAGAGGAAACAAAATCACTGTCACAACAGCTGAGAGAGCTGCCCTGATTTCTGGGTCAAACAGACTTTCCCAGTGGCATCCAGTGACTCAGCAAGCGGAGAGAATGAGAACACGGTCACTGCTGCATGGCCAGGATGGCAGAGTGATGCTCTGTGTCCCTGCAGAGGGGACAGTCCTCTGTCACCACCCAGAAGGAGGATCAGTGGCCAAAAACCAAGTGGGCTGAAGCCACTGTCACATATCTCCTCCACTGAGCTCAGCAGTCATGGACCACCCAGGTCCCCCCTTCACCCATCACCTCTCCAAAGGGTACCAGCACACACCCATGCAGCTGTGAGGGGTGGGAATGACACCTCACCAAGCCCAGGAGCAGCAGGAACCCCCCTCCAGGTTGGTTTCAGTGTGTTTTCCAAGTGTTTCTCCCCAAACCCAGACACCCAACCCTTCGTGGGGGGACCTACCTCAGGATGAGCTTGCAGAACTCCAGGGCAGTGCGGGGACAGCCCCTCTTCTCCAGGAACATCAGGTGCTTGAAGAGAGCCAGGAAGAAAGCCCTGCGTGGGCAACGGCAGCAGGATTTTAGAGGCCAGGTGTGGAGAGAAGCATCTTGTGCCACTCAAAAACAGGGACACAGAGTCACCACCAGCTCATCATTCCTGAGCATCTCCCATCCTGGTGTGGGACAGAGTGCCACAGATCCCCCACACTTAGTTTTGTTATCTTTTTGTGCAAGTACAGGGACAGAACTCCTGGCCTGTTCTGCAGACTGGGACCAACATAAGCAAGTCTCCAAAGTCTGCATCTTGCCCTGTCCCAGCAGTGTGGGGACAGTGACACAGAGTGGGGAGGCCCAACACCCACACTGGTGTTACAGGACACTGATAGCACAAAGCCTGTCAGCCACAGGGACTGGAAATGTGAGCACCCGCCAGGTACAGCAGTTTGGGAGAAGATGGCTTGGGTCAGCTGACTGGAAAATTCCCAGAATAAAGTCACCTTTCCCAGCAGCTGCAGAGCTGGAGTTACATAAAGAGCTGTGCTGGGAGCACGGGGGAGCTGGGGACGGTGGCTGCAAACACACAGCAAGGGTTTTTGTGACCAAATAAATGTCATTTTCAGCTAAGGAGTAATGCCCATTAGTAACGGCATGAGAGGGATGTGATGGGGAGGGACAACTTCTCCCCAAGCTATTCCTTGGGAAAAGGGATGCTTTGCACAGAAGCTTCAGTGCACAAGGTGCCTGTACTCCAGCACCATCCTGGAAGCCCCCAACAGAAAGGGACTCCCAGGGTCCTCCCAGATTGTCCAAGGTGGGCCAGAAGCTCCAGCTGAGCCTTCCTGTACCCCAGCCCTCCCACCTGTTCTCTGGTCTCCGATAGTCCAGCCTGCAGGTCCCACTGGTGAGGCTGAAGACAGGGTGGAAGGCGCACTCCAGGCTGTACAGTGCCCGCTCTGGGGACACAAAGGACATGTCAGGGACAGGACAGTGCCACCACCAAGCCCAAAAGACATGAGAACAGCTCATTGCTAGCTCAGAGAGGCACAAAGCTATTTCACACTATGTGGTGGCAACAGATACCAGGGCAGCGAGTGTTGTTGCCTCCCGTGGGCATCAGATCACACTACAGGTGGGAAAAGAAGCCCTTCTGGGACTGAGGTTGGTCCAGCTGCCTCTGCCACAACTATTTTCACATGAGAAAGCCAAGCTCCTGTCCTCACTTTGCCCCTGCCCCTCCTGTCAGACCCTCCTTAAACAAGGGATGTTCTACAGGTGGGATCCTGCCATGGCCAGGCAACTCTTCCATCCATTCTGAATCATGGAATGGTTTGGGTTGGAAGGGATCTTACAGCTCATCCAGTTCCAACCCCTGCCATGGGCAGGGACATCTCCCAGTATTCCAGGTTGCTCCAAGCCCCGTCCAACCTGGCCTTGAACACTTTCAGAGATGGGGCAGCCACAGCTTCTCTGGGTAACCTGTGCCAGGGCCTGCCCACCCTCACAGGGAAGGATTTCACAGCAGCACATCTGCTCCTCACCTCAGCTCTTACCTATGAGATCCCGGGCCATCTCCTGGTCCTCCTGCATGCGGCACACGTCGCTGAGCTGCAGGAGGGAGTCCACGTGGTAGGGATTCATCTGGAGCAGCAGCTGCAGGAGAGCACAGCAAAGATGCCATTTCATTACTGGTGTCTCAGGAACTGGGCATTTACTGACCCAGGTACCTCCCAGCACCCAGACACAGCGCCAAGAGCTTCCTTGTTCTGTTCCTGTGCTGGAAGGGCACAGGGACCTCTCTCCCACCCCACACAGGATGAGAGCCCTTGATGGCAGCTTCCCTCAGGCAGCTCCCTCCCAGCTGACCCAGCTTTTCCAGCAGAGGCCATGCCAGGCCTTTGATCATATTCACTGCCCTCCTCTGGATCTCTCCCAGCTCCTCCAGATCCTTTGGAAAGCAAGAGCAAGATGCACACACCGTTACAGTTTGGGGTTTTTTCTCTACCCCTCACCAAATCTGAGCATTTGATCAGGTTTCTGCTTCCTCTGAGAGGACATCTGGACACATCCGTAACAAATCCAGGGTCCAGCAATGGTAATGAATAATAAATAAATATTTGTTTCCAGGCTTCAAAAGAGAAGTTTCACCTAAAAACTTCCTCTGTTCATTATTATATTATAAACAAAGCTATTTTTTTCAAGTACTTAAAACTCAGTTCAGTATGAAAATACTGAAGCTACTTCAAATCTCCCCACACTTGAGTTTAGGGATTACTTTTTCCCCCAAATCTGAAAAAACACAGCTTCCAGAGCTCCAGAAGTTTCCATCTGCAGGGTGGGGGACAGTGGGACCACCTACAGCACAAAGCCTGGATGTTCCAGGCTGCCCCAGCCCAGTCTTTGCCTCAGAGCCACTTGCCTGACATTTAACCCCTTCCTTAAGGGGCAAAACTAATTTAAGGTCATTTCTAATCCTCCTTTTTGGAGGAGATGGAGCACCCAGGGTCACTGTGATGGGGAAAAGCCAAGAGAAGCTCATCAAGACCCTTTTACTCTATCAGCAAGAGCAAACACTCACTAAGCCTCCAAAAACAATGTTTTATATGCTGAAACTACATCAGCAATGCAGAGCTGGGCTTCAGCTATGCCAGGACTGTGGCAACCATGGATAAACTCTCTGGTATTGGCAAACCCATTACTTAGTTTTTACCCTTAATGGAAAAGTGGAGGACTTAAAGCTGCCGAACTGTCTTCGAATTTAGCCAGACTCACCCAAGAGGGACAGAGCACAGTGGTTAAAATACCATGGAAAGCCCATCCTGTGTGGGATCGAGCTCGAGCTGTCCTGGGACATTCCCTGCTGTGCAGGAATTACCCTGCCTCACTTAATCCAAATCCCTCAATCCAGGCAGAACTGATGAGCTGGCGTGAGCCCCACGGCCTGAGTCGAGGGTGGGAAAGCAGAAGGAAGTAAACTTTATTTAGCAGACAATGGGCTCTTTAAGGAACTTCTCCAGGGCATGTATCCCGGCTCATGTGGCCAGGCCTTCCAGAGAAACATCCCTCAGTTATGGTTTAGTTGGGTGAAGAGCAATTTTGCTGTTGCTTATCACTCCAAACTATAAATGTTACCATACAGCTTAATGAGCTCGGACATGCTTGAAGGACTCCCAACACAAAGCCTGTGTTGCTGAAATACCAAGAAAAGACACATTTTTCTTCCATGCAGGAGTTTATAAATAGAATAGCTGTTAGTTTAGATTCCCAGTTCACGATGGGTTTATACAATATTCCTCCTTTCCCAGCTGAAGAGCCGAGACAAGGGAGCTTTATTCCCATCCTTCCAGCCAAACGGACAGTTCCTGTGGGCTCCTCTCTCAGAAGGTGACCTGGCACGCGCTCGGCAGGGCCACCAACGCTTGGCCATCAGCCACCAGACCCCATCTGACCCAGGAGGTCACTTATCTTATTACTGAGGTGACAGCAGAGCTCAGCTCTCAGCACTGCCTCACCCCACACAAGGCTCCACTGCTTAAAACGAGACTGGAAATAAAAAACTCAAGGCTCTGCAGAGGGATCTGGACAGGCTGGATGGAGGGGATGAGGCCAGTGGGAAGAGGGTCAACAAAGTGAAGCATTTGATCCTGCACTTGGGTCACAACAGCCCCATGAACACTATAGTCCCCATCCCTGGAGGATTTAAAAGATGTGTAGATGTGGCACTTGAGGACATGGGTTAGGGCTGGCCTTGGCAGTGCTGGGGGAACAGCTGGATTTGATGATCTCAGAGGCTTTTCCAACCCAAATAATTCCATGGATGCTGGGATGCACCAGCCCACCTTCCCTGCCAGTGAAAGGGGCTGCAGGAACTCAGGAGGGAACAGCACGACCAACCCCATCTCCCAACATACCACGATGTTGTTGGGGTCCATGGACTCCACAGCATCCAGGAACTTGAACTGGACCTGCTGGTACTCACGGTGGTGCTCGAAGGTGAAGTGCTGCACCCCCCTGCGGGTGTCCAGCAGCTGCATGGCAATACCTGGGGGAGGCAAGGGAGACCTGGGTACCCCAACACAACCTCCTCTGCTCTCTTAGCATACCCAAAGCCCACTCACATCACTGAGTGCAAAGCCACACGTGGTTTTGGAAACTCCCAGAGAATTTCACTCTTTTCCCTCCTCTCATGAATCAAAGTCCCAAACCCACCCAAGAAGCCCAAGCTGCTCTTTCTGTCATGGATATTTCTCCTTATCCAGAAATCTTGCTGCTAAGATGGGAAACACCCACAGCCTGCTGTCTCCAAAAGAGGGGAAAACAAGCTCTAGTGCTAAGATACAACTCGACAGAGTCCTCTGTTGAGGAAGGAGGTGTATTTCCACCAGCCAATGAGCAGTTCCCCTTCAAGCAGCTCTAAATTTCACACAGTGAGGTCTCTAGCAGTATCCATGCCACATGGGCAGGGGACCAAGGTGACCTGTGGGCAGGAGGTGGCCCCAAAAGCCTCACCTGTCTTGCTGTAGCGTGGCCAGGTGTTCTTGGGAGCCGTGAGCCACGTGCTGCGGATGTACTGCCGCTGCCTCTGCCTCGGCCTGGGGAGACAAACACACCAGGTCACAATTCCTCTCTGCCAACAGAAGGGGGAGGGATGAAAACAGCCAGGGAAAGGGTGCTTCAGTAGAAAACGAGATCCAGCTTTTTCCCCAGCTGCAGCCTTGCCACATGGAGCTGTGCCCAGAGCTCTACATGTTTGCCTTCAAGACACGACGTAGCTGCACCATCTTTATGTGCACAACCTTACGTGCACCATCTGGGCCAGCCACTGCCTCCAGCATCTCCACTTCAAGAGCTTCTCTCCCTGTTTTTATCCCTTCCAAGCTCTCAGCTGCCTCTGTGCTTCAAGCAGCTTCCCAGGTCCAATTAGGAGATCCCCACATCCCTCTGAGTCATCCCTCTTCCCAGCAGGGCCTTCAAATGCCAACTGATTTGGTTTAAGTCGTACTCATACATGTGCAATTTATTGGCTCAGAAGGAATTTGGGATTGAGGCTACTCTGAGTGTCATGTCTCCATAGAACGGGATCACAGAATAACCTGAGTTGGAAGGGATCCCCTAAATCTGAGGGTCTGTACTCTGTGAACTTGAGTGAAGGGACTTTGAAGGGTGGTTTGGCAGTAAATGAGAGGGGACAGTGGCAAAAGCAAAAGCCTGGAGAAGTCTTTCCCCACCTCACACATATCACAAACAATATCCCTCTGTCCCAACAAGCAACTGCTAAACCAGTAACACACCCTGAGCCCGGGAACACCTGCCCAGGTGTGGCACTGCGGACTCCAGGAGATGTGCCAAGACAAGGACAGACACACCTCCTCGGACCTGGAAAGGGTTTAATATGAAGGTCTGGACTAACCTCTGGTCCCCAAGCACAGCACGAGCCCCAAAGTATCTCTTCAACTCATTCTCTGGATTCAAGTTTCTGAGAAGGTGAAAAGTTCCATCAGTTAAACACAGCCCAAAGTGCCAAAGTCGAGCCTCCCTAGAAACACTCAGGCCTCCCTAACCCAAACTGCCTCTGGAAAACCCCAAACTGTCACACACTCCCCACTGATCAGGCACAGCACAGAGCAAGGAGGCTAAACAGGTCAGGACTGGCACGGAAAGCCCTGCTCCATGAGACCTGCTTCCCTCCTGCTCTGCTCCAGAGGCACTGAGCTGGGGAATACTGCTGCTGCCCCCTCCAGGGCAGCTGGAGCCTCCTCTGGAATACTCCTAGGAGAAGACTGCCCAGGAGGACAGGCTCAGGTCTCCTTGCCAGGCTCCACGCAGCCTCATTTGCAGGAATTGTAGGGACTGTAGGCTATGGGGCTTGAAGACCAGGACTGAGAATGCTGGAATCCAGCACAGCCAGCCCTCACGAGGGGTGACCCAGCTCTTAAAGTTGTTGGAATCATGTTTACTTAAACAAGAAGCCACTGAAGTTTAAACCCACTCCCAGGTGCAGAAACATTCTGGCTCTGCCACAGCACGCCACACTTGGCTGGGATGCAGCATGGCTGGAGGTTCCAAACTAGGACTGGTAGTTCCAAACTGGGACTAGTAAATTGTCCCAGTTCCAAGTTTAAATGTTTTCTCCATCAACAGGAAGAACTGCCAGTGTCTGCAGCACCCCAGGGCTCTGAAACCTGTGGACACACCACCCAGCCCATTCCCAGAGGGAATCCCAGTGCCATGCAGGCCTTGAGTCTGAGGCAGACATATCCCTCAGCTCTTGGACATGCTTGGACATCCTCGGAGGCAGCATGTGCTGAACTGGGGCTGCTGCTCACAGCCAGCACCTGGCCAGGTGAATCCAGTACCAAAACCTTACACACCAGGGCTCCTGGTACCTCTGCAGAGGACCTCCTACAGAGGATTGGAGGCTGGAAGGCCCCTCTAGAGACTAATCTGGTCCTGCCACCCACTCCAACCAGGCCTGGCAGCAGAGAATCACTGTCAGAACCAAAACCAGTTCTCAGAGCAGTGGTAGGAACAGGGACGTGCAAAACCAGCACAACCCTTTCCAACAAGGTCTGGAATTCCTGGCTGGATCACACTGGGAAGGTCCCAACTGCCTTGCTCTGGGAACAGAAATCCCTGCCCCAGCCAAGGCCAGGTCCAGCAGTACCTGTGCTCCACGTAGAGCAGAGGGCGGCTGTCGGTGATGAGCCCGCCCTGGCTCTGTGGGGACAGCCCAGCAGGGTCCTCCAGCCTCTCCAGCAGGCTGTCAATGTCTTCCAAGTTGTCATCTTCCTTAAGAGAGGCAAATCCAAGGCAGTTATTACAGGCTGAGTCACAGCCTCATGCAGTTCACCCAGGGCAGATTCCACCCTGCCACCTCTGGCTCATCCTGATCCCCGCGCAATGGGCTGAGGCTCTTCAGAGAATCAAGGAATGGTTTGGGAGGGAAGGGACCTTAAAGCTCATCCAGTGCCACCCCCTGCCATGGGCAGGGACACCTTCAGCTATTCCAGGTTGCTCCAAGCCCCATCCAACCTGGCCTTGTACACTTTCAGGGATGGGGCTGCCTGTGCCAGGGCCTTCCCACCCTCCCAGGGAAGGATTTCTCCCTAATATCCCATCTAGTCCTTTCTCTCAGTGAGATCCCATTCCCCCTTGTTCTGTCACTCCATGCCACTGCCCAAACACATCTTAAATATTTAAATAACCAGCCTTCACCATTTACTTTCCATGGAAACGCCAAGTTACTGCTGTGACCTCCATGATAAGGTCTCAAACACTCAGATGACTATAATCCAACTCTCCCCATCTTCCAACCACCTCAGGAATCCATCCAGCTGCTCACATCCAACAGTTGTATAACACTTTTACCCTGATTTCCCTCTATTTTCCCCCCTCCAAACAGCAAGTGACACATTTCTTACGTGCGTGTTTCACATTCTGCTCACGATGTCTGTGGGTGGAACACAGAATTCCATTCAGGAAACCCAGGCAGCACTGCCAGCTTGCCTTTCCCAGCTAAATTTAGCCCCTGCGCGTGGATTTACACAGGGAAGGGATAACATGCTCTGCACAGAAGGGCTGGAACAGAGGTTGTATTCTCTCTGGTTGGCAAACCAAACTGCCTGGGCCTGGGTCTCCCCCCAGCCTCCAGCTGGCAGATATCACCCTGCTGCTCCATATTCTTGGACTGGGAGAGCAAATGGCCTCTTCAGTTGGGTTCTCCCCCTCAGGAACTCGCTCCTGAATGGAAGGGGAAGGAGGGGGTGGCCAGCTGGGCACCTGCACCAGTGTCACAGCTCGGCCATTTGGCACTTCAGCATCCTGCACCTCAGGATGTTTAGTAAACGATCTCTCTGGAGCGCACAGGGAAGTTGGACATGGAGCTGGGGGTGTTCACCTGGAGAAGAGAAGGCTCCAGGGAGACCTGAGAGCTCCTTCCAGTGCCTAAAGGACCTCCAGGAGAGCTGGAGAGGGACTCTGGACAAGGGCCTGGAGGAACAGGACAACAGGGAATGGCTTCCCACTGCCAGATAGAATATTGGGAAGAAATTCTTCCCTGGGAGGTTGGGCAGATTGCCCAGAGCAGCTGTGGTTGCCCCATCCCTGGAAGTGTCCAAGGCCAGGTTGGACAGGGCTTGGAGCAACCTGGGATTGTGGGAGGTGTCCCTGCCCATGGCAGGGGGTGGGACTGCACGGGCTTTAAGGTCCCTTCCAACCCAAACCATTCCAGGATTCTAAAGACGCTTCGTTAAATTTAAATTTTGAAATGTCTTTTTTTGCCTCAAATCTTTCCTGCAGCCACCTTGAAATTCCCACTTTGCCAGCCCCCCTGGAGGAATCAGCCTGGTCCCTGACTCAGAGCACAGACAGACATACCACAGCGTCTCCTGCTGAAGTTTTCTTGGTTTTCCTTTTCTTTTTTTTCTTCCGTGGCTTGTTACTCGATGCAGACTGCAAAGACAAAGGGAAGAGCTGTCAGCAGGCTCTGAGGGGTGTCAGCTCCATGGGAAGAAGAGCATTTCCCACTGGGATCAGCACACCAAGGGCCCTTAAATGAGTGGAAATTAAGGCACAAGGAGAACATGGAGGAAAGCATCAAGGGTTCACAAAGGGGTTAAACCTCAGCTGACTTTCAGATCAATATCTGAGGCTACAAAATCAGGAAAGAAGTAAGTTTAGCTATCTGTCCAGCCTGGCCTTGGACACTTCCCATCTAACCCAGCTTCTGGCAGTGGGAAGCCAACCCCCCTTGTCATATCAGGTAATGGTGTTACCAGGACCACCCCACGCTCCCAGGCTGGTTCCAGAACTGAGGGAAGGTGCAGCCTCAGTCTGGCTCTACCCCAGAGCCTGTCCAGGGTTCCCACGTTCTACCTGGAGCTCTGGGAGCAGCCACAGGTGTGTCCTGTGGTGCTGACACAGCAAACTCACCCTGGAGCCACTGCTCACACCAGGGCCCACTGTCCAGGGCACTCCCAGCACAGATAGTGGACTTTGCCCCTCTGGCACCCAAAACACATGGGCACATAACCCAAATGTACAGCAAACTGGTGAGGTCACAGGGCCAACCCCCCCCTTTGCTGTTTCAACTCTCATCTCTCTGAGATCCAGGCTGGACTTGCCAATTGTTAACTAAATTATCCTTACAAAATCCTGCAAGAAGACACTTGTGAGCTGATACAGACCACAGGAGCAAATCTTGACACCAAACAGCAATAAACCACTACAGGAAAGAACCCATTCAGGTGGCACTGCTTGGAACCTTCACACCCCATATTCCAAAACAAATGCTTCCCTGAGACCATTCCCAGCCTCAGAGCTTGTGTGGGCATGGCACAGGGTCTTCCTCAGGAGCCTCCTCTCTCCAGCTGGAAAATGTCCCCAGATTCCCCACACAAACCCAGTCCTCAGCACCAGACTGCTGGTCCTCCCCCAGACCCAGGTTCTGGGTCTGAGCTCCCTGTGTGTGTCCCTGCCCTGTCCCTCTGTCCCTGCCCCAGTGATTGTGGGGTCCCTGCAGGGCAGTTACCGTCTGGTCCGGCTGCTCAGCCTCGTCCCCCTCTCTCTGCCCATCGTCCGTGTCCTCAGTCACAGCCCCCTCCTTGTTCCTTCCCCTGCTCCCCTCCTGGTTCCCTCGTGCCGTGTCCCCCTCGCTGAGCCGGGTGTCCACTTGCTCCTCTCCAGCCGGCGGCTCATCCTCTGACTCCTCAGCAGGGATCTGCAAACAGAGGGACAAGCTGCAGGGACAGCCCAGGCATGGAATTCCTCATGGACTTGATCCACCACTCCCCCTGCAAACAGACAGGGATGACCCCACATGCCAAGAGTTTCGCTCAGTGGGTGCCCAGACAGCCCCGTGCCCATGGAGGGGAGCACAGGAACACCAGGGCCCTGTCCAGACTCTGCTCTTCCTTGGGCAGAGCTTCCACACCCAGCCCTGCCTACTGTCCCACAGACAGGCCTTGGGAAAGGGCAGGGAATGGCTGGGGCTGGACGAGGTGTCCGGAGAGCAGAACCAGACCTGGCAGTGCCACCAGGGCCCCCCTGACCTCCAGCCCCCAGCACTGGGACCCTGCAAGGCGGGAGGGTGACAGGAGTGTTCCCAAAAACAGCTTCCCCACCCCAGCTCTGACAACACCCAAACCCAGCCACCTCAG